>MU228403.1:5581074-5601565 GCA_018584345.1 Thuja plicata
AAGGCACTTGGCTCTGATACCAATTGTTAGAATACTTTAGGGATAACTGAGAGGGGGGGGGGTGAATCAATTATCAGCAACTTTATCTTTTTCTTATACTTATTAATCCAGATTGATACAAAGTAAATGCAAATTCAGTTAACACATTACACAACACATAATTTGATTACGGGGAAACCAAATGGTAAAAACCCTGGTGAGAATTAACACCCACAAAGAACTATACTATTTATAGTAATCCCTGTTAAAAGATCTTTCAACCCTGTTAGGAGTTGTTCATTAAAATGCAGTAGTATAGTGGCCTGGTTAAGGGTCTGACCTTGTTAGGAGTCTTTTACAATAACCCTATTAGGGGTGGTGGACTCACTGTCCAAGTGGTGAAGGCTACAATCTTCTGGTTATTTGATACACACTGTATCAACAAGGTGAACTGTTGTTTATGACACTGCTTGTATGATCAGTTTCTTTTGTGCACCGATGCTTTAACCTCTTGTAAAGCACTACACCAATATTATCTATATTCTGAAAGCTTCAACTTCAATATCTATATTATCAACATATGATAAATATAGCTCTGCTGCTTTAACACTCTGCTCTACTTTTCTTATCTCTGGCTTTCACAACTCTTCTTATCACAAATGACCTTCTATAAGTACATACACCAAGTATGAGATCATGGGACCTGTTAGAAAAATATTCATAACATCCTTGTCAGCTCTACTAAGGGCACAAGCATAATTACAACCGTGCAAGTATAAACTGAATAGACATGTCGCTTCACTAAGTCGGCTTCACCAATTTAACCATAACTTTGCAATCTTCTTGAAATACGTTTGGCGCCTTTGGATTAATATCAAAAACTCATAAATCATCATGAATATACACATGCATATCCTGAAGATAGGTGTAAATCAAATAAACATGTTACATATGTCGGCCTTAAACCGTTATTCCTTTAGAACTGTAACCGTCAATAACAAAATTACATATCTTTACTGAAACATCATATCTGGGTTTGCATGTATGAACATAGCATAATAAACATGTCAAAAACATGTATCTATTTATGAAAGTCTTCATGTCATCATATGGATAAGTACATATAGAAGTACTGCTGTGTATTATATGTTGTCATGAATGACAAACATACAATCAATCAACTATTTAGAATCAAATCTCCAACAAATATTTCCAGCAGGGAATGCCCTACTCAGGATTTCTTTGGCCTTTTCTGGCTCTATTTACAAAATATCATCTCTTTTCTGGTTTAGTGCCTGCATAATCTCTTCAAAAATATCCATTAAAGACTCAATTTTCTTAGCCCATGGCTGAAATTCCTTTAAAGGGTCATACAATTTAGCAAAATGGTGTATAAAATCCAGGATTTTCTTATATGACAACCATTTTTCTTTCTTTATCTCCTGGTTTATCAAGTCAAATTCATTTCTGACTATATCTTTTGGAAAGTTGAATTGATGATTCAACACTACACATTTTGTCTTTTCCCTGAACATGTCTTTAATAAATGCCTCTGGGTCAGCACACCTAGATATTGTAGTGGTCAAGTTGTAGGGTTTCAAATAATCCTGCAGGTGTTTCCATCCTCCCTTGGTGATAATGAATTGATGATAAATTGTGAGCACGGGAAAAATAGTTCCTTTTCCTCTTCTTGTTTGTGCATCGTCCTGCAAACCTCCAATCTGTCTTAAGACCTCTCCTAATCCTATCTTAAGGGGTACCATGTAGGGTAATATGTTTGGAACTCCCCTGAAGCCGTAAACCATGAATACTATTGATACTGGATAAGGGATAACATCACCCCAGTTATGTACCATATTAAGCTCTTGGTCATATTATTTTGGCCTCAAGAATTTTAATAATTCTACAAGAGTCCTAGGATCATCCTTCAACAACAATGCCCTAAGTCTAGCAGGAAAATATCTGTCAAAATTGATGTAACTTTCTTCTTTATTGTCCCAAGTCATATCTGCATTCCATAATTGTACAAGCATTATTTCATCATCCTTGACTCTTATCAGCTCCATCTCCTTTTCAAAATAATCAGCTCCTTTATATAGAAACACATGCATCAACAGGGAGTACCATGCAAAAGGTCTATCTATCTTCGTGTTTTGGATACCTATAAGTCCTTCATGAATTAGGTCTGCAATGTATGGAGAAAAATCAAAAATTATTTCTAGACGGGGATGCAAAATATAGACCATCATGAGCATATTGTGAATGGGCATTTCAATTTGTTCATCATCTCCATAGACTTGGCAAAGAGCCCTATATAATGATTTGGCCTTTAGTGTAAAATAGTCAAGTTTGAACGACTCTTTGGTAATAGGCCCTACTAGAACACAATCCCCAACTGTCCCTAAATATTATTTCAAGGGTCCTTCTCTAAAATATTTTCTCTGGGCTTGGTGTACTTCTTTCAATTGATCAAAGTTAATCTTATCCATAGAAGTATTTTGTTCATTTAATTTGAAAACCTCCCTGATTTCTTCTATAGTCACCTTTATCAGGATTTGCCCATTTTTATCCCTGACCACTCTAGATATGTTGTCATAATTTCTAGCTATGCGTACAAGCATATCCATGTCCATGAAAATTCCAGGCACTACCAACTTTCCTACGTCAAACTATCACACATTACTGTTTGGGGGACTAGCATTTCTCTGACCAAAAAGTACCTTAAACAAAGCCAAACCAGTCATACCTATTCTGGCATATTTAACAGACTGACCCAAATCATATGGACCTTCAACTATTCTTAGACACAGATCCTTAGGGACTAATTCCTTTTTTTTAGATGCATCATTAGTTGACATATTCAACTATTACAGCAAGTCGTCACATACATTTCTATCCTTATAATTTACTTTTCATGAGAATTCCCTTCTAGGAGACATTGTGAATTTAGGGTTTTACAGTCTAACAATTGATAATTTCAATAATAAAGCCCTTCTTTTAATGCACACCCTATTAATTCCTTTCAAATTTCTTATGACCTAGAAATACCAGTATCGGAAAATTACTAATTCCATAGGAAGCTCAAAAATCTGGATGTGATCATAGCAACTCTTTTCCGCTCCGCAACCTTTGTCAATTATGCAAAATGACTTGAGTGATCGATAAGATAGAAATCCCATCATATTAATAATTTAATTTTAACTAGGAAGAGACACACATTCTCCATTACTTCTATGAGTTCAATGCTTGGCGTCCAACTGTTGAAATTTGTTACTTCTGTATTTTAAAACATAATCGTCAATTTCACTGGATTCTCCTTGTATCAGATGGTTTACAGAAAATTATCTGCAACGTTCATCTCCTCAGACACATGGCATCACTGCGCATTCCCTTGAAGAATATATCTTGATCACTTTTGATCTAAGGATTTGTGCCAACCATTTGATCCTTCTTAACTCGACTGATCTTTACTTAACTCTCCATTGCTATGGGGTCCCATCAACTTAGACATGCGTCATCATGGTGCTTTCCCTTGATAGTTAAAGATCAGATACTTTATGTTTAAGGCTTTACGCCAACCATTGGATCTTCTCAATCTTTAGTGACTTTAATCGCCTTTATAATTCACGGCCTTGATCTTGCAGAGACATGTGGCAGCATGGCGCATTTCCTCATTGGTTAAAGAAACACTATCTTTTATCTAAGGCTTTGCGCCAACCATTAGATTTTCATCAACTTGACCAATCTTTATTCAACCAGCTGTTTACCAACTATGGTTTTCAAAGTACACACTGGGACATGTGTCATCATGGTGTGTTCCCTTGATGGATAAAAGCCTTTCATCTTATGATTGAGGGTTAATGGCAGCCGTCACATCTTCATGGAGATAACGCTGATTTATCATATCCTTTATTAAATTGATGGGCCCGCTAATTTTCCAAGTGTCACCACGATGCTTTCCCTCGATGAGTAACTCAACAACATCTTTGTTATGAGGCTTTACGACCACCGTAGGATTAGATCTAACTTGTCCTCTGTTTAAATTTTCCTTTATGATGACACTTTGGCCCACCTTGGACACACGTCGCAATGGCACTTTCCCTTGAAGCTAATTTTTGTTATTCTTTCATCCATAGGAAAAGTGCGGGCCATTAGATCAAATTTGATCTACGGTGATTTCACAACTTCCATTTCAACTGTGGCTGAATCAGCCAGATACATGTTCACCATGGCGCGCTCCCTTGAAGGGGAAAAATCAATCATCTTCATCTTGAGGGAATGCGAGAACCGTTGGATTAAGAAAGTCTTGTACGACACATGATAAAAGGAAATAAAAGGCTCTTGGGCTTTTAAACTTTAGGAATTATTAACACTTAAGACTTAGGATAAAATAAAAAGGACCCCATTCGAAAAGAACACATGGTTAAAAGATCACTTAAGTGACTAAATAAAGTAACTTGAAAATAGAACCCGCCAAGAACGTTTAGTGCATTTTTTCAAATTCAAACAAATTACAACCCTAGACTTAGGGTTTCCATCATTTTAGGAGCTGAGTGTAACATTTTACAGGAAAAATTAGCATCACTATGAATAAGATTTGACATTTTTTGGCAAGATGACCACTTGGGAATAAATTTTTTTACGATAAGACCTCAAAACATAAAATACTACCAATAGTGGGTTCTACTTTTTCGGAGGAAGGAATCCCTCCAATTCGTGCAAAACCTAAAACTCCCAAGTTTCGATGGAAAACAACTTTCGATAGAAAGTATTAAAAAATTTTGATCAAAATATTTATATGTTTAATCAAAAGTACCATACTTGCTCACTTTCGATCAAAAGTTTCTAAAAATAATATTAAATTGAAAAGAAAGAGGTTTCGATTGAAACTGAATACGATGTCACTTTCGATCGAAAGTAAGTAATTAGGGTTTTTAACCCCACCGTTGCTTTCATTTGGACGATAGGTTTCATCTAAAAGTGACTTTTAAATGGTGGGCAACAGAAATCGACTTTCAAGTTCATCATTTTCCAAGGTTTTTACAACATTTTTCATGTACATATATGTCAATTTTTATATTAAATAATGTTTTTTTGTATATATGTATATATACACATGTATATGTGTATATATACACATGTATATGTGTATATATATGTATATATGTGTATATATATATGTATATACATACATACATATATATATATATACATATATACACATATATATATGCATATACATCCATACACACACATATATATATGTGTGTGTATGTGTATACTTGTGTATATACATGTATATATTCATTTACATGTATGTATATACATACATATATGTGTATATGTATGTATATATATAGTTGTGTGTGTGTGTATATATATATATATGTATGTATGTATATATATACATATGTATATGTATATATATACATATGTATATGTATATATATATGTATATATATATATGTATATACATATACATGTATATGTTTTAATTTGTTATTCATTTTAGTGTACTTGTACATTTAAATTTAGTAATTGAGTCTAGTTTGAATGTAGATCCACTTTAATTGTTTTTGAATTATAGGAATAATATATAGACTTCACTTGACATTGAATTAAATATTTCAAGTACACACATAGAGCTATATAGATCTCTAGATATATATTATTAGACATCATGGAAGATCAACTGATTCCCCCTCAGGAACTATTTACACGAACTAATCAAGAGATTGAGATATTGACAGACTTGATAAATAGTGCTAGTAGCACTAGTGTTTACACGAATAGTTTTCTGTCCATTCTTGATAGCTTGATTAGTATTAGGGATAAAATTCATGGTGCTACCCCCTATTCAACAGCTACTATAGAGGCTATTATTGACAAGAAGAGGTGAAAGGTTTCTTATGGCTTGTCTCTTACTAAGGTATAGGGCTTAGTGCCCAAAGATACATTGAAATAGGAATGTTTCCCATTTTATGTTGGGCAGAAGTATGTGAAGGGATACCGGGTGACTAGATGTCAGGATCCTTCTCTGGAAGCTTTGATATACCCACACTTTCTTGCTTCTCATTATTTTATCCAAATAATGAACAAATTCCACTTTATTTTGTACAATAACTTTTTCCCAAGGCTCATTTAGGGAGGGTTGTGAATTACACTGATTTGCCACCATATCTCGAACATGGGTGTAGTAGGATTTCTGACAGAGATGCTTACCATCAACTCGATCAATAGTTACCAACACGCAGGGCCCTTATTGGTCAGAGGGAACCTGCTATTTCTCCTACATTGGGTCCTACAATAGATTATGTTGTTCCTAGCACCCAGCTTCAAGTGCCTATTGACACAGTTGGGGACATTGCAAAAGCTGCCGCTTCCATATCTATTGATAAGGTTGGCTAGCATTTGATGTCTCCTCGATGCTCTATATCCTCAAATGGACCATCCCATAGCAGTACCTTAGATGATATTTATAGTTCAATAGGCATCCCTTCACTTTTCAGCCTAGAGGGTTTGACATGAGATGTGGCATGTGTTACAATGACCAGTTTGGCTGAGGATTTCCTAGATGCATATGCATTTATAGCAACAGACCATGATATCCTTATATTGGATGTTAGAGCTCATGTGGATACTATCATATACTCTCAACAACATCATTCTCAACACCTAGACCATGGCCATAATGGCAGTTCCCATCAGGATCCACCTACCGACTACTCTATTGCTACAGAGGGAGAGGTACAACGTACAGACCCTTCAAAAAGTGCAGTGCACTAGTTCTCTGATGTTATCCTTGATAATGTTGATTTCAATATGAATACTATATGTTACATGGATTTATTGACACATGATGATTCAACTTCCTTGCCATCTCAGTTTCTCAGTCTACTGCATTCATCTTTATTGGGACATGTGCGGACTAGTCATCTTGTAGATGCAAAGTTGATCCTGGCTGAGGTCCAAAATAATCTTGATATCTTGGTTGGCATGATTGAGGATAGGGAGTCTTAGTACTATCAGATGTGACCATCTATACAGGTAAATCTTATTTTTAATGTAAATTAAATGTAAGTTCATTTTGTAAATATAATTTTTTAACTAGATTGATATGGTATCATATATATATATATATATTAGTGTGTGTGTGTGTGTGTAGGGGGAGATGCCTCTTGTTACTCCTACATTGAGGTCTGATCATGTACATCGACGAGACTCACTTGATGATGCCAACACTAGTGGATAGGTGATTTTTAAATTTATTCATGTGTATATGCATACATATTTTATTTCAAATGATTACATTATATATAATGTATATATTGCTCAGATACATATATATTTCTTTCTCTACAGGACTTGGCACATCCTTCACAACATGATAGTCACTCTGAGGACCGCTTAGTGAGGATTCATCATGATGAGTCCCAGGGTACCAAGCATAAACAAGAAACAACATTTCAAACAATGGGTGTCATTTAAATTTTAAGTTTCAATTTTAATAAATTTAACATAGATACACTACTAACTTGTGGTAAACATAATTTCATCACCTATTTCATTCTTTGTTATCTTCTTACTCTCCTACGTGCAATGTAATAGATAGTAACTAACACCTTCTCCATTTTCAGGCTCTGCTATGACTTTAAAAACATGTCCTGCACAATAAATTTGATGGCCTGCCAATTTAATTTCAAGAGAACTGGCTTGATATATATTATTAAATGGAAGTAAGTGTGTATCTATATAAATTTATAGATTGATATCAAGAAGGTAAATATACGTACCAATTTTGATCAATCCAGAAATATGGTCCTAGTCAGTAGAAATCAATGGAATGTCATCAAAGCTTTCATTGTCATCTTCATAATTTGTACTATTAACATCTAGTGACACCAAATTTCATGCACTAACATATCCAAATTTCTGGTTGATGCATTCACCATAGTTTTTAGAAGTGCAGTCGGCACAAAAGTACGAGTAATCTCTAGTTTACAATGACCACATGTTAGTATCTGTACTCATAACATAATACAAGGATTTCATTTTTTTCACCCTCTTTCATCTATGAATTGATCTTCTATCAACACCTTCAAGACATAAAAAAAGACAAGTTAAACATAAATGTCTAAATCAATATTTAAAGTATATTAAAATTTGGTTTAATAATTTCAAAAGATGGTGCATGTACCTGATATGTCCTAGAACACTCTGAATGGTACAAATCCATCCATTCCTGATGATGTACTAGCCTCATTTGGTAGTGAAAAGTGTGTCTTGCACCATTCAACTACATCATGTACATCTTTTATATGAAATCCCCAATAATCCGCTTGATACTTTCTTAAAGCATGTTTGATGCAAGCTCCTGCACCATCATGCTCACCCTTTCCATGTCCACTCTCAAAAAAACTCCAAAGATGTGGTATATTTTGGTAATAATGATATCTACATAGTGCATAAAATGACCTTGCTGATTTGAATTGTGTTGCACATCCATTTGACCATACAAAATGCTTTTCAAATTTTATGCATTTTCTTTCCAAATATCCCAAAAATCTCTTAAAGAAATGTTCAACAAAATGTGTGTCATTCTCTTTATCATCACTAATGTAAAAGTGATACTCTTTCTTAATGACCCGTGCTTGATATGCACTTTCAAAACCATCCAAATATAATTGTGCATGTCGATAAGACACCTGGACCATAATAGTGACCTTATCTATAAAGTTGTATTATGATTGAAGTTGTTTTTGATGAACAAAAGTGTAATTTTCTGCAAAGTCAACAACTGATAAAATTGTTTCAGTTGGGAAAGTGTCTCTTAGTGTTTGGAAATATTATGTTTGCCACTTATAAAAAAAATCATGACATATATATGGTTGAATCAATTTACGAAAAAAATCTCCATAAAGGTTCCAACATGTATATCCTCTTCTACATATTCTAAAGATTCTCAAATTAAGATTATTTTCTTATACTTTTGATTCAATGTCCTCTTCCTAGTACGTGTAGGTTTTTGAGCATAGTATATCAATTTTTCCACATCTACTTCAATTAAATTATCATGATTTTACAAATAATTTTTCTCTTTAACCTTTGAGCTAGATTGATATTATCATATGTTGCTTGAACTTGGGCTGTACACAAAAGTAAAAAAAAAAAACTCTTAAGAGGAAACACTGAAAATACATATTTACCCAAGAAGTTAAAAAAAATTACACACACACACACACACACACACACACACACACACACACACACACAGAGAGAGAGAGAGAGAGAGAAAGAGAGAGAGAGAGAGAGAGAGAGAGAGAGAGAGAGAGAGAGAGAGAGAGAGAGAAAGAGAGAGAGAGAGAGAGAGAGAGAGAGAGAGAGAGAGAGAGAGAGAGAGATGCATACTTGTTTGACCTTGGGATGACCCTTCTCCAACATCCATTGGTTGAACTTAGGCTTCCCCTTGACCAACATTTTCTTCAACAAAAATTACATGTACAAAACAAAAAATAACTCTTAAGAGGAAAGATAAAAAAAATACATATTGAACCAAGTAGAATTTAAGGGGAAAGACCAAAAATACATATTCTCCACATAGAGACTAATGAGAGAGAGAGAGAGAGAGAGTACTTGTTTGAGCTTGGGATGACCATCCTCCAACATCCATTGTTTGAGTTTGACTTTCTACTTCAGAATCTTGTGCTTGCTGAGCATGCCCTACATACCAAGTAAAATTTACAACAAAATTCATAATTGAAGAGAGAGAGAGAGAGAGAGAGAGAGAGAGAGAGATCTTATGTCATAATAGGTCCTACTAAGGGGTATTATGTTATAATAGATCATCTTAACGGGTCTTATATCATAATAGGTCCTACTAAGGGGTCTTATGTTATAATAGGTCATCTTAAGGGGTATTAGGTCCTACTAAGGGGTCCTAGGTGTTTTAAGGGGCTCTATGTGTCTTAAAAGGTCCTAGGATGTACTAAGGGGTCCTAAGATAACATTTTAACATCTAACTATACATGTATAACATTTATACATAACATTGGAAAGTTTAATAACATATACATAACATTTAAACATATTAGAAAGAAATTTAAACCTTTAAACATCTAACTAGACATATACATTTAAATATATGTAGCATTGGGGTCTATGAGAGAGAGAGAGACCTTAAAAATAAGGGGTCCTAGGTGTCTTAAAACATCCTAGGATGTACTAATAGGCCCTACTAAGGGATCTTAATGGGATTTATGTCATAATAGGGACTCTTAAGGGGTCTTATCTCTTAATAGGTCATCTTAAGGGGTCTTATGTCATAATAGGTCCTACTAAGGGGTCTTATGTTATAATAGGTCATCTTAAGGGGTCTTATGTCATAATAGGCCCTACTAAGGGGATTTATGTAATAATAGGGACTCTTAAGGGGTCTTATCTTATAATAGGTCATTTTAAGGGGTCTTATGTCATAATAGGTCCTACTAAGGGGTCTTATGTTATAATAGGTCATCTTAAGGGGTATTATGTCATAATAAGACCTACTAAGGGGTCTTAAAGGGATTTATGTCATAATAGGGACTCTTAAGGGGTCTTATCTTGTAATTGGTCATCTTAAGGGGTCTTATGTCATAATAGGTCCTACTAAGGGGTCTTATGTTATAATAGGTCATCTTAAGGGGTATTATGTCATAATAGGCCCTACAAAGGGGTCTTAAGGGGTTTATGTCATAATAGAAACTCTTAAGGGGTCTTAACTTGTAATATTTCATGTTAAGAGGTCTTATGTCATAAT
Organism: Thuja plicata; assembly: GCA_018584345.1. Lineage (NCBI taxonomy): Eukaryota > Viridiplantae > Streptophyta > Pinopsida > Cupressales > Cupressaceae > Thuja > Thuja plicata. The sequence goes on from MU228403.1 coordinate 5,591,849, forward strand.
AGGTCCTACTAAGGGGTATTATGTTATAATAGGTTATCTTAAGGGGTATTATGTCATAATAGGCCCTACTAAGGGGTCTTAAGGGTATTTATGTCATAACATGGACTCTTAAAGGGTTTTATCTTGTAATAGGTCATCTTAAGGGGTCTTATGTCATAATAGGTGTTACTAAGGGGTCTTATGTTATAATAGGTCATCTTAAGGGGTATTATGTGATAATAGGCCCTACTAAGGGGTCTTAAGGGGATTTATGTCATAATAGGGACTCTTAAGGGGTCTTATCTTTTAATAGGTCATCTTAAGGGGTCTTATGTCATAATAGGTCCTACTAAGGAGCCTTACATTATAATATGTCCTTTTAAGGGGTATTATGTCATAATATGCCCTAGTAAGGGGTCTCAAGGGGATTTATGTCATAATATGGACTCTTAAGGGGTCTTATCTTGTAATAGGTCATCTTAAGGGGTCTTATGTCATAATAGGTCCTACAAAGGGGTCATATGTTATAATAGGTCATCTTAAGGGGTATTATGTTATAATAGGTCCTTCTAAGGGTCTTATGTCATAATAAGTCATATTATGTCATAATAGGTTCTATTATGTCATAATAGGGGGATTTAGGATATACTAATGGGTTCTAGGATAAAATTTTAACATCTAACTATACATGTTTAACATTGATACATAACATTAGACACATTTAAACATATAATAATTAAATTTAAACATTTAAACATCTAACTATACATATAAATTCAAATATATGTAGCATTGGGGTCTGAGAGAGAGAGAGAGAGAGAGAGAGAGAGAGAGAGAGAGAGAGAGAGAGAGGTGTGAGNAAATATATGTAGCATTGGGGTCTGAGAGAGAGAGAGAGAGAGAGAGAGAGAGAGAGAGAGAGAGAGAGAGAGTTGTTTGAGCTTCGAATGAGCCTTCTCCAACATCCATTGTTTGAGTTTGACCTTCTACTTCATAATCTTGTGCTTGTCAAGCATTCCCTACATACCAATTAAAATTTACAACAAAATTCATATTTAAAAACATAGAGAGAGAGAGAGAGAGAGAGAGATCCTAAAAATAAGTAGAGAGAGAGAGAGGTTTCTTATGTCATAATAGCTCTTACTAAGGGGTATTATGTTATAATAGGTCATATTAAGAGGTCTTATGTTATAATAGGTCCTACTAAGGGGTCGTATGTTATAATAGGTAATCTTAAGGGGTATTATATTATGATAGGTCCTACTAAAGGGTCCTAGGTGTTTTAAGGGGCTATAGGTGTCTTACAAGCTCCTAGGATGTACTAAGGAGTCCTAAGATAAAATTTTAACATCTAACTATACATGTATTACATTTATACATAACATTGGAAACTTTTATAACATATACATAAAATTTAAACATATCAAAAAGAAATTTAAACATTTAAACATCTAACTAGACATATGCATTTAAATATATGTAGCATTGGGGTCTATGAGAGAGAGAGAGAGAGACCCTAAAAATAAGGGGTCCTAGGTGTCTTAAGGGCCCTAGGTGTCTTAAAAGGTCCTAGGATGTACTAATAGGCCCTACTAAGCAGTCTTAATGGGATTTGTGTCATAATAGGGACTCTTAAGGGGTCTTATCTTGTAATAGGTCATCTTAAGGGGTCTTATGTCATAATAGGTCCTACTAAGGGGTATTATGTTATAATAGGTCGTCTTAAGGGGTATTATGTCATAATAGGCCCTACTAAGGGGTATTAAGGGGATATATGTCATAATAGGGACTCTTAAGGGGTCTTACCTTATAATAGGCCATTTTAAGGGGTCTTATGTCATAATAGGTCCTACTAAGGGGTCTTATGTTATAATAGGTCATATTAAGGGGTATTATGTCATAATAAGCCCTATTAAGGGGTATTAAGGGGATTTATGTCATAATAGGGACTCTTAAGGGGTCTTATCTTGTAATAGGTCATCTTAAGGGGTATTATGTAATAATAGGTCCTACTAAGGGGTCTTATGTTATAATAGGTCATCTTAAGGGGTATTATGTCATAATAGGCTCTACTAAGGGGTCTTAAGGGGATTTATGTCATAATAGGGACTCTTAAGGGGTCTTATCTTGTAATAGGTCATCTTAAGGGTCTTATGTCATAATAGGTCCTACTAAGGGTCTTATGTTATAATAGGTCATCTTAAGGGGTATTATGTCATAATAGGCCCTACTAAGGGGTCTTACGTGGATTTATGTCATAATATGGACTCTTGAGGGGTCTTATCTTTTAATAGGTAATCTTAAGGGGTATTATGTCATAATAGGTCCTACTATGGGGTCTTATGTTATAATAGGTTTCTATATGTGGGAAACATACCTGTTGGGATCACGCTTAGACATACAAACATTAGGAAAATAAAATCATTTCATTTTACATTAACATATCATAAAGCATTAATCAAAACAAAATATTCCACCATAACCTTCGATGAGCCAAACAAGGGAACCCAAGCCTTGTTGATTTTATCTTAGAGAGGTTTGTGGGTGTGCTCCCCCAACACAATTCAATATCCCACTATGATTGAAATGATGAAAAATGATGCAAAATAAGTGGAACACTAAATGAAAATGGATGAGGAAGAGCTCAAGAACAAGTATGAGGAACTTATCTCAAGCCTTCAATGAAGTAATGGTTATGAAAGTAGATGAGAATTAAATGATCTAAGATTAAATGAAAACTACAACCATGAATGAGATTCAACTACCAAACAAGTTAGTCAATAAAATCTCTAATTGCACTAAAATCTCTAAATGAAAACTAGCATAATAACTCTAAATGCAATAATCATGGGTGAATTACTCTTGTCAAGGCTCCTATTTATAAGATTTTGGAGGGCTTGGGTGAGGTGGAGCACATGTGGCATCCACATAGGTGCCACATGAGGGACACATAAGCCATGTAAGAGGCCAAGTTTGCTCACACACGTGTGAGAAACTTGAGATGTGATGGGTTAATGTGTATTGGAAGTACACATGTAAGAGGTGTGTAAGAGAAGTCATAGTTTTAGTCCAATGAAACACTTTTAGAAAGTGTAAGAAGGCTTCATCAAGGTTGTAAGAAACCTTGTGTGAGTTCCTACCGTTAGTAATAATTGAGAGGGGGGGTGAATCAATGGCCTCAAAAATTTATCCTTCAAACTTTAACTACCAATCAAATAAACCTCAGATTATTATGTCCCTACAAGATGCATGCCATGATTTACTAATAATGATTAACTGTTTGTCAGTTTTCTCTGTCAATCCTTATTCTTTCTTGACTATCGATAAGCAGTATAACTATTTACCGAAACTCAGTAAATAAGCAGAGTATACCGATCAATCCAATGTTAACTATGTCAGATACAAAACAATAAAGAAATGAATCATACAAACATAACACATGAATTTTCAGCGTGGAAACCCTGTTAAGGGAAAAATCACTAGCATTGATACCCCAAATTTTCACTCTTCTGAAGTGAGCCCTATTAAGAGCCAACCCTGTTAAAGGTTACAAAAACACTATTAGGTGTGACCTTGTTAGAGGATTTTATACATAGAGGTTGTCACTTAGTATCAGGCATCTAATGCTGCCATCCTTGAATTAACCTCTCTCTTAGACTGTCAATAGGCACTAGGCATATCCAATGCTACTTTCATGAATCAACCTTTTTGGCACTCCTTGAGATGCACCTCAATATATAGAAGACTTGTTAAGTCCTGCTCTGTTAAGAGACTTGATGCTTCAATGGTTAAATTGTAACATTATGACATGTTCATATTGTAACATTATGACATGTTCATATTTTTAGATTTATTTAAGTACATTTCCTCTCTGATCAATGTATCAATTTAATTCTTTGTGCTCCACACTTTCTTCTCTGTGATGTTGTTCTCACTATTTTTTGGTGTCTATAGAATTCCTTAGCTCTTCTTCAACTTGATTGATCAGTAATGCATGATGTATTTCTTCATCAGTTTCTCTTTAGCATCCTCTTTCTATTCAATCCCCTTAATCCCCTTTTCATGCATATGAAAATGAATTAAGCTTGTCTCTTATATAGACATAATATTCATTGTTTCTTGATTCTTGATTCTTGGTGTGAAAAACAATCCAGCCAATTAGATTTAAAGAATAACTCCTGATTTGTCTCGTAGATATCTTCTTGCCAATTGTACAAACCAGATTTAAATCAATCACTTATCTTTGGTCGAATAAAACAAAGTAGACAACTAGTTTAGTCCTTATTTAGCTCTGCCAGCTAGATATTTTGTCATTTTCTGAACTCTTTATTTCGTCAGTCACCTTTGCACTCAGTTTTCAGTGATAACTAATAGTTATGTCGGCGAGACTCCAAATAGCATTGTGAACTCCATCCGTCGGGTAACACTATATTTTCTTCCGTCGGGCTACTCTTTTCTTTGTTCATCGGGCATTCTGTGGTTTTGCTTTGACGGGAAACACTGTGCTTCCTATCGTTAGGTAACACTGTGACTATTCTTCTTTTCTTTTACCGATGGTGTGCACTCCCTCAGTGTTGTTTGTCACTAAGTGAATACTTGAATTTTTTGCATTGCTGAAAGCATAACCTTTGTTCCTTTGATTCTCTGAAGTCTTTGGCATTATGTAAATGACCGTACAGATGATATCAAGTTGACATAAATGAGAATACAAATCATTAACTGATTTAATGCCTTGTATTATCTTCAACTTAACTTTATCAAACATTTAATCAATTACATGTCATCACCTACCCCGACCCATCATAGCACAACTGATATTTTCATATTTTGGTTACCAGGATGATACATTGACTTATTAGATACTGATTTCATAACATTCAATATTATGTGATGATGTTGGGATTTAATTTTATATGCTTATGATACATTGATCTTGATGTTATGATATAGTAGAAGGATTTGGATTATGAATTCTATATTTTGGAATCTCAATTATGTTATGTGGTGAATGAATGCGCACTAAAGATTTGAAATTATACAAATGATTTTTTATAGTTAATTATAAATATTAGAGGAGATGTGATTATAGGATTTTGAGAATGATCTTGTATACACTTGTGGATGACCTAATTATGGAAATAATGTTTTTTTAAATTCATGACTATTTAGATACATCAAATTGTTATTATTGTTATATATATGATTTCTTCCTTGGACTACTGATTCTTTGATCGAGTGTGCAGGTGAATAGACCATGGATTCAATTCAGGGAAAAAATATTGGATTTATGTGAAATTTAGTAAAGAGCCAAGGTTAACTCTACATAGAGATATAACCTCATTGTTTAGTGATTTATTTTGTAATTGTGAATATGCATGTATGTTATTGTAATATGTTCATTGTGTAATTCCAACTAGGCATGCCAAGTGTTGTGTAAATGTGATGTGTTTATGTGGTGTCAATCGACACTTGTGCAAGTGAGTTGGCATGCCCATGGGAGTTATGAGAGATTAGAAACTTACCCTAGTTCCCCCATGCAGGGTTACTTGTTTTGGAGTCAAACCTTGAGTCCCATCATATAATTTCGTGGGTTACCTCTTAGTGGGTTTTATAGGGGTTAGAATGAGTCAAAGAGGGTAGTTAGGGTTAAAATTAACTAGTCCTATAGGTTTAATATGGGTTAGGAGTTAATTTTTAGCCATTTCGTTGTAAAAATCTCATTTATGGCCCTCCTAAAGTACCCTTTTCTTAGAGTGGCGAAAATTGAAGAAAAACATGACCACCATCTTCTCCACAAATTTGGTCTTCCTTTCATTTATGAGAGGAGACAAGGTGGAAGAAAAAGATGACTCAATTCATCTCTAATTATGATTAGTAGGTGGGGAGTTGGTGAGAGAGCTCTTTTAGTGAGATTTTGGAGGAAATTTTGGGTTTCTTTCCCACTCTCCAAACTTTGAGACTGCTAGTTGAGTTAGTGAGACTTGGAGATTTGAATAAGGAGAGGAAAAGCTTAAGGAAGGGAAAAGGCTCAAATTCATCTCATTTTTCTATTAGCTTGGAGAAAGGTTGGTGCTCTCAAGCCAAAATAAATCTCTTATGTTATGAATTTTGAATATTGCATTGTTTCTCTTGGTAGATTTGTTATCATGTTGTAGCTAAGTGTTGTGTTGTGGATTTCACGAGTTTCCTTGTTTTCTTTTTATTGTATGTATGAGTTTTGCGTTGTGGATTTCATTGCATTTTCCTTTTTTTATTTCCTTGTGTGATGTTTGGGGTTTGAAAGGATAGACTCACCCTTGGAAGAGTAGAGAGCCTTGTGGGTGAATGGTCTTGGGAATGTGTCTTAGTGTAGAGTCTCTTCTCTAGGAGAAGAGGGATAAGGCATGTATGTTGTTGGAAAGTGACAATGCAAGGAACTATTTTTTTATCATTGATGTCAAACCTTAACTGGTGAGAATATTGTTATCTATTTGAGTACCATATCTATTGTTGATGAAGAAGGTTTAACAAGAAGACCAAGTGAATGGTTGAGTTAAGGAAACTAAAAGGGTATTTGATCAGTTGGCACTCTGGCAAAGTAATTTGTTGTTTATCTTTCAAAGACAGTTTTTCTGGCTATTCTGTGCCAAGAAAGTTTGGCTTGTGCTGAGCAAAGTTTCTTGTGCCAAGCAAAGTTGCTTGTGCCGAGTGAAGTTTCTTGTGATGAGCAGAAGTTGTTCAATGTCGAACACCATTGAAATTGCCGAGTGGAAACAGTGATGTTGGCCGACTTACTATAATTGGATTAATGATGAGATTTGAGATCTCTGGCCGACTTAGTTAATTTTATTGGGATATATAATGTTAATTAAAGATTGATCCACATCATTTAATGTATGGGTAACCGTAATTAATGCATGGTTTCAAGATTTAATTAGAGACTACTTTGGAGAAGTAAATGTAATGCAAAGATGGAATGATCTGTTGGATTTGACCTAACCTAAGATCTACGATCTTGTTTAAGCGGAAAAATATTTATGTGACCTAGACAGAGAGGTATATGATAACCTTAAGGGGTTATTCACTATGTGTGGAAGAGTGTATGTGTATGCAAAAGGTTTGCATAGTTGATTTACTATTTGGCATGATCTATCAAAGAAGGCAAAAGGAAGAAGTAGAAAGTTGCATGCGTGATTGCTTGACGGATTTCCAAGTAGATCAAAAGGTTTAAATGACAATACAGGATATTCAATAAGTTAACATCAGAGCTATAATTGGATCTGAATTGCAAAGTAAGTTGTATGTATTAGATCACAACTATTGATTACTTTCTTACCATTGTATCAGTTAAATCCTTTATCAAGGTTGACTTAATAGTCATTTGTATAAATCCTCTAACAAGGTGACATTCAGGTGGAATGTTCTAAGTCCTCTAACAAGGCCACTCCTAAAAGGGTGATTAAATCCTTTAACTAGGTCACACCTAGCAATGTGTTATTGTAACCTTTAACAGGGTTGGCTCCTCACATGGCATCACTTCAGAAGAGTGAAAACTTGGTAGCATGTTACTGGTGGTTTTTCCCATATTGGGTTTCCACGTTAAATATTTGTGTCAACTTGTGTGAATGCTTATGGTTTTATTTACTATTATATTTCTACAAGCTAATTTCAATTGACAATAATCTACATGAATAAGTTGCTGACTTATGCTACTACTACTGAGTAGATCTGAAATATAGAAAGTTTTTATTTGCTACATCTAGACCTAAGGATAAGTGATTCACCCCTCCCCTCTCAGTTATTCTAAATTCATTCTAACAATTGGTATCAGAGCTTTGGTCTCCTAAAAATCGTTTGAAGGTACTTGGAGCGAAAAGATCAAGATGTATAAGAAGGAGGTTCCTAAGCTGAACAAAGATAACTTCCCTGCATGGCAGAGTCTGATGAAACTGCATTTGGTTGGTATTGGAGATGATGCTAAGTGACTTATTGAACATGCCTATATACCACCTAATACTCCTCTCACAGCTGCATAACTAAAAGAAAAGAAAGAGCACAATCAAGCAATGTTGGAGATTGCCTCCTCATTGAGCTATTCAAAGTTTGATGATATAAAGAGCTGCACAAATGCAAAGAAGATGTGGGAAAAAATTGCAACTGTCTATGGTGGAGACACAAATGTGCTAAGAGCTAAATCAGAAAGTCTAAGAGGTAAGTCTGATGAGATAAAAATGCAAGAAGGTGAAAATGTCATTCAGTACTATGGTAGAGTAAAAGAAGTTGTAAATGCCATTAGAGAGGCTAATGGAAAAATTGATGAGAACACCATTATGAGCAAGGTACTGAGAACTTTACTTCCTATATATGCTATTAGAGTTTCTGCAATTCAAGAATTGAGATGTACTCCTAACAATAATCTGAATCTGGAAAATCTGATAGACAGACACACTGCATTTGAAATGTCAAATTATGATAACTATAATCCACAAGGGATTGATTCTGCTTTTAGATCACAGCTAGTTCTCAATAAATCTAAAAAAGGAAAGAAACATGTGGACAGTGACAGTGACACTTTTGAGGATGATCTTGAAGAACTTGAAGCACTTATGGAAAAAAGGCAATCTAGAGGAAAAGGAAAATATAGAGGTAAACTTCCTATTATTTGTTTTTCATGCAACAAAGTTGGTCATATAGCTGCTAGATGTCCTAAAAAAATGAAAAAGATGAAAGAAGGGACAACAAATACAAAGAATACAAAGACATAAAGGATGACCGAGACTTCAGGAAATATAAAGACTACAAAGACAAAGGTAAGAAATCTTGTTATATTGTTGAAGAAACTTCTGACAATGACACTGATAATTCTGATGACAATGATATAGAAGGTGTTTATGTTACAATGAAAGAAGATTCTGATGATGATGAGAAAACTCCACTAATCTCTTATATGAGTAAAAATGATCATTGGATCATTGACAGTGGTTGTTCCTATCATATGACTGGTGAAAAAGATAAGTTTGAAACACTAAACCAATGTAAAGGAGGATATGTAAAATTTGGTAATGATTCACCATGTCTTATCAAAGGTAAAGGATTGATTAACTTGAATGACAAAATCAAATGTGATGATGTGTATTGGGTTGATGATCTTAAATATAATTTGTTGAGTGTTGTATAGCTGAACACTTCTGGTTACAAAGTTGAATTCCATCACATAAAGGCAAAGATCTATGATTCTACTGGAGAATTAGTTGGAAGTGGTGATCAGACTAAAGGTAACTTATTTTATCTAGATTTATCTAAAGAAACATGTTTGTTTGCATAGTATAATGATGTTTGGTTATGGCATAAGAGGTTGTGTCATGTGAACTTTGATAACTTGGTAAGCATAAGTAAACTGAAAAGGGTTAGAGGGCTACCTAACTTAAAGAAACCTGAGAATGCTATGTGTAAACAATGTCAACTAGGAAAGATGACTAAGTCTAGTTTCAAGAGTTAAACACATGTATCAGAGGAAATTCTAGAGTTGGTCCATACTGATCTTTGTGGTCCCATTGGAGAAAGAAGCTATTGTGGTGCTAGATAATTTATTCTATTTGTTGATGATTATTCAAGGATGATGACTATAATGCTTCTCAAGGAAAAATCTGATGCATTCTAGTTATTTAAATGGTACTTAGCTAAAGTTGAAAAGGAAACATGCAAAAGTTTGAAATGCTTAAGATCTGACAGAGGTGGAGAGTTTATTTCTAATGAGTT
>MU228403.1:5614609-5639497 GCA_018584345.1 Thuja plicata
TATATATATATATACATACATTTTTTTTTCTTTATTTTCCTTGCGCTGTTAATTTGTTAATTTAATGCAGAGACTCATTTTCCATATATATGTCCGGACATATTATTATAATCTGCTCAATAAATTTAATATTGTTAATGTTTATTCAACATCTTGAGCTGTGATATATATATATATACATATAATGTTAAAAAAATAGAGCTTTAACATCTTAATCACTGTTTTAAAGAAAAAAAAAGCGAGTTGAAAACAAAAAAAACTAACATTAAACAAAAAAAATCTTAAAACAAGTTTTTTTTTGGGCATGTTTTGTGGGCGGCAGGGAAGCCATTCCCGCCACCACTACCGAACCGTAGGGGAAGGTAGTGGGGAGGGGCTGGCCTCCCCCGTGGCGGCCTGTCCCCACGGTCCCACAACCACGGCCATGGCCCACCACGGGCCGACTCCCAAATCCCTGCAAACTCCATTACTAAATGCACAAAAAAAATTATTAAGGCAGAAGCTGCTTAATGCAAACGGTGAAACGCACCCAACCACAACCACAGCGGCACAAGATCTTGCATTGTCATTTATTTTATGTATATAAATATATATGCACAATACAAGGTGTACATATATTTATATGTACATGAATATATCTTGATTTCATGCATCCTTTCTTTGTTGATCTCAAACCTGCAATACAAAACACAAAAAAAAATGAAGGCTAGGGTTTGGAAATAAAATTCTAGAGAGAGAGGAGATGAGATGTGGGAGAAATACTCATCTTAGGGTTTTGTTATTTGATCCCTAACACTAATTTCGAATTAGGTTTAGGGATTCTCAAATAAGCATTAACTTTGTTTTCAATTGCTCCATAATAATGTCTTTTTGTGGGTGGCTTTGAAAACCCATTTTGGGGGGAAATTTTATTTAGCCATTAGTATTAAATGTTTTCCCTAAGATATACTTAGGCTTGATTTAATGGAGATTACTATTAAAGCAATAGTGTTTATAACTGAAATTTTACTGAGATAATATTAATTATTGGATTTTATTGAAATATATATATTAACCTTAAATTTATTCAACTGAACTATTGAATTTCAAGTGGGACTTTGCTAAATTGTTATTTAAATTAATGTTTTAAATGAAATGTATTAGATTAATCAAATCTAATATTCTAATGTACTAAAATTAAGTTTTTTATAAATATAGAACATTATTATTCTTTAGGTTGAATTTTATTACCTAGAAACATTTTAAAGATATTAAAAGCTCAAGTTTTAACCTAATGATGATTTATGAGAGCAATCTAATTATTTGAGTTGAATTTAATTATATTATTAAAATGTAAACTTTGTGATTAAATTAGTATTATTATAACTAATATATTGAAGTTTTAAAGAAAGCAGTTAATGGCCGACTAGATTAGCTTAATTTATATTGTAAGTAGATTTTTTCTTTTAATTAAAATTAACTATACACTATTGATTAACTATAGAAATTTAATGGAAACCTCGATGGAGTGAAGGAGTGAACGAAGGAGAGAATGAAGGATCGAATGCACAGGGCAGGGGAATGATGGAGGCATCCAGCATCGTGCTCAAGGTGGAGGGCATCAGATGGGTAGCAGATCTTTCAAAGACATTTGTTGTCATACTCCAGTTGTTTAGCTAGCCGATCTCAACACCCAGTGCAATCTGAGTGTTTATAAGCATTCGAATTAGGGCTTTCAAAGAGTTCCATTTCCTGAGAAAAACTATCACAACCTTCCAGGAATCCACAATGTAGATGATTCACTTAAGATTTTCTTAGGTAAAGTGGTTGTACAACCAACAAAACCTTTTTTTATGAATCCCCGATGTAAAGTTCTACCATTTCAGAAGGATCATAGGAAGGGATTTCTTGGGACTAACATGCAGCATGTGTCGGATAACTCACAACCACCTATCTTAACCTTTGAGAGAGGAGAATCGTCAGTAGATGGAGCTTGAAGAGGCAGTATGGGTAAAAACTCAACTTTGAAATTTGGGTAGGTATCTGGATTTCAAATTGAGTCAAAGGTACCTAAGCCTAAAAATCATAAGAGAAGAAAATTCATGCATATCAAGGCATCAAAGCATTCTGAAGATAGTCACAAGCGCCAATGATTTGACATTTTCGATGGGACACCTCCAGGATTGTCGGTGCAAATTTTGCCACAAAAGTCAAACCGTGATGATTAGATTGATTAGAACATAAAGAGCTCAAGGCCAAGAGCTCCCCTCAATCCAAAACCCTTTTTAAAGAATGTCCCAGCACAACAAAAACTTGTATGGAGATAGATCCAGTGCCCTGTGCCCACCACAGGTCTATTTGACAGAAGCCAACAGAGAACGAGGGGTGATCGACTAGAATTTTTTTTCACAGACCATCTAGTTGGTAAACATATAGAGGGCCTTAGATGGTGTGTGTTGATTGGTAAGTTAGCTGACCCACATTTTTCTTTTATTGATATTCTCCCTTGGGCTCAGAAACATTGGGTGGGATTAAGAGAGATCTTCTTCATGGACTCTGCATCAAATTATTTTACTGCTATTTTTGATTCAAGAGATGCACAAGATAATGCTCATAGGGAGAAAGGATTGTTGTGTAAGGGATTGGGTTTGTTTACCCTTCACTGGTCTCCCAATTTTAACCTGAATGTAGATCTATGCTAATTTTTTCCTATGTGGGTTTCCTTTCCTGGCTTACCTCTTGAATATAGGGATCCTCGGTTGAAATTATTGCCAATCAAATAGGCATCTTCATTAGTCATGATTGGATTCCTTTTAAACTTCCTCATTTGGTGGTCAGAGTATGTATCCTTGTTTCCTCAGCTAAGTTACCCCCAAATGATATTATGCTTAAATCCAAGTGGGGATCTATGAAGCAGTAGATCACAGTTCAACAAGCCAGTCTTATTCAAAAGTATCAAGATAAACTTGGCCATTTTATCTCACAATGTGGATCTCAATAGAACTATTCAACTACGTACTTGGAAATTTGTAATGACCATAGCTCTGATCTGGCAAAATGTTCACTTAGACATGAAATTTCCTTTTTTTTGCAAGATCGGGTTACCTGCCCAACAGTGGAGGATAAGTTCACTCTCAAGGAAGAAATTGTCTCTATCATCGAGTTTCTATAGGCATTATACTCTTCATTTTTGGGTTGGTTAACAACATCAAATAAAGTCCATTCACCTAAGTAGCTTCTCTTACCCTCAACCTCACTTCCAAGAGATTTGATGATTCTGGACCATCCTACTGATCAGGAATCTAGAACTCACCCAGCGTGTCTTGAGCTATAAATTATAGCAATTGGGAGGACATGTTATTTCAGATGCAAAAGAAAGAAAAACACATGAAGCCTACGGAAGCAGAACTTAAATTTGTGGCAAGTCACTTATCTATAACAATGGCTAGTAAGTGTTTTGATGAAATAGCTGAAGAGGAAAACTTTCTTAGTCTTCATAATGGTGTTTATCCAAATCATATTCGCCTTGTAGAGAATATAGTCACTTCAACCAACATAGCCCCAGGAAAATCCATCTTACAAGGACTTATTTAAGAATCATTTGTTTTCAAATTGGCTACTTCACCTCTCCCAGTTCCCATTCCAGACAAGATTCAAAAAATGGACTTGAATATTGTTGCAGATGTCGTGCTTCAAGATAATTTAATCCTAGTAGTAGAACCTCTTATTGCATCTTCGATTGGTTGGTACAAGCCTTCAAATGCCAAATGCAAGGATCCTATGACAATAACTCTTAAATAATTAAATATTTAGTGTGATCCCCCTAACTCTTCAATTGAATATTTTCACAAGGTGGAGACCTTTGAGGAAACCCCACATTTCCTTGAAGAGAATAAGGAATTGAATGAGGACTCCTTGGTTTAGCTTGTGGATGTGGAGTCCTATAAACAAGCAAACTCTCAAATAGTGTTGGGTTCAAATTTTGACTTCTCCACAAAGTTGCCTATATCTCAGACCCCATTGCAAGATTTAGCTTTGATTAAAACTCCAAAAAAGAGAGGTCATTCAAAGATTAAGGAGGAAATTGCAGCAGGCACTCAGTCTACGCTTGACAAATGGCAAATGGCCGAACAACAATTGAACTCTTTGTTACCTGATATTGTTCTTTTGCAAGAAACAAAATTATCACAAGAAATTTTCCAAAAAATAGTTGCTAAGTGGTCATTATGGATTCTGCTCACTCCCAAGGTCTAGGTGCTTTGGGAGGCATTACTGTGCTTTGGAATCCTAGTACAATTTTAGGTTGCCTTATTCAACAAGAAGCTAATTGGAAACTTCTCAATTTGAAGCATTTTGAAATATATTTTATGGTGCTTAATGTATATGGTCCTACCCTGGCATAGGATAAGTGCAAACTTTGGTTATTGCTCTCTCAGATTATGCAGGATCATGGAGATAAAAAAAAAAATTTGGCTGGGGATTTTAATTCCATTGTGTCCCATAATGAAAAGTAGGGTGGCATATCTCCACCCACTAGGGTTATGGATGATTTTCACAACTTCATTAAGGACAATGATTTGATTGATATTGTTTCAGGTAATGGGATTTTCACTTGGACTAATAGGAGATAGGGTTTCCTACAAATTATTGAAAGGTTAGACATATTTTTGTTGTCCCATAGTTGGAAGGTGTTTCAACTTGATGTATCTTCAGAAGTGTTACCATTTAATGGGTCTGATCATTATCTGGTTCTGCTAAATATTTCTGTTAGTTTCTCAATCCCTAAGTCCACATCTTCTTTAAAATTCTAGAACATGTGGTTTAGACATCCATACTTCTTGTCCTTACTCAAGCAATGGTGAATTAGTGCACCATTTGTGGAAGGGTCTAAAATGTTTCAATTTTATAAAAAACTTCAGCACGTTAAAAGAAATATCAAGACCTGGAACAAGCATGTGTTCAAAAAAATATTCACACAAAAGGATAAGGTGGCTAAAGAGTTAGAGAAGATTCATTTTCATATTATTCAGTATGGTTTGGACTCGGATCTCTTTATTAAACAAAAGGTTCTACAAGCTGAATGGGAGGAGCTTTGTGGGAGAGAGGAGGAATTTTAGAGACAAAAGTTGAGAGAACTATGGCTTAAGGATGGTGATAAAAACACTAAGTTCTTCCATATATCAGTAAAACAAAGGCGGTCAGCCAATGCTATAATCCAAATTGAGCATTCCAAGTTTGGCTTACTCTTGAAGAAGGCTAGAGAAATTCAAGAAGAGGGTATTAAATTTTTTTTAAAACGTTTACATCCACATCAAGGCCCTCAACCATCTCCTCAGCTAGAAGAAGAATTACTTTTGGTCATTCCACAATTGGTCACCCCTCAAGATAATGCAGTATTAGTGAAACCATTCACATTAGCAGAAATTAAGGAGTTAGTTTTCACTATGCCTGCTGACAAGGCCCCAGGACCGGATGGGTACACTACTAATTTCTTTCAAAAATGTTGGGATTTCATTGGTTTTGAGTTACTTTTATAAATGGAAGAATCTAGGAAGAATGGTTTTATGATCAAGAATTTTAACACAACCAATATTACTTCAATTCCCAAGTCTTCTTCCCCTAAGACATTTGCAGATTTTAGACCAATCTCTTTGTGCAACATAGTTTACAAATTCTTCACCAAAGCAATCTATCTTAGGCTTCAAAAGCTTTTTCCCAAAATCATTTCTTCAGAGAAAGGAGGATTTGTGCCAGGGAAGAAGACAATGGAAGGTGCCTTAGTGGCTCATGTGGTTCTTCATTTGGTAAATACTCATCAAATATCATCCTTTGTAGCCAAATTAGACATGATGAAGGCTTATGATAAAGTTAACTGGAACTTCCTCATTAAAGTTCTTATAAAATTTGGCTTTTCTCCTTATTGGTGCAAATGGATCAAGGCATGTTTATCTAGGGCTTCATTCTCAATAATTATAAATGGGGTTCCTTCAAGTTTTTTCTCTTCCTCCCAAGGGGTGAGGCAAGGAGATCTGATCTCACCTTCACTTTTTAGTATTATGGCCGAAGCATTCAGCAGATTGATCTCTTCTAAACATGCCCTAAACCAATGGAGGGGGATACAAATTCCATGATCTACAATTTTAGTCACTCACTCCCTCTTTGTAGATGATACTCTCTTATTTGGCCATGCAACAGTGCAAGAAGCTACATTTATGAAAAAAGTCTTGGATTTGTACACCTCAGTATCAGGACAAAGCATTAGTGCCCCCAAGTGTAAACTATACATCTTCTTTACAAGTACAATTATTTCTTCTAAGATAGTTCATATTTTGGGGTTTCAACAAGAACTTTTTCCTTCGGTCTACTTGGGAATTCCTTTTTTTGTAGGAACAAACAAAGCCTTGTACTAGAAGACCATTGTGGACAAGATAAAAAATAGAATTTCTTCCTGGAAAGTTAGGTGGTTGTCTTTTTTAGGTAGAATTATCTTAGTCAGATCTGTTCTTTCAGCTATAAAAAACTATTTCATTTCTATTCTTCATGCTCCAGCAGCAGTGATTAAACAAATTAAGTAGATCATTACCAATTTCCTATGGATCAACAACATGTCAGGGTAGAGGAAAATCCCTTTAATTTATCTCCAGGAGATGGCTTTAGATAAACAATGTGGTGGGGTGGGTCTTCACGATCTTTCTCTTCGAAACAAACCATATGGGGGAAAGTTGGTCTGGCAGATGATGAAGAAATCAAATAGAATATGGTGCAGGATTATGCAATCAAGATACTTGGACTCTATGGATCCCACTCGTATCATCTTAGCTGCTTCTCTACCCAAAGGCTTTGAGATATGGAATTTTATGGCTGCCTCCAGAAAAATTATTGGTGATTACATATCCTGTGAAATTAACAATGGGCAGAGGGCATGCTTTTGGGATGATTCGTAGAATGGCTTCCCCCCTCTAGTAAGTATTCCCAAATTTTATGATTTTATCCAATTTTTTAAATCCTCTTGGGGGGATAAGGTGTGTCATTATATAGATCATATGGATCCAGTGTCACATCGAGTCACTTGGAAGGAGCCTAGTTTTCTTCCTATTTTTTATTTTTATACCAACCTATTCAAGGATGTTTTAAAAGAGAGGTAGGTATTTTATCAAGACAATGAGTATTCTATTTATTGGGACCCCTCATATGATGGTAATTATTTGGTTAAGGCTGGGTACATGGCTCTCAGTAGAGTATTGGATACTAGAATCAAAAGTAGGGCATTCTCATTTTGCTGGAATGATTGCACATTACCTAAAGCTGGATGTTTCTCTTGGCTAGCCCTTCGAAAGAGACCACTCACTAGTGACAGGCTGGAAAAATTCAACATTTCTTAGAGTTTTAGATGTCTCCTCTGCCAATAAGATCTTGAAGATTCAAATCATGTGTTTCTACAATGTGAGTTTGCACAGGAATACTGGAAATTTGTTATTAATAAGTTGAATTTTGTTATGCCATTCCCTAATACCCTTTGGGATTTATTTGAATCTTGGCCTACATTGTATACAAAGTCTCTCCTTGATTCTATCTAGAAATGTTCTCCATCTCTAATCATTTGGTCATTATGGTGAGAGAGAAACTAGCATATCTTTAGGAAATCCCCTTCCATAGTGGATGTTATGAAGATTACTATTGAAAAGTCAATATCAGAACTGGTTTCAACCAATATTAACAATAATTCCTCACACATCCTACTTTATAATTGGGATGATTCTACACTCAAGGAGTGGAAATATATTTCTCTCCCAACCTTCCTTACTATTAATAGTGCATCAAGAGGACTCAATAGTACAAAGGTTAAATGGTCCCCACCAGAACATGGAGTTATTAAGGTTAATTTTGATGGAGCCTTGTGCAGGAACTCAGGTAAGTCAGGCATCAGGGTTTGCTTGAGAAATCATCTTTGAGTACCTATTGCCTTATATTCATCTCCCATCTCACAGGGTACAAATAATGTGCCTGAACCTTCTGTGTTATTACAAGGGTTAGTGATTTCCAGTACTTTGGGATGCACTCAAATCCATGTTGAAGGTGATTCCATGATTTCTATTCATGCATGTATTAACAGAAACTTGGCCTATGTTTATAAGCAAATTTTGAAGCTTATTGACTCCTTTGAATCATGCACAATTTCTCATATATACTAGGAAGGTAATTCAACTGCTGATCATCTTTCTAACCTGGGTTGTGATGATATTTTGATTGTGGATCATGACATGGATAAGATACTTAGTCTTCATCCCATGTTGGTGGCCATCATATTTGAGGAGCATGCTAGGATTTGATTTCATGAATTGCTTATATTATTTGTTCAGTTAGGATGAAGTTTGGGGAAAGTCCAAGCTGTCCTTATAACATCATTTCTTGGGATTAGATCTGTTATCAATTATTGTATATTTTTTGTAATGGGGCTGAGAAGCGGGGTTTTCTTCCTAGTTCTTTCCCCATCGAGCCTTTGAACTAGGTTTTTTTCTTTATATATTTATATATAGTACCTTCGTCTACTTTACTTAAAAAAAAACTATAGAAATTTAATTGTTTTTAAACTTTAAAATTATAGTGAAATAGCCTTTAATTATAGTTTCTAACTATAAATCGGATAATAGATTTAAAATTTTATTTATAACCTTCTTAAAGATTTAAAATTAAAATGATTAAGGACTTATGAAATTGGATTTGATATAATTTGTTTAATAGGAACTTACTAATAAAGTTGAACAACAATACTTCACCTAGTGGGTTGTTCCTAGTAACGAATGTTGTGAGATAATTAGGTTGACTTTAGGGCAATGCTAAAAAGTCAAGTAAGCTTAACATTGTAATAACGTCGTCGTAGTCTTGACATTGGATTCAAAGATAATATTAAATAATTGTCACCTTCAAAATATATTAGTAAATTGGTTAGAAACCTATCGTAATAAAATGTAAACTTAGTAAGTCATGGGTTAAGGGATGTTGACCTACGTCATGATTCCCCTTAACCCTAATGACAAATATTACACTTAACCTCTTAACCTAAAAAATTCCGTTACCTTGTTGTCTCAAAAACACTTGTGTTCTAAACATTAATTAACTGTTTGCATCATCCCTCACCAATTAGTGGATTGAAAAAAGCTGTGTTTTTGCATGCTATTTTTGGGCATGACATTTCTAGTATTAGAGCCATGTTTCAACCCATGGAGACTAAAAATCATTACGTTCAACTCATAACTTTTAAACCTTTGTGTAGGATTCCTCTGATCATGCATAATGCTCGCAAATGTGAGAGAGGTCATACATAGGCCTCCTCGACATGAGTGGATGTTTAGCCTTAGGTGGAGGTACTTGGAGGGAATCAGGATCCCCCTCCCAAACCCCCTTTGAATCTTAATCAGGATATTTTGGCATCTTTATAGAACCTAGTCGGTATCATTCAAGAGAGACTGCCACTAGTTATAGACCAACCAGAGTTAGAAGGGCATAGGACCGCTATTAGAGAGTGGAGTAGGAGCCCTCCACCTAGTCTTGCTAAGGGCCATGCTAAATACGAGGTAGAGTCAGTGAATATGCTAGTACCACCACCTGAGGTAGTACCTAGAGTGGACAGGAGAGTACCCCAGGATGTAGGAGATCTGATTGGGGAGTTACTTCGACTCAAGCCACCACCATTTTTGGATCCACAAATGGGAGCGAGGTTGAGGCATGGCTCCTGAGTTTGGAGAAGTGCTTTGGGTTGTTTCCTTATGGGATCAATATTAGGGCACATTTTTCTATTCATTTTCTGAGACAGACAACCTCTACATGGTGGAGAACAAAAGAAATTAAGAGTAACCTAAATATGGACACCATCACATGGGAAACCTTCTTAGAAAGGTTCAGAGACCAATATCTATCAGAGAACTTTAGGAAAAATTTCATAGATGATTTCCATGACCTCTAGTAGAGATGACTTATAGTGTTACAATATGAGAGAAAGTTTCTTGAGCTCTTACCCTGTGTGGACTACATGAAACATGAGAAGCTTAGGGTCAACCACTTTGTCAAGGCGTTGAATGTTTCTATTTTAGCATCTGTACGCATAGAAACCCCAGTAGGTTTTTGAGAGTCCATAGAGAGGGCCTTAATAGTAGAGGAGGCCCAGGGTAGACCTCATGATTGGTCACAGAACTGAAATCCTATACCACAGACTTCTAGTTATTAGAGACCCCCTTGGTGATGACATGTAACTGATTAAATGTTTGATAAATGTTAAGTTGAAGATAATGCAAGGCATTAAATTAGTTAATGGTTTGTATTTTCATTTATGTCAACTTGATATCATCTGTATGGTCATGTATAAAATTCCAAAGACTTCAGAGAATCAATGGAACAAAGGTTATGCTTTCAGCAATGCATAAAAGTCAAGTATTCACTAAGTGACAGGTAACACTGACGGAGTGCACACCATCGGTAAAGGAAAAGAAGAAAATTCATAGTGATACCCAATGAGCAGAAGATAGTGTTTCCCAACAAAGCAAACCATAGTGATAACCGATGAGCTAAAAGTAGAGTTTCCCGACGGACGGAGATCCCGAAGCTAACTGGAGTCACACCGATGGAACTAACAGTTGTAACCGATGACTAACTAAAGAGTTGACCGACGGAACAGAGAGTTCAAAAAGAAAAAAAATATCTAGCTGGCAAGAACTAAGGATAGACTTAACTAGTTTTTTTCTTTGTTTTATTTGACCAGAGTTAAGTGATTGATTTAAAGCTGATTTGTACAGCTGGCAAGAAGATAACTACAAGATAAATCTGGAGTTATGCTTTAAATCAGATTGGATGGATTTTTTTTTACACCAAGAATCAAGAATCAAGAATCAAGAAACAATGAATATCATTTCAATATAAGAGACAAGCTTAAGTCATTTTCGATATCACAATCACATGAAAAGGGATTAAGGGGAGTGAATAGAAAGAGGATGTTGAAGAAAAATTGATGAAGACCAAATTCATGCAGTACTGATCAATCAAGCTGAAGGAGAGCTAAGGAATTCTTTAGACATTGACAAACAGTGAACACAGCATCACAGAGAATAAAGTATGGAGCACAAAAGAACTGAATTGATACATTGATCAGAGAGGTAATGTACATAAATAGATCTAAAAATCTACAATTCAAGCTGCATTAGAAATAGATTATTTTGTTTCAGTTTAACCATTGAAGCATCAAGTCTCTTAACAGAGTAGGACTTAATATTCTTCTATATATTGAGGTACATCCCAAGGACTGCCAAAAAGGTTGATTCATGAAAGTAGCATTGGATATGCCTGATGACTATTGACGGTCTAAGAGAGAGGTTGATTCAAGGATGGCAACATTAGATGCCCGATACTAAGTGACAACCTATATGTGTAAAATCCTCTAACAAGGTCACACCTAACAGTGTATTTGTAACCTTTAATAGGGTTGGCTCTTAATAGGGTTCACTTCAGAAGAGTGAAAATTTGGGGTACCGGTCCCAGTGGTTTTTTCCCTTAACAGGGTTTCCATGTTAAAATCCATGTGTTATGTGTGTATGGTTTATTACTTTACTATTTTACATTTCACATATGCATTTATGGATTTATCAGTATACTCTACATATTTACTATATTTCGGTAAATAGTTATATTGCTTATTGGTAATCAAGGAGAATAAGGACAGACAAGGAAAACTGACACACAATTAATCATTATAAGTATTTTATGGCATGCATCTTGTAGGGACATAATAATCTGAGGTTTATTTTATTGGTGGTTAGATTAAGGATAAGTTTTTGAGGCCACTGATTCACCCCCCCTCTCAGTTATTACTAACAATTGGTATCAGAGCTTGTGTGCTTAGAAGGAAGGTTTCAAGACCTAAGCCAAAGATTACAAGATGAACAGACGAGATGTGCCCAAGTTGAACAAAGATAATTTTGATTCAAGGCAAAGTAGGATAAGACTCCACTTATCAGGTATTGATAATGATGTTACTCAATTCCTTGAAACTGAATATGTGTTTCCTATAGAAGCACCAATAGTTGAACAAATGAGAGAGAAGCATGAACATAATGGCATGATGATAGAGCTTGATTCCTCACTCTCTGATGCTGAATTTGAAGATGTCAAAGAATGAAAATATGCAAAGCAGATGTGGGACAAATTAAAGCTTGTACATGGTGGTGACAAAAATGTTTTGAGAGCCAAGGCAGAAAGCCTTAGAGGAAAGTTTGATGATCTCAAAATGAAAGAAGGAGAAAACATCACTCAGTACAGCATGCAAATTAAAGAGGTAGTCAATGTTATCCGAGGATTTGGATGTGTACTAGAAGAAGACATAGTGGTAAGTAAAATTATAAGAACCTTACTGCCTAGTTATGCTATCAGAGTATCTTCCATTCAAGAAATGAGAGCAGTAGAAAATAGCAATGTTACTCTAGACAGTTTAATTGGAAGACTGATTTAATTTGAGATGAATAACTTTGATAATAGTGTCTTACCAAACATAGAGTCTGCATTTAAGACTTCTATGAGAATAAGTAAATCAAGTCACAAAAACACTATGAGAAAAGATAGTGATAGTGAAAGTGAAGAAGATGATCTTGATGAAATTGAAGCACTTATGGCTAGAAGAATGTAGAGAGGCAAAGGTAAATACAAAGGTAAATTACCACTTGTATGCTTTAATTGTAAAGAGATTGGACATTTTTCTGCAAGATGTACTAACAGAAGAAAAGATGATAGAAGTAATGACATATCTTTTGAGAAGAAGTCTAACAGAGGTGATTATAGAAGCTACCAAAAATCAGAAAGAAGAGATACCCAAGACTATAAGGACAAAGGAAAGAAGGTCGGCTACCTAGCTAAATGCAAGGATGATGATACTAACACTGAATCTAATGAAGACATCAAGATGGTGTTTGTGGCTGTAAAGGATGTTTCAGATGATGATGAAGAAAGGTATGTAGAAACATCTCTCATATCTAAAATTAGAAAAAATGATTCTTGGATCATAGGTAGTGGCTGCACTCATCATATGACCGGTGATGAGCAAAAGTTTGAGACTTTTGAATACTACAAGGGTGGATCAGTAAGAATGGGAAATGACACACCTTGTCCAGTTGAAGGGAGAGGAACAATAATGTTGAATAACCAAATAAAATGTGAAAATAATTATTGGGTAAATGGATTGAATTATAATCTATTGAGTTTTTCTCAGTTGAATAATTCAGGTCACAAAGTAGAATTTGAAAATAAGAAGGCAAAGATCTTCAACAAACCTGGAAATCTGATTGGTACCGGTGAGCAGACAAAAGGTAACTTATTCTATCTGAATGATACTAACTCTATTTATTTGATTGCTACAAATGAAGACATATGGTTGTGGCACAAAATACTGTGTCATGTGAACTTTGACAACATGATAAAAATGAGAAAAAAAAAGAGAAATGTTAGAGGCTCACCGACAATGACCAAGCCCGACAACATCATGTGTAAAAACTGACAAAAAGGTAAAATGACAAAGTCTAGTTTCAAAATAAAAACCCATACATCTGATGCAATTATAGAATTAGTCCATCTGGACTTATGTGGACCCATGAGGACAAAGAGTTATTATGGAGATAGATATTTTATTCTCTTTGTTGATGATTACTCTAGAATGATGACAATTATGTTTCTAAAAGATGAATCAGAAGCATTTAAGATGTTTAAATGGTATAAGGCTTTGGTAGAGAAACAAAGTGGTAAGGATCTAAAATGTTTGAGATCAAATAGAGGAGGTGATTTTATATCAGATGAATTCACTAACTTTTGTAATGAGCATGGTATAAAAAGATAGGTTTTTGCACCAAGAACACCACAACAAAATGGGATTGCTGAGAGAAGGAATAGATCAATAGTTGATTGTGCAAGAACATTGATGATAGAGAAAGGCATCACCCAAATATTATGGAGGGAAGCTATCAGTAGTGTTGTTTACACACTGAACAAAGTACAATTGAAGAAAGACACCAAGAAGACACCTTGTGAGCTATGGTATGGATACACACACAATGTGAGTTATTTCAAAATTTTTGACAGTCAATGTTATATCTTAAAAGATGATAGAAATGAAAAAATTGACTCTAGGAGTGATGAAGGAATTTTTCTAGGGTATTCTACCAAGAGAAAGGCTTACAAATGTCTAAACAAAGCCTCTAAAAAAATCATTGAAAGTGCAAATGTAAAGATAGATGAATTTGCATAAAAGAATGAACAAGAAAGCACTAAAGAACCAGAGGACTACAATAAGTTCACTTACAATGAAGAACCTAAAACTCTACCCTACCAAAAATATAGAGCCCCTGAGATACAAATCATTTCTCCCAAGCATCAGGATGCAAATATCGACGGTTAGGATAATGATCAAAATAATGTGCAAGGTGATGAAGAACAAAATGAAGATCAAAATAATGATCAAGCTGATAGACAAAGAACTATACCTGTACTTGCAAGATATGTAAGAAGGAACCATCCAGAGGTTCAGATCATAGGAGATAAGAAAGCTGGTACAAGAACAAGAAGTAAGTCTTTAAACTCAAATTGTTTAATTTGTGAGTTTGAGCCAAAATCTGTCAATGCTGCACTAGATAATGAGGAATGGATAAGTGCTATGAATGATGAGATTGAGCAGATTGAGAAGAACAAAACATGGTCACTTGTGCCAAAACCACATGACAAGAATGTCATTGGTACAAAATGGATATTCAGGAATAAGCAGAATGAAAATGGAAAAGTCACAAGGAACAAAGCAAGAGTAGTATGCAAGGGGTATGCACAAGAGTAAGGTATAGACTATGGAGAGACCTTTGCACCCGTTTCTAGGCTAGAAGGAGTAAGAATACTACTTTCTTATGCTACATTCAAAGGATTCAAGGTATACCAAATGGATGTCAAGTCAGAATTCCTAAATAGAATACTTGAAGAAGAGGTATACATTGAACAAGCAGAAGGGTTTGTTGATCTAGACAAGAAGGACATGGTATGTAGACTTCACAAAGCCTTGTATGGATTGAAAAAATCTCCAAGAGCCTGGTATGAATGACTTCATTCCTATCTAATAAGTATTGGATTTTTAGAGACTAGTGAAAACAATAATCTTTATTTAAAAGAAGATACTGATGCTAATACCCTGATTGCTGAAATATTTATTGATGACATCATATTTGGAGGCAATGATATGCTATGCAAATCATTTTCTAGAGAGATGAGAAAATAATTTGAGATGTCTATGTTTGGAGAGATTAAGTTCTTTCTTGGTCTACAGATCATGCAACAAGGAGAGGGTATTTTCATTACACAGTCCAAGTACATCAAAGAGGTCCTGAAAATATTCAAGATGGAAGAACCCAAACCAGTTGGAACACCGATGGCTACTGGATGTAAGTTGACAAAAGAGGACAAGACAATAGAGGTAAATCAGACTTTGTATAGATCAATGATTGAAAAACTCATGTATGTTGTACACACTAGAACAGATATTGCACATGCAGTGGGAATTGTTGCTAGATTTTTTGTTAACCCCAGGGAATCACATATGACTACTGTGAAATGAATCATAAGATATCTAAAGAATACTGAGGAATTTGGCTTATGGTATAGAAGAGAAGCAAAATTTGAACTAAAGGTGTTTACCGATGTTGATTGGGCTAGAAATCTTGATGACTGGAAGAGAACAACTAGAGGAGAATTCTTTATGGGTGACAGACTTGTCACATGGATTAGCAAGAAGCAGGGATGCATCACACAGTCTACTGCAGAAGTAGAATATGTTGCTGCTGCTACAAATTGCTCAAATATTGCATGGATCAAACAATCACTGGAAAGTATGCATATGAAGATCTTAGAACCAATGACTATCTATTGTGATAACACCAGTGCAATAAAAATTTCCTAGAATCCAGTCATGCATGCAAAGACTAAACACATTGCCATCAAGTATCAGTACTTGAGAGAACAAGTTCAAGAAAAAGAGGTGATACTTGAGTATGTGCAATCAAAAGAACAATTGGCTGATATCTTCACCAAGCCACTACCCAAGGATACATTTGAGTACTTGAGAAAGACACTAGGGGTCAAACCCTTGTCTACCAATCAGTAAAAGACTAAAGGCTGCATCAGCCTACTTATTATCAGAATATCATCCATGTTGATGCAAGCAAAGAGAAGAACTTCAAAGCTACATCTATATAAAAATAGGTATATATCATAACTGAGTACCAGAGCATATTGTTGTATTGCTGATGGATAAGGGAAATTCAAGGAATATATTATGGATGGAGAGAAAAGATTACTTGACATTAATGTCAGATATCTATAATATATTTGTTTGGAATTATTGTCAAAGGGAGAGAAAGTATCCATATTATCACAGTCTTTAGAAAAAGAAGAAATATTATCCATTATCACATTACTCCAACAGGGAGAAATCATATCCATAGGGAGAGAGTTTGTATAAAGGAGTTAATACAAAAGAAGAGTTGCTGACAAGAGAGAAAGACATCACAAAAGAGAGAACAGTCAAAAGAGAGAAATTGACACAAGAAGAAGATTCAACACATCAATAAACAGAAAGCTGTAAGAATCAAATCTAAGCTAAAATAGAGCTTACCGAAGTTCAGACATTTATCGCTTATCAAACAAAGATTGGTAGTTTGATGAATCTCAACAATTGTATTTCATATTGTATTAAAAATAGTATAGTGTGATAATATAAGTTTGTTTCCATTAATGCCAAAGTGAGAGATTGATGACATGTAACTAATTAAATGTTTGATAAATGTTAAGTTGAAGATAATGCAAGGCATTAAATCAGTTAATGGTTTGTATTGTCATTGATGTCAACTTGATATCATCTGTACGATCATGTATAAAATGCCAAAGACTTCAAAGAATCAATGGAACAAAGGTTATGCTTTCAGGAATGCATAAAAGTCAAGTATTAACTAAGTAACAGATAACACTGACAGAGTGCGCACCATCAGTAAAGGCAAAGAATAAAAGTCATAGTGATAATCGACGAGCAAAAGACAGTGTTTCCCGACGAAGCAAACCACAGTGATACCCGACGAGCTAAAAGTAGAGTTGCCCAATGGACGGAGATCCCAAAGCTAACTGGAGTCACACCGATAGAATTGATAGTTGTAACCGACGACTAACTGAAGAGTTGACCGACATAACAAAGAGTTCAGAAAATGACAAAATATCTAGCTTGCAAGAGCTAAAGATAGACTTAACTGGTTGTTTTATTTGTTTTATTCAACCATAGTTAAGTGATTGATTTAAAGCTGATTTGTACAATTGGCAAGAAGATAACTACGATATAAATCTGGAGTTATGCTTTAAATCAGATTGGCTAGATTTTTTTTTACACCAAGAATCAAGAATCAAGAAATAATGAATATCATGTCTATATAAGAGACAAGCTTAATTCATTTTTGATATCACAATCACATGAAAAGGGATTAAGGGGAGTGAATAGAAAGAGGATGCTGAAGAGAAACTAATGAAGAACAACTTCATGCAGTACTGATTAATCAAGCTGAAGGAGAGCTAAGGAATTCTGCAGACACCGACAAACAGTGAACACAGCATCACAGAGTAGAAAGTATGGAGCACAAAAGAATTGAATTGTTACATTGATCAGAGAGGTAATTTACTTAAATAGATCTGAAAATCTACAATTCAAGTTGCATTAGAAACAGGTCATTTTGTTTCAGTTTAACCATTGAAGCATCAAGTCTCTTAACAGAGCAGGACTTAACAGTCTTCTATATATTGAGGTACATCCCAAGGAATGCCAAAAAGGTTGATTCATGAAAGTAGCATTGGATATTCCCGATGCCTATTGACGGTCTAAGGGAGAGGCTAATTCAAGGATGGCAACATTAGATGCCCGATACTAAGTGACAACCTATATGTGTAAAATCCTCTAACAAGGTCACACCTAACAGTGTGTTTGTAACCTTTAAGAGGGTTGGCTCTTAACAGGGCTCACTTCAGAAGAGTGAAAATTTGGGGTACCGGTCCCAGTGGTTTTTTTCCCTTAATAGGGTTTCCATTTTAAAATCCATGTGCTATGTGTGTATGGTTTATTACTTTACTATTTTACATTTCACATATACATTTCTGGATTTATTGGTATACTCTGTATATTTACTGTATTTTGGTAAATAGTTATACTGCTTATCGGTAATCAAGGAGAATAAGGACAGACAAGGAAAACTGATAGATAGTTAATAATTATAAGTATTTCATGGAATGCATCTTGTAGGGACATAATAATCTGAGGTTTATTTGATTGGTCGTTAGATTAAGGATAAGTTTTTGAGGCCACTGATTCACCCCCCCCTCTCAGTTATTACTAACACTTGGAAGGGGAACTAGAGTCATTCATCGGGATCTTTCAAAACCCCTTAGCAGAAGACTCAGCAGAATCAGAGATCTATGCCACCATAAGGTCAGTAGGGCTCTAAGCCCAAACATTTTTAGACACAGGGAGCTAGGCGAGATCAGAGATTGCATGCACCTTTCACACCTCCAGCTAGGACTCAATAGTCCTCTATAGGTGGATTTAGTGGGTCCAGTAGGACTGGGGGACCGCAGTAGTCTAGGCCTCAAGGGATTCATATTTAGGAATGAGGACCTTGTTTTTCTTGTGGTTCCATGGGTCATTTAGATAGAGAGTGTCCGCAGGGGCAGATAGTTGGCAGTCAGAGAGCAGATACTTTAGAGCCTACAGTGGGAGACATGGGTTGTTCTCACAGAGTTTTTGCGATAGTTGATAACTGCCAAGATGAGCACCAGGCCATAGTTATTGAGGTTGTAGGTATGATCCAAGGTAGTATTAGTACTATCCTATTTGATTCAAGAGCAACTGACTCTTTCATTTCTCCATTTTTAGTGGAGCGTTGTAGGCTAGTGGCAGCTAGACAAGAAGTGAATTGGGAGGTTGAGTTAACTTCGATTGCTAGAGTGTCAGTTGATTCTGTAGTCAGAGATTGTTAGATATAGATAGGAGACATGAGCACTATAATTGATCTATCCATTACACCTCTAGGTTCATATGATGTAGTTCTTGGCATGGATTAGCTTTGTGCCCACAATGCCAAGATGGATTGTAGACAAAAGAGGGTCAAATGTGTGGATGATTTTTGTACTCCCATGACTATAACAGGAGTTTAGAGGCATGTATCTCTTTGTATGATCTCTACTATGAATCTTAAGTGGTGTAAGGGATGTAAGTTATTTGCAATTACAATCAATTATAGAGAGGAGGAGGAGGAGAAGAAACCTTCCCTCAATGATCACTCGATATTGCAAGAGTATGCATATGTTTTTTTATATCGGAACTACCTGGTATGCCGCCACCTAGGGAAGTTGATTTTCATATAGAAATTGTGCCAAGAGCTGAGACAGTATCTAGAGACCCTTACAGGATGACCACTTATGAGCTCAATAACCTTATGTTTCAGTTAGAGGATCTCTTGGAGAAAGGGCATATTTGCCCTAGTGTTTCACCATGTGCAGCACCCTTCATCTTCGTTAAGAAGAAGGATGGATCTCTTAGGTTGTGCATGATTACTGCCAGTTGAACAAAGTAACAATTAAGAATTGGTAGCTATAGGGTGCCTGTGTGTTCTCAAAAATAGATCTAAAATTAGGGTACCATCAGTTGATGATTGTGGAGAGTGACATCCATAAGACATCACGAGGTATGGTCACTATGAGTTTACGGTGGTTCCATTTTTCCTCACAAATTCTCTAGATATATTCATGAGCCTTATGAATGGAGTATTCCACACCTTCTTGGACAGATTTGTAGTCATGTTTTGGGATGATATCTTGATTTATTCTCATAATGAGCAGGAGCATGAGGAGCACCTGAGACAAGTTTTGCAGTGCTTGAGAGATAACTAGTTGTATGGAAGCTTGTCAAAGTGTACTTTCTTTAGGTCATAGGTCCACTACCTTGGACATGTTATATCAGGTGATGGGATCACAGTTCACCAATCAAATATTATATCCATTATGGATTGGCCAACACCTACCACTGTGACTAAAGTTAGGAGATTCATGGGGTTAGCAGGCTATTATAGATGGTGTGTTGAATGGTTTTCTAGAGTGGCATACCCCATCACATCCCTTTAGAGAAAGAGAAAGAAATTTGAATGGACAAAGAAGTGTGAGAGAGATTTTTAGGAGCTCAAGAGAGCCCTTACTAGCATACCTATCCTTGTTATGCCTAACCCTTCAGTAGACTTTGTTGTATGCAGAGATGAATCACTAGATGGACTTGGAGCGATCCTTATGTAGGATGGACAAGCTATCGCCTATGAGTCTAGGAAAATCAAGAATCATGAGCTTAACTATCCTACCCATGATCTTGAGCTTACTG
Organism: Thuja plicata; assembly: GCA_018584345.1. NCBI lineage: Eukaryota > Viridiplantae > Streptophyta > Pinopsida > Cupressales > Cupressaceae > Thuja > Thuja plicata. Next base: position 5,635,056 of record MU228403.1, read on the forward strand.
CAGTGGTACATGCATTGGTGAGATGGAAACACTTCCTTTTGGGTCACCATTCTGTACTCCATTCAGATCATCATAGTCTTTAGTACATATTTACCTAGCCAAATGTTAATGCACAACAAAGGAGGTGGATGGAATTCCTCTGTGAGTATGATTTTGATGTCCACTACATCAAGTGGAAAGAGAATGTGGTAGCAGATGATTTGAGTAGGAGGCAACATGAGCTTTCTTCCATGACTATTGGCACTGATTTGAGGGATCGTATACTTCAACACCTACATGAGGATGATTTTAATTCAGAGTATTCTTAGTTGGTTCAATCCTAGGGACCCCTTAAGGGGAAATATGATGGTTATTCCTTAGAATCGGATGGACTTCTTCGCCATAGGGGCCACATTTATGTCCCTACTTTCGGTGGGTTTTGTGATTTCTTTATACTTGGGGCTCATAGAGCACACCCTGGGGTTAAGAAGTTGCATGAAGATCTGAGGCAGCTTTACCATTGGTCAGATATGAGATTGCACATTGCTAGGATTGTGGCCAAATGTCTAGAGTGTCAGATGGTTAAGGTAGAGTACAATCACCCTGGTGGGCTTCTTCAACCACATGAGATACCCAAATGGGAGTGGGATATTATTTCCATGGACTTTATTGTTGGTCTCCCTATGTCCTCTCACTGCCATGACACCATCATGGTGACGGTTGATAAGTTGACCAAAGTTGCCCACTTTTCACCTATTCGTACTACCTTCACAACAGCTATAGTAGCATAGGTATACTTGTGAGATATTGTTAGGCTCCATGGAATTCCTCATAAGATTATATCTGATCAAGTTTCTCTCTTCACATCATCATTTTGGAGAGAGTTGCAGACAACATTGGGCACCAAGCTTAATTTTAGTACAACCTATCACCCTGAGACTGATGGACAGACAAAGAGGGTTAACCAACTATTCGAGGATATGTTGCGTATGTATGTGATGGATCATCTGACCTGATGGGAGGAGTACTTACACTTAGTAGAGTTTTCCTACACTAATGGGCATCACACGTCACTAGGTATGCCTCCTTATCAGGCCTTATATTGTAGGCCATGTAGGACACCATTGAGTTGGGACAGAATTGAGGATAGAGTATCCAGTAGGCCAGACTTAGTCAGGGACATAGAGTAGTAGGTAGATTTGTTCACACAATGTCTTAGAGAGGCTTAGGATAGGCAGATGTGAAGATGGTTCATAGAGTTTATATGGTTGGAGATAGGGTCTTTCTAAGAGTGCAACCACCTAAGAGTCCAATCCACTTTGGAAAGGGCTATAAGATTGCACCTTGATTTGTAGGACCTTTTGAGATTTTAGGGAGAGTAGGTCCAGTTTCTTATCATGTAGCCCTACCACCTAGCCTATCATGCATCCATGATGTGTTTCATGTTTCATTATTGCAAAAAAATATTTATGATGAGTCTCATATTAATTATTGGGATGCCTTACAGGTGGATTCAGATGGGCAACTGGATTTGGAGCCCATTCACATTTTGGCTCGACAGATGTTGGCCCTTCAAGGTAGAGAGTTGGACCAGGTTAGGGTCCAGTGGGATTGTTATGATGAGGTCATGGCATCATAGGAGGACACAACATGTATGAGACATGAGTACCCCCATCTTTTTGATGAAATCTAGGAGGAAGTTCATGCCTAGGAGGGGAGGATGTGAGGTCCTACCCTGACCCATCATAGCACAGCTGATATTTTCATTTTTTGGTTACTAGGATGATACATTATTTTGATACATTGACTTATTGGATAGTGATTTCATAACATTTGATATTATGTGATGATGTTTATTTTGATGATCTTAGGATTTAATTTTATATGCTTATGATACATTGATCTTGATGTTATAATATAGTAGAAGGATTTGGATTATGAGTTCTATGTTTTGGAATCTCAATTATGTTATGTGGTGAATGAATGTGCACTAAAGATTTGAAATTCTACAAATGATCTTTTATAGTTAATTGTAAATGTTAGAGGAGATGTGATTATAGGATTTTGAGAATGATCTTGTATACACTTGTGGATGACCTAATTATGGAAATAATTTTTTTTTAAAATTCATGACTATTTAGATACATAAAATTGTTATTATTGTTATATATATTATTTCTTCCTTGGAGTAATGATGCTTTGATCAAGTGTGTAGGTGAATAGACCATGTATTCAAATTGGGGAAACAAGATTGGATTTATGTGAAATTCAGTAAAGAGCCAAGGTTAACTCTACAGAGCGATATAACCTCATTTTTTAGTGATTTATTTTGTAATTGTGAATATGCATATATGTTATTGTAATATGTTCATTGTGTAATACCAACTAGGCATGCCAAGTGTTGTGTAAATGTGATGTATTTATGTTGTGTTAATTAACACTTGTGCAAGTGAGTTGGCATGCCCATGGGAGTTAAGGGAGATTAGACACTTACCCTAGAGTCACCATGTAGTGATACCATGTAGGGTTACTTGTTTTGGAGTCAAACCTTGAGTCCCATCCTATAATTTCATGGGTTAACTCTTAGTGGGTTTTATATGGGTTAGAATGAGCCCAAGAGGGTAGTTAGGGTTAAAATTAGCTAGACTTGTAGTTGTACTATGGGTTAGGAGTTAATTTTTAGCCATTTGGTTGTCAAAATATCATTTATGGCCCTCCTAAAGTACCTATTTTCTAGAGTGGAGAAAATTGAAGAAATACATGACCACCATCTTCTCCACAACTTTGGTCTTCCTTTCATTTATGAGAGGAGACAAGGTGGAAGAAAAATATGACTCAAGTAATCTCTCATAATGATTAGTAGGTGGGGAGTTGGTGAGAGATCCCTTTTAGTGAGAGTTTGGAGGAAATTTTGGGTTTCTTGCCCACTCTCAAAACTTGGAGACTGGTAGCTGAGTTAGTGAGACTCGGAGATTTGACTAAGGAGAGGAAAATCTTAAGGAAGGGGAAAGGCTCAACTTAATCTCATTTTTCCATTATCTTGGAGAAAGGTTGGTACTCTCAAGCCAAAATAAATCTCTTATGTTATGCATTTCAAATATTGCATTGTTTCTCTTGGTAGATTTTTTATCATGTTGTAGCTAAGTGTTGTGTTGTGGATTACATGAGTTTCCTTGTTTTCTTGTTATTGGATGTATGAGTTTTGTGTTGTGGATTTCATTGCATTTTCCTTGTTTTCTTGCCTTGTGTGATGTTTGGAGTGTGAAAGGCTAGACTCACCCTTGGGAGGGTAGAAAGCCTTGTGGGTGAAGGGTCTTGGGAATGCCTCTTAGTGTAGAGTCTCTTCTCTACGAGAAGAGGGATAAGGCATGGATGTATGGGCTCCATGTGCCATTGTTTTTCTCTATTATTTGGGGGTGATAAGGGGAGAAATTTTTGTGAGAAGGAATGGAAGTTTTTATTTCATTTTGAGAGCCTTGTGAAGGCATATGTATATTGGAAATATATGTTTATGGCATCTCCTAATTGGTTCACTTTCCACCTTCAACCCTTATATGGGTCCAAAGGTGACCCAATATGTTTATAAGCTTGGGAGGGTGTTCTATGTTGAAATGCATTGTTGAAATTTTTGTGTGTGCATGTGTGTCACCCAATCCACTCTTCTTTCCCATAGCTCGGGGGTGGTCTCATAGAGACCTAGGATGGGAGGTGAGCTCCCATGATATTTTAAAAAATCTTTCTTTTTGCAGATTTGTGAAAGCCTAGTTCACCTACAAAGTGTAGATTAAAGCTTGGAAGCAAAAGAAGAAAAGAATGTTGTTTCCTTTTTAGTTGTTTATGTAAGAGCTTTGTGGCTAAAGTTGTATTGTTGTTTTCAAAAGAGGAAGATATGTAAGTTTATAAAATTTTGATTTAAAGGACCTTGCATTTGATTATATGAAGTTTTTTCCATTATGTGTAAGACAATAGAGGATGAAAATTTTGTCTTGAAAGTAAGAGCAAAATGTAATCCTATTATGTATTTTATAGTGTAAACATTTATAAGAAAAGACAATAATTACAAATAGGAAATGAATTCCTATTGGATTTCAAGAAATTTAGATTTCATAGTGTTGGCAAAAAGGGGCTTTAAATGTATTCTTATATTTGTTATATACAAAAAGCCACATTTACATCTACATCTATGTATTAAATATTACTTTAGAAAGTCATTTGTTTTTATCAAATGTATCTCTCATAGCTAGCTTTAATGTATCTAAAAACTGTATATATATAGCTATTAAAATATATATATTAAATTATATACATATTTATGTTTCTTTATTTTCTTTATGCTGTTAATTTGTTAATTTAATGTAGAGACTCATTTTCCATATATATGTCTGGACATATTATTATAATTTGCTCAATAAATTTAATACTGTCAATGTTTATTCAGCATCTAGAGTTGATATATATATATA
>MU228403.1:5659462-5740425 GCA_018584345.1 Thuja plicata
GCTTTGCTTTTAGTAGAGTAACCAAGGAAAATACCTTCATCGCTTCTAGCATCAAACTTACCAACACCATCATCTCTCTTGATGTAGCACTTGCTGCCAAAGATTCTGAAGTATTTTACTGTAGGTAAATTACCAAACCAAAGTTCATAAGGTGTCTTATCCATGACTGACCTTAGTTGTGTTATGTTGATAGTATAGACTGTTGTATTGACTACATCTCTCCAATAGGTGTGTGCAAATTTTCCTTCAATCATCATAGTACATGTTCTATCAAGTATGATCCTATTCATTCTTTCTGTTATCCCATTCTGTTGTGGGCTTCTTGGTGCACTAAACTATCTTTTAATTCCATTTTCTTCATAGTAGTCATAAAATTGGTTAGAGGTGAATTATCCTCCTCTATCTGATCTCAGACACTTTAGTTTTAATCCAGATTCATTCTCAACTTTAGCTTTGAATATTTTGAACTTCTCAAAGGCTTCAGACTTCTCCTTTAAGAATGCAACCCACATCATCCTTGAAAAATCATCAAAAAAAAAAATGAAATACCTTTCTCCGTAGTATGATCTTGTTTGAGTAGGACCACATAAATCTGCATGCACCAAGTCTAACTTGTTTTCAGTTGAGTTCTTCTTGCTTCTGAAAGAGCTCCTTACATGCTTTCCCATAACACATTCCCTGCACATTGTGTCAATTGGTCTTGCAATACTTGGAAGGTCTCTAACTGCCTTGACATTGCTTATCTTTACTATATTATCAAAATTGATATGATAGAGTCTCTTGTGCCATAACCAACTATCATCCACTTTTGCAACAAAACAACTTACATCTGAATTGAGCTGAAAAACATTACCTTTTGTTTTTGAGAATGATGCAATCATTTCTCCTTCTTTGTTGCTAATAATGCATTTTTTGCCTTTGAATTCCAAATGATAACCTTTTTCAAGTAGCTGTCCAACACTAAGTAAGTTGTGATGCAATCCATCAACATATAGAACATCATCTTTCTTGTTCTTTCCATCCAAGGTGATAGATCCCCTGTCTATGATAGGTTTTGGAGTGTTATCTCCAAATCTAACCATACCACATTTGTACTTGTCTAGATGAACAAATCTATCTTTATCACCTATCATGTGGTGAGATCATCCACTATCAATGATCCAATTATTTCTGATGTCTGCTTTGGAAATCAGGGCTAACTCCTGTGCTTGCTTTTCATCTTCAATATCCATATCTTCAAGCAATTTTTCCATGTCTTTAAGGGAAAGGAATTCAATTTCATCTTCTCCTAAATCTTCATCAGTTACACCTTCTTTAGCATGATAGCATTCCTTTCTATATTAAGGTTTATAATCAGATATGAATTTCTTTACTCTTGTAGGACACTTGGATGCAAAGTGACCGATCTTGTTGCATGAAAAACATTTGAATGGAAACTGTCCTTCGTACTTGCCTTTGCCTTTCTTTTCTCTTTTAGCAATCATGGCAATGATTTCTTCTATTTCTTCATCAACTTCTTCTTTCTCAGTATTGATAGAGATGTGTAAAGGTTTCTTACCATGGACTGAGGCTTTGAAAGTTGTTTCACTTTTGGGTTCATTCTTCAATCTTGATATCTCAAATGCAGAGATTTTACTGATCAAAGTCTCTCTCTTGAAGTCTTGTGAAAATTGCATGGTTTCATCTAGAATATTGATCTTGCTCTCATAGTCTATTGTTAAATTAGTCATCATCTTGTCCATTATGTCTTCTTTTGATATTTCTCCACCATTGTTTCTGATTCCAGAAATTGCTTCATTTATCCTCTGATTGTAGGCTCTAACGTTCTCTTAAGGTAACATCTCGAGGTTTTTGTATTTCTTTTTCCATGTCTTCCTACGTGCATTCTTTGCTTGGATATCTCCTTCAAGCATGTCTTCTAAACAATTCCATATAGTGTATGCCTTATCTACTTTCTTGATCTCAGAGAATTCACTATCATATAGTGCACTTATAAGGGATTTTTTGGCAACTACATTGGTTGTGAATGTATCCTTTTGTTTACTAGTAGCATCATATCTTGAGAGGTCTATTAGAGAGGGAATAACAAATTCTTGTGTGACTATCTCAAAGATGTCAAAACCAGCACACTGTAAATGTGTTATCATTTTTTTCTTCCAATCTAGATAATTTTCTCCATCGAACTTAGGACTCTCTTTTCTGAAGTATTCCATTTGATCTACCTTAAGTTTTTAGGCTTCTCCTCAAGGCACTAAGCTCTGATATTAATTGTTAGAATAGTCCCAAAGGATAACTAAGAGGGGGGGGTGAATCAGTTATCAACTAGTTTAATTATTTGCTCTTAATAACTCCTAAATATAATAAACTAAATGCACATTCAGATAACACAATAGACAACACCACAATTTGGTTACGGGGAAACCAAATGGTAAAAACCCTGATGGGAATTAACACCCACAATGAACCATACTTGTTTATAATAATCCCTGTTAGAACATCTTGCAACCCTATTAGGAGTTGTTATTTACAATGCAATAAGTATAATGACCTGGTTAAGGGTCTGACCCTGTTAGGAGTCTTTTACAAATAACCCTGTTAGGGGTTGGGACTCACTGTCCAAAAGCTCACTGCTTCAATGGTGAAGGCTACAACCTTCTGTAGAACAGATATACACTATATCTGGTGATGAATTGTAGAGTAGACCTGCTATCTTGATCAGTTCCAATGTATTGTAATCTTCCACTACTTCTTCACATAGATCCTTGATGAATGAAGCACAATTGATATTCTTCTCTATACATTTTTTGTCTCTTATCTTCTCATTCACACTTAGCGTACTTCCATAAATGAACTATTATAAGTATCTTCCTCAATATATGAGATCATGGGACCTATTAGGAAACTCTTCATAACATCCTTGTCAGCTTAACTAACCATGAAAGCATAATTACAACCACGCAATATAAACCGAATAGACACGACGCTTCACTAAGTCAGTCTCACCAATTTAACTCTAACTTTGCAATCTTGTTGAAACATTTTTGGCGCCTATAGATAAATATATTTAACTCATAAATAATCTTGAATATACAAATTCATATCCCAAAGATAGGCGCAACTCAAGAACCAATGCAATACATTGGATCTTTATAGACAAACTCTAGAAACTGTAACTTCCACAAATAGAATTGCACAACACAACTGAAACTTCATATCTGAGTCTGCGTGTATGAAAAAAACATCAACAACATGTCTAAAACATTAATATAACCATGCAAGGCTTGATATCATCATTCTGATAAGTACATACATAACACTGCTATATAATATATGTTTTCATCAATGAAAAACATACAATCAACTAGCTGCCAGAAGTAAATCTCCAACATGAGGTCCATTGGCTATAGGAGGTTAGCCGTGGCAGGAGGAATCTCAAATTGCTATAGTAAATTGGCCTTATTGGCTGGCTTATGGTACACATGGAGTCTATGACCATTAGCCAATAACTTGAAATGCATAGGGTTGATTGTAGACAATTGGACTGCACCGTTAGCAAAAAAAAATTCAACCTCATAGGGACCAAGCCAACAAGTTGTAAGATTACCTTGATTATCTTGAAACCATGAATCATATAAAATTTCTTATTCACCAACAAAAAATATCTTTATTCTGTATATGTGAGTCATGTCATTTCTTGCATTGTAGTTGAACTAAATCTGTGCTCTATAAGGCTACTTTTTTTATTTCATCCAGATGATTAAGCTACATGAGTCTTTCTCTTTAAGCTATAGGAAGATCCAAGTTGAGATGTAATGTTGTTCGTAAAGTTTTATGCTCAAATTTGATAGGAATTATGGTAGTATTTCCATACACCAACTCAAAGGGTGTGAAACCTATGGGTGTTTTCCATATTGTGCGGTAAGCCCACATAGCTTCCTACAATCTTCTACTCTAGTCTGTCTTGTGTAACTAAACTGTCTTAGTTAGGATAGCTTCAATCTCTCTTTTTTTGATCTTTGCTTGACCATTCACCTGGGAATGATATGGCCTAGACTTCTAGTGGAGAATGTTGTACTCATCCATAAGTGTAGTGATCAGAGTAGAAGTGAACTGAGATCCCTGATCTGTGATGAGTTCCTATGGAACACCATACCTGGTAAATATTTCCTAATATAAAAATTGAGCAACCCTGTTATCCTGAGCATGCTTCATAGCTTGCACTTCCACCCATTTAGTGACATAGTCAGTGAAAACCAAAATGTAAGAGTTGTCATTTGATGGGGGATTAATTTGTCCCACAAAATCAAACTGGTGCAGGAGCACCTCGGTTAGAAAGCATTTTGGGTTTGTAAGTTTTTTGTAAGGTGCTTTGTTCAACCACTCTTGTACTGATCGAGGTAAATTCAGTGAAAAAACACCATAGTTGTTTAGTTGATTTTTTTTCAGTTTAGTGTGTGTTGAGGTAGTTTGAAAGCCTCTAGAAATCCAACCAAGGCACTAACAACCAAAGATGGTGAAAAGACATTAAGATGAAGTGTTCGGTTTACACTAGTGTTTGGATAGTACTGGTGCTTGGTTTACACCATGCCGCTTAGTGATGTCACTCAGTGATGTTGCTTGAGATTTCTCATTGGTTTCCATTTTGTAGTAATTCTTGGTGTTGATGCTCAGTTCATTATGGCGCTCAGTACTGATGCTTGGTAACATCAGTTAATGACCCAGAAATCACAATTTTGTCTTTCGTGACCAGAATAGACAATTGTAATGGCTCCTTAGGTGTCACCTTTGTCTTAAATGGATAGTTACACCTATTTGAAGTGATGGGAAGGTTACTTATTGATCACCCATGCCTTTATTCATGAGGTTGGTGGAAGTTTTTGAAGAGCGCAGGATATTTACATGTTGGTTGTAGGGTTCTATTCAAAGAGTAGTTTTTCATAGAGATTCAAGAAGTTAATAAAAAGTTGCAGAGTGTGTTTCTAGACTATCTTTGAGCATTATTGTCTATTATAAGTGCAAGTAGCTTAGTTTGTTTTTGTTTTGCAAGTTTGTAAGCTTTTGGCCCATTATGGGTTGTAAATATCGAATGGCTCCTTAAGGTTCTTGAATCCATGGTGAGAACCATGTGCCTGGATGGAATCCGAGAGGAGCCCCTGTATATAGTTTTATTTTCTTTGTTTCTTGTAGAAGTGATAGTTATGATCTGGGAGTTCTTACCCTAGGCAAGCTTGATAATAGTCCAACTAGGGAAGAAAGTGAGAAGCATGTTGTGAGTGTGTGCACTGAACAAACTAGATTAGTTGGGATGAATCTATCCTTGTAGGTTCATCGAATGTGGAGGAAATAGTTTTTTTGATGGGAACCTGTTCTTGAGAAGGAAGTAAAGTCATTCGTGATTTAATTCAATTTAGTGCATAAGCATACCGTAGGGGGTCAAAGAAATAGACCTCAGAGCAGAGTCGGGCTTACTTTGTAAGAGAGGGAGCCCGTTCCCCATCAAATTGGTATCAAAGCCTAAAGATTGGGCTTGTGTTTTTTGATGTGTTGTCTTTATACGAGTCTATAGTTTCACACAAAATGGTGACCAATGCAGAGTTGGCAAAGAATGTAGAAGAGAAAAAAGAGTAGAATAGACTCCTAAAGGAACAGTTGGCTGAAATGGAAACTAAGTTAGAATAAGTGCAGCTTAGGACTACAACAGTTAATGAACTAATGAGAGAAGCTAATGGAAAAGATAAATCAATGGCTGAGGAAGATATAATACCAGAGCCAGACCATGTGCTTCAAGAAGAGCCATTCTTGAGAGCTTTGAAATAAATGAGCGGTAAGTAATCATGGAGTGGATAGAAGGTCTTGAGAATCACTTTGACTGTGACAATGTGACTAAAGCTCATAAAGTTAGAATAGCCAAGACAATATTGAGAGGAACTGCTCTCACTTGGTGGAAATTTGTCTAAGATGAAAGGACCAAAGAAGGAAAGAACCCCATAACCAGTTGGAAAGGTATGGTGGAAAAAATTAAATAAACTTATCTTCCTGATGATTATGAGGTGCAGTTTCACAAGAAAAGATAGAATCTGAGACAAAAAGACTTGGAAGTCAGTACCTATACAGAAGAATTTCACAAGCTATGCTTAAGGTTGCATGTAACAAAAGAGGAGAGCCTAAAAGTAGCAAGGTATATGAATGGTCTGAAGTGGACTATCCAAGAGGAAATTATTCTCTTAAGCCCCAAGATAGTACACCAATGTTATCAGATATCCCTCAAGGTAGAGGAGAAGTTCAAAAAGAAGAAAGATTCAAATAGTAGAGGAAGAGGAAGAGACAGTAGAGGTCATAGAGGAGGATATGGAGGAAGGAATTTTGAAGCTAAGAATCAGAGTGATTCCAAACTCACTAAGAGTCAAGGAGAATCCAGTAATACAAGAGGTGGTTACAACTAAGGAAGAGGTTCAAACAACAGCTCAAGAGGAAGAACCAATAACTAGGGAAGAGGATCTTATTTTTTTCAATGAAGTGATATAACTGTCAAGAGTTTGGGCATCCTGCATAAAGATGTCATGAGAAGAGATCTACATCATAAGGAGGAGAGAAGAGAGTCCACTATGTGCAAGAAGAGTCTTCTATCAGTAGGACAACAAAAGTTTCTCTAGATTATGAGATGGGGGATAATTTGATGATTTTCATAACACTCCTTAAATATCCCATCAAAGAAGAGACAAGACAAAGAATATCTCTATTTCGAGTCAAATGCAAGGTACTCAACAAGGTTTGTAAAATTATTATAGATTCAGGTTCTACTGATAACATAGTTTATTTAGAAGCTATTGAAAAACTAAAGTTAAAAAGGATTCCTCATACTAACCCTTATAGAGTTACTTCGTTGAATAAAGATCAACATGTATTAGTTAATGAACAAGCTTGGGTGGAATTTTCCATAGGGAGATATAAGGACCAAGTGTTGTGAGATATCTTGCCCATGGATAATTGTCATCTATTATTGGGTAGCCCTTGGGAATTCGACCGAGCTGGAGTACATGATGGAGTTATGAACTCCTATTCCTTTAAGAAAGATGGAGTGACTTTCAAGATAAATTCAATCTTGGAAGAAGGTGAAGAGAAAAAAGGGGTTCATAACCTATTATTGATCAGTGAGAAAGGATTCTTAAAGACACTAGAAGATTAAGATGGAGTGGGCTTTTCTTTGGTTTTGAAACTGAAGAATGAAGAGGGAAATAAGAGGGAAGAGTTACCTTTAGAAATCCAAAGGTTGTTAACTCAATACCAGACCATAGTTAGTGATGGTCAAGCAGCTACCCTACCACCTAAGAGGACTATTAGTCATCAGATTGACTTCATCCCAGGAGCCTCACTTCCAAAATAATCTGCTTATAAAATGACCCCACAATAGAATTCAGAGATTGCTAACCAAATCCAAGCACTAATTGACCAAGGGTTGATTAGAAAGAGCATAATTCCATGTGTTGTTCCCACAGTCTTAGCCCCAAAGAAGGATGGTACTTGGAGGTTGTGTACCAATTCAGGGCTATAAACAGGATCACTATCCAGTATAGGTTCCCAATACCAAGGATAGAAGATCTAATGGATTGTTTCGGTAAAGCTAGGTATTACTCCAAAATAGATCTTAAGAGTGGATATCATCATATAATAATTAAGGGTGGAGATGAGTGGAAAAGTTCTTTTAAGACTACTGAAGGACTTTATGAATGGATGGTTATGCCTTTTGGGTTGTCAAATTCCCCAAGCACATTTATGAGATTGATGAATGAGGTTTTGAAGGACTTAATTATAAAATGGGTTGTAGTTTACTTAGAAGACATCCCAATGTTCAACAAGACAAAAGAGAATCATCTTAAACATCTGCAAATGGCAATGCAAAGATTGCACGAGAAGAAGTTGAAAATCAACTTGGAAAAGAGTGATTTCATGAAACAAGAGTTGGCATACTTGGGGTTTTTTTTAATCTTAGAGGGTAACTTGAATATGGATACAAGAAATGTGGAAGAAATCTTGAATTTTCCTACACCAAAGTCAGCTACATAAGTAAGAACCTTCCATGGATTAGCACAATTCTACCAGAAGTTTAACAGATAGTTTAGGGAAATCAACGCACCTATTTTAGATACCATAATAGGGGGTATGAAAGCCAAGTTCCAATGGAATGAGCAGGAGGATAAGGGATTTGAACACTTGAAGGAAAGGATAGAAACTCAACTATTACTAACACTTCCTAGTTTTGATAAGCTATTTACTATGGAGTGTGATGCCATTAATATTGTTGTCGGTGCAGTTTTGAGTCAAGAAGGAAAGCTAGTAGCTTTTCACAGTGAAAAAATTAGTGATACAAAGAGGAAGTATTCCTCATATGATTTGGAATTATATGCATAAGTGAAAGAACTAAGGAAGTGGAGACATTATCTCCTTCCTAAATAATTTGTAGTCTTTACCGACAACCAGGCTTTAAGTTTTCTGAATTCATAGGATAAACTAAGCCATAAGCATATGAAATGGGTGGAGTATATACAATCCTACACCTTCACCATAAAGCACAAGAAATGAGTACATAATAAGGTAGCAGATGAATTGATTCAAAGGATTCTCATGGTACAAGAAGTCTAGTTAAGAAGTGTTGGCGTAGAAAGCTTGAAGGATTTGTATCCAACAAATGAATACTTTTCAGTGGCATACAAGGTATGTCGAGATTTTGAAAATCATTTTCATATCGATTATTCTGAGTATAATCTTCAAGAAGGTATTTTTTTAAAGGAGGACAACTCTGTGTACCAAGAGGTTCAATGATGGAGAACTTAGGACAAGAGAAGCATAATGGCTCATTAAGTGGACAGTTTTGGTTGAATAAAATCCTAGAGCTGGTAAAGAGGTACTACTATTGGCGAAAAATGAGCAGGGATGTCCAAAGATATGTAGAGACTTGTATAATCTATCAAAAGCCTAAGGGGATTTCATCCAATGTAGGATTGTATCAGCCCCTTCTAATCTGAAATAGATCTTGGGAATGCCTCAGTATGGATTTTTTAGATGGACTTCCAAAGACCAAGCAGGGAATGGACAACATATTTGTAATTGTGGATAGGTTTAGCAGCGAATGGACAACATGTTACATAGTGTAGGATATAAAATATTACTTTAAAAAATGTTACATTTGAAATAGATGTGTTATGAATATGTATGAAGAAGGTAAGATTGTCCTCCTAACCCCAAATTTATTAAAGAGAAGATCCAAATTGATTAACCCTAAAGAAAGAATCAATGCATAAATGAATCAACCTATTAAGGATAGGGATAAAGAGAAAAACCCTAATTCTCATTTTATAGAAGAGAGTGTGTGATAGATTTAGAAAGATTAATTACTTTATTTGAAATAGATAAGAGAAAAGTACTAATCTTGAGATGTTACAGATCTGAAGAATGTTGTTTTTGGGGGTCTGCACTCAGTTTATGGAAAATCTGAGACCGGATCTGGAATAGAAATGCAGAGACAAACAAAAACCGAGAAATATTTTTTTGTTCTAACACAGTTTTGATTTGCACCCTCAAGTCAATGTCACCATTGACCAGAATTTTTGATTCTGACCTAAGGAAGAATCAACCTAAAAAGTCTCAGACTGAGAATCTATTTCTGGATCCCAAAAGTTTATCGAAAAGGGTATCCAAATCTGTACTCTAATCTGTTGTTCCGAACCTGTACCTACAATAAAAATGGATTTGTTTTTTGGGGGGAGGGGTTTGCATTAGTCAAACCCTAATTTAGGAACTAACCTTGAAATCAATAATTGAAATGAAGAATGCTAGCAAGTAGTAGAAGTAAATCTAATAATGAATCTATGATATTAAATGGATATGCAATTATATTTTGAAAGTAAACAAGTATGTAAATATGAAAGATTGGACTCAATTAGAAACCATAACCCTCCATGACTGTATGCTTGGAATTCACCTTTAAGTGAGAATGAATGAGTCTTGAGGATGCACAAAGGATCTTGAATGAAGATCACACCACCATGATGGATAGATCTAGGGCTTGAATGATGAATCTTGAATGTTTGAACCAAATCCCTTCAAAGGATTGAAAGCTTGAATCCTTGATCTTCAATGGAGAACTTCAATTATTGAGAGGAAGTCTTGAACACTTTGAAATCTTGAAAACATGTAGAACAATCGATGCTTGATGATAGTTGTTCTTCACCTAGAGCTTGAGATTATCCTTCTTATCACTTAGTTGATGGTTAGAGAAAATGAGAGGAGAAAACTTCCTTATATATGAAACTAGGGCACAATATTCTAGAGAGGCCTACATAGGAGAATTAAAGTCCAATTAGGCCTATACCCCTTAAAAGAGGACCTATATTAAATATAATTTAAGAAGCATCACTTTGGAAACCAAAATAGCTAACCAGGAAGCGGGAAATGAATTTTTGATGACCTCTAGTAGAAGACAGACTTCCATATTTGAAAGGGGAACCTAGGTCAAGGTTGAGGTCAACCTTGACCCAAGGATTTAGGACCCCTAGAAAATATGCCAGATGGGATAGATGGTGCCCGGAGAGGCCCAATCAGGGTCCTAAATAGACACAGAAGTAGGAGAGGATGCATAAATGAGGGGAAAATATGATGCTGGTCAAAAACACCACCTAAGGAGGGATAAACACTCTTAACACATAAGTTCTTCCATTTTAAGATGATACATTAAGCCCCCACTTTAGCGGGAATATGGAAATTGAACATACTTGCAGTAAAGTTAGAAGAAAGACTTTGGTGGATCACAACAAGGTAGAACATCACTAAGTCAAGGACATGAGCCCCCATACCAAGAATTCTAACTCAACATACATGCATAAATATATGAAAGTACAGAGAAATTAATCATAGAAAACATACATGACTACATAAGAAAGATAAGAGAAACACTATAGATAACATAGCTTTGTGGTCTAATCCTAATAGCATGAAAGCGAAAGAGAGAAAAGAGATAGTTATTACCTTGCTTAGTAATATGCCCACCTTACCATGAATCACCAAGGAGGGAGATCCCAACAGATTCACCCATAAATTGTTCTTTGTAATTGTAATGCGTCTTCTGACAGCTTTTGAAATATCCATAGATCCACATTCTTGTATCACTATGGAACATAAATTGTGTGTCTCTTCAGGATTTAGCAACCTATGTATGTTACCTTCCAAGGATTTAGCATATTGTAAAAATTTTATCTCTTTAGGAATTAGAAACTTATGTACCTTACCTTCCGAGGATTTAGAAAAAATAAAAATAAAAATGCGTCTCTCCAAGATTTAGCAACTTATGTGTGTTACCTTCCGAGGATTTATCATGTTGTAAAATGTAAACTAATGTATAATATATTATAAGGGAGACCCTATATATTCCCCCCTCCTTATCATGACTACCCATTAGGAAGGATAAGGAAGAGAAAGAGGATACCTACTTCACAAGGTAAGGAGATATCCAGTTTAACAACAATATACACTATATCCTTAGCAAAGAGTATTGACCCTTACCTCTAAGAGCATACATAATCATGAAATGGAAATGTCACATATGGAAAAAGGATCCTTAGAGAGGAATAGATCTTATCATCAAGACCCCCACCCTAGAGGGTTTCTTAAGATAAAATGTCATCTTCTAAAGAAAAGAGGGAACAAAGATTCGATCATCAAGCCCACTGCAATCAAGAGGAAGAGGAATCTCAGAATGAAGGAATCAAACTCTAACCCAAAGCAAAGGCAAGAGTTTATAAAGAACATAATTTGAAAAATAAAGAAGAGGTGATGACCTAGGATAATCACCTCTCATATAAGAGGGTATCCATAGCCAAAACATAAATCTTTATAAGGAAATAATGTTGTATGATAAACAAATGCCACTAGGCTAAGGAAAGCATATCCTTAGATAGAGGAAGAAGGAAAATACCTTTCCCCCCAGGGGTGAAAGAAAGGGATATATCAAATTATATCAAGAGATGTTGTAGCAAAGAGATATCATTACAAAAATGTCCTAGAAAAGATATCATGCATGATTATGAGCGAAGGAAGTATGTATCATGATAGAAAATTATAAGGATAGAATATAGAAATAATAACCAATTAAACTCCAAAAAATACATGCTAAGAGAATAATGGACCCTAGAAGACTGGAAGGAAATACCTCTTTCCCCCAGTGAAGAAACAAGAGGAGAAAAATGATCTAATTTATAGAAGAACAAGGGGAATGCCCTATTCCAAAATTATGAAGAAATTGTAATACTGCACGGGAATGAGATATAATTCCTAAAGAAGCTCTTTCTCTGACATATAGTTTGAAATGCACACAATCAACAAGTAAATGTGTATTACTATAATGAAAAGGAAATTTGTATTTAGAGAGAGCATTTTTTCAGAATAGGTTTAAAGATTTCTTTCTTAGAATTCATTAACTGGACATACACTTTCTTATCCACATCTTGAGGAGTATCAGAGTGATCTAAAGAAGGTGTTGGAAAAAGAACATGGAGAGGAGGACAATAAGTAAGATCAGCCACCTTGAATTTTGAAGGTGGGAAACCTATACCATGCGTATCTTGTTTAGGGGATGAATGAATCAGTTTTTTAATGCCATGTTAATTAACACCAAGCCCTAAACCCTTATAGCCTTGTTTATCCACCATAGGATATCTGGTAGTGTACATATCTTGCAAAGATTCTATAGCAGGAGATTGATTATGGTGTTCATGAGAAAATGGTGTATATGGTGGAATGATAGGTTAAGAAGACATTTCTTTATTTTTCCCTTTAATATCATCATGGATCAGATAAGAAGGGGAAGGTAAATGAAAGAATTCTTGAGCATCTGCATCATGAACCCTAGCTTGAGCCCCATCATAAGTGTGGTAAGAACTAAGGATTGAAGATGGAGAAATAGAAATAGGAATATTTGGAATTAGATTAGGATTGATAGGATTAGGATTAGGAGGATTAGGAACTATATTATGAATGATAGGATTAGGATTAGGAAGATTAGTAAATAGGGTATCATCTACCCAATTCTTCACGTAATCTAAAAGAGTAATAAGTCCACTACACAAATCCTTAATGAAAGTTTTGAAAGTAGGAAGACTAGTATTAGTTAATCTCAAAATAGCATAAGAAAGTGAAACATGAAGATTAATAAATATTATGAAATGAATGATACTCTCATATACATCATAAGTACTATAAAGAGATGCTAAAATAAGCATAATGAGAAAAATAGCCATACCCCAAAGCATCTTAAAGATCTTCATAGTGAATGAAATGCAAGAAATGTTTTTATATTTTTATGAGCATGTAGATTTTTTTTGTATTTGAAAATGAAAGAGTATAAAATAAAACTAATTTAATATGCAGGATCTAGTCTCTAAGAAAAAGAGGCAAATCATCTAACACCAAAAAGAAAGAGTTATCTATCGCGGGTTCACCAAAATGTAAGATATAAAATATTACATTTGAAATAGATGTGTTATGAATATGTGTGAAGAAGGTAAGATTGTCCTCCTAACCCCAAATTTATCAAAGGGAAGATCCAAATTGATTAACCCTAAAGAAAAGATCAATGCATAAATCAATCAACCTATTAAGGATAGGGATAAAGAGAAAAACCCTAATTCCCATTTTATAGAAGAGAGTGTGTGATAGATTTAGAAAGATTAATATATTTATTTGAAATGGATAGGAGAAAAGTACTAACCTTGAGATGTTACAGATCTAAAGAATGTTGTTTTTGGGGGTCTGCACTCAGTTTCTGGAAAATCTGAGACCGGATCTTGAATAGAAACGTAGAGACAAACAAAAACACAAAAATATTTTTATGTTCTAACACAGATCCGATTTGCACCCTCAAGTCAATGTCACCATTGACCTAGAATTTCCAATTTTGACCTAGGGAAAAATCGGCCTAAAAAGTCTTAGACTGAAAATATGTTTTCGAATCTTGAAAGTTTGCCGAAAAGGGTATCCAAAATTGTACTCCAATCTGTTGTTCTGAACCTGTACTTGCAATAAAAATGGATTTGTTTGTTGGGGGAGGGTTTGCCTTATTCAAACCCCTATTTAGGAATTAACCTTGAAATCAATAATTGAAATAAATAATGCTAGCAAGTAGTAGAAGTAAATCTAATAATGAAGCTATGATATTCAATGGATATGCAATTGTATTTCGAATGTAAACAAGTATGTAATTATGAAATCTTGGACTCAATTAGAAACCATAAACCTCCATGATTGTATGCTTGGAATCCACCTTGAAGGGAGAATGAATGAGTCTTGAGGATGCACTAAGGATCTTGAAGGAAGATCACACCACCATGATGGATAGATCTAGGGCTTGAATGATGAATCTTGAATGTTTGAACCAAATCCCTTCAAAGTCTTGAAAGCTTGAATCCTTGATCTTAAATGGAGAACTTTAATGATTGAGAGGAAGACTTGATCACTTTGAAATATTGAAAACATGTAGAACAATGGATGCTTGAACATTTTTTCTTGATGATAGTTGTTCTTCACCTAGAACTTGAGATTATCCTTCTTATCACTTAGTTGATGGTTAGAGAAAATGAGAGGAGAAAACTTCCTTATATATGAAACTAGGGAACAATCTTCTAGAGAGGCCTACATAGGAGAATTAAATTCCAATTAGGCCTATACCCATAAAAGAGGACCTATATTAAAAATAATTTAAGAATCATCACTTCGAAACCCAAAATAGCTGACCCAGAAGCAGGAAATGAATTTTTGATGACCTCCGACAGTCGACAAACTTCCATATTTGAAAAGGTGACCTAGGTCACGGTCGAGGTCATCATGGAACTAGGTCAAGGTTGAGGTAAACCTTGAGCTAGGTAAAGGTTGAGGTTAACCTTGATGCAGGGAGTTAGGACCCCTGGAAATATTCCAGATGGGAGAGATGGTGCCCGGTGAGGCCCGATTAGGGTCCTACACAGGCATAGAAGTAGGAGAGGATGCAGAAATGAGGGGAAAATATGATGGTGGTCAAAAACACACCCTAAGGAGGGATAAACATTATTAACATAGAAGTGCTTCCATTTTAAGATGATACACATAAAAAATCTATTCTTTAGAGAAGTAGTAAGGATACATGGATTACCTTTGAGTATTGTATCAGACCAAGACTCTAAGTTTATGAGTCATTTTTTGAAAACCTTATGGAAGAAGCTTGGTAGAAATATTTCCTTTAGCTTGACATATTATCTACAAACTGATGGCCAGATTGAAGTGGTGAATCAAATTTTAGGAAATCTTTTGAGATGCCACAGTAAAGAATATGGACAATCACGGGATCAGTTACTTGCTCAAGCAAAATTTGCCTATAATGATACAGTTAATAGATCCACTAGAAAGAGCCCTTTTGAAATAGTATATGGGATTCATCCCAGGGGTATATGTGAACTCATGTATCTTGGAGGTAATGTAGAGAAGAGTGGGTATGCTAAAGATTTTCCTCAATCCATGAAAGAAGACCATGATACCATGCCGAAAGCATTAGTGGAGAGTACAACACACACCAAGTCGAAGGCATATACCAAGAAAATAGATGTTCAGTTTCAATTTGGATATTTGGTCATGGTGCACCTAAACAAAAGGAGGCTAAAAATGGGTGTTCCAAGTAAGCTTCAGATGAGGAAGATAGGCACTTGTACAATTATGGCAAAGTATGGGTCTAATTCTTATAAATTTTATCTTCCTACATACATAGGATTATCTCCAGTTTTCAATGTGGTGGATATGGTTTCCTATAAAGGACCAATTCTAGAAGGAGGTCCTAATGTGATAGCAGATATAGAGGATCTCCAAGCACTAAAATTTCCATTTGCACCAAAACCAAAGCGGAGAAGATTCTGAATTCAAGAGTTGCTAAGCACACTAGAAAGTTGACCTACATGGAACATCTAGTCAAATGGAAAGGACAAGTTGATTCGAAGGTTACATGGGTACAAGAGATCAACTTAAAGAATTTAGGCATAGACCCTGACTTGATCCAATCACCTCAAATTTTATTTCTCTCTTTTGGGGGAGTATGGTGTAGGAGCACCTAGGTTAGAAAGGATTTTGGTTTTGAAATTTGTTTGTAAGGTGTTTTGTTCAACCACTCCTATAATGACTAAGGTCAATTTGGTGAAAAAAACACCATATTTATTTAGTTGCTTATTTTTTAGTTTAGTGTGTGTTGAGGTAGTTTGAAAGCCTCTGGAAATCCAGCCAAGGCACTAACAACCAAAGATGGTGAAAAGGTATTAAGATGAAGTGCTCGGTTTACACTGGTGCTTGTGCAGTACTAGTGCTCGGCTTACACTATGCCACTCGGTGATGTTGCTCGATGATGCTTCTTGGGATTTCTCACTGGTTTCCAATTCGTACTAACATTTGGTGTTGATGCTCAATTCATTCTGGCGCTTGGTACTGATGCTTGGTAATGTCGGTTAATGACCCAAAAATCATGACTTTGTCTTTTGTGACAATAATAGTTAATTGTAACGACTCCTTACATGTCGCCTTTGTCTTAAATGGATAATTAAACCTATTTGTACTAATGGGAAGGTTACTTATTGATCGCCCATGCCTTCATTCATGAGGTTGGTGGAAGTTGTTGAAGAGTGCAAGATATTTATATGTTGGATGTAGGGTTGTTTTTGAAGAGTAGTTTTTCATAGAGATTCAAGAAGTTAATAAAAATTTGCAGAGTGTGTTTCTAGACTATCTTTGAGCATTATTGTCTGTTATAAGTGCAAGTAGCTTTTTTGTTTTTTTGCAAGTTTGTAAGCTTTTGGCCCATTCTGGGTTGAAAATATCGAATGGCTTCTTGAGGTTCTTGAATCCGTGGTGAGAACCATGTGCCTAGATGGAATCTAAGAGGAGCCCCTATATATAGTTTTATTTTCTTTGTTTATTGTAGGAGAAGTGATAGCTATGATCTAGGAGTTCTTACCCTAGGCAAGCTTGATAATGGTCCGGCTAGGGAAGAAAGTGAGAAGTATGTTGTGAGTTTATGGACTGAACGAGCTGGTTTAGTTAGGATGAATCTATCCTTGTAGGTTCATTGAATGTGGAGGAAATAGTTTTGTTGATGAGAATCGGTTCTTAAGAAGGAAGTAAAGTCATTAGTGATTTACTTTGATTTAGGGAATAAGCATACCCTAGGAGGTCAAATAAATAAACCTCTGAGTAGAGTCAAGCTGACTTTGTAAGAGAAAGAGCCCGTTCCCCATCACTAACCCCCATTTATCAAATGGAGTGACTATTACCTAAGGGAACAAAGGAATTTCATCTGACTTGGCTGGCCTACCCATTTGCTGACATCGATCACAAATGCGGGTGTAATTGGCGGCATCCTTATGGAGAGCTGGCCAGTAATAGCCAGTAGTGAGTATCTTCATGGATTTTTGTTTTTCTACAAAATTCCCATCTCAAGTTTCATCATGGAAAGCATGGAGGATATCATATGTCTCATCCTCTCGAATACACCTTCTCAAAATTTGATCAGGTCTAGTGTATAAGAGACAGTCGGCCAACCAAGAAAAATTAAGGGTTTTCTCAATTAACATATTTTCCTTGGGATAAAAATGTGGTGGTACCATTTGAGAAACTAGATAATTGGCGATGTCAGCATACTAGGGGGTATAAGATGAAATAGAAAATAGGTGGTCATCTAGAAAGCTATCATCAATGACATGTGGGTTATTGACATTCTTTAATCTAGAGAGGAAATCAGTGACTACATTTGTTTTTCCTGGTTTATCCACTATCATGATGTCAAACTCTTGTAGCAACAGGAGCCACCTAGAAAGCCTTTCTGTGATAGCAAGATTTTTTACCAAATACTTGATGGTTGCATGATTAGTATGCACAAATATTGGGTAACCAGTTATGTAGTGGTGAAACTTGTTTAGCGCATATATAATAGCCAGAAGTTTTTTCTCTGTGATTGTGAAGTTCAGCTCTACGCCCTACAAATTTGTGCTTATGAAGTAGATGGCATGCTCTACTAGCCCTTCTTTCTATCCTAGGACATCTCCTACAACATGGTTAGATGCATCAATGGGTATATGGAATGACAATGCCCAATTAGGCCCTTGGAGAACTGGTGCCTAAGTAAGGACAATCTTCAGCTGTAGGAAGGATTCTTCACAAGATGTTGTCCATAAAAAGTTTGAATCCTCAGTGAGCAGGGAATACATGGGCCTTTCCAATTTGCTAAAGTCCTTAATAAACTGCCGATAATAACCAACATGCCCCAGAAAGCTATGGACATCCTTCTACTTGGTTGGTGTATGCAGGTTCATGATGACTTCAATTTTAGCATGATCAACCTGTATGCCTTTAGCAGAGATGTAATGCCCTAATACAAAACCTTCATGCATCATCAGGAAACATTTCTCACTTTTGAGTGATAGATTATTCTCCTCACACCTGGTAAGAACCTTTCCCAAATTGACCAATGCCTCCTCATAGGTTTCCCCATAAGTTGTGAAGTCATCCATGTATATTTCCATGTAATCGTGTGAGATATCAACAAAAATACTGATAACCACTTGCTGGAATGTAGTTGGAGCATTACAGAGGCCAAAAGGAAGTACAAAGTAAGAAAATTTTCCCCAAGGGCAAGTGAATGTGGTTTTCTCCTAATCTTCAGGAAGGATATTGATCTAGTTGTATCCACTATATCCATCTAGGAAAGAAAAATAATGCTTCCCTGCTAAGGAATCAAGGACTTGGTAAATAAATGGCATGGGAAAATGGTCCTTCTTGGTGGAATTATTAAGTTCCCTATAGTCAAAACATACTCACCACTTTCCTCATTTTTTCAGAATAATGACCAAAGGTGAGACCCACTGGCCATAAGAAATGGGGTAGATGAAACTAACATTAAGAAGTTTTTGCAACTCTGTTTGACTATCTCTCTGAACACATGGTTTATACGCCTCTAGAATTTCCTGACAGGTGGTTTGTCCTCTTTCAAGAAAATCCTATGAGTACACATTTTAGGGTCCAATCCCTTCATATCCAAATAGTCCCAGGAAAGTTTTTTTATGCGGCCTTCCAATAGTTTAGCCAAAGATGTATGTTGTTGATTGGTAAGTTCTCTATTAATATATAAGCAACGGTCAGGGGAAACTTCCAATTTTTTTTTTATTTATACCATAGAAGAATCTATTAATGGAGGTGCTTGGACCTCATGGGGTAACAATTGGTGGTAGTGTTTCTTGGCTGTAGGAGATGGAGGCAAGTCACAATTAGGGTACAAAGCTTGTAGGGAGAAATTATGGGGGTTGAGACAGTTAATGCGATCTGAATCTTGGCCATACTGGTTGTGAAGAATGTTGGTGATTATGATGTCCTCCTCCTGTAGTTGTAGGAAAGGGTCCCTTTTTAACATCATGAGTTGGGGTAATGAGTTGACTACCTTAGCTTCCTCCCCAATGTTAGGCCAAATTGGTGAGGCTAAATCTATTTATGGTTGTGTTGGCGGGTATAAGGCTAATGTCTTAGTATGTTGACCATTAGAAATGGTCATACTGCCTAAGCGGAATCCTATAAAGGAATCAACAGTGGCCAGCCAACGTTGACCAAGAATTATTGGATAGCCTCCTAAGGTGGCCTTATGTGAGAGTATCATAAATTCTGCAAGATAAGACTACGTTTCAAGGTCAACAACTATATCCTCCACTACCCCATCGGGTTTGACTATGGAACTGTCTGCAAGCTGCAAGATAGTGGGTGTTTCCCGAAGGTTAGTGATTCTGATTTTCTGCATGATGTCCTTATTCATGACATTTATGACAGATCCTAAGTCTGTCAAACCATTTTTATGGCTATCCCGTTGATGGTAACCTTGAAAACTGAGCTACCTGGTTCAGAATACTTGAGGACCACTATTTTGCTGAGCATGAAATCAATGAGTTTCCCCAGGACATGGACTGTCTAGGGGTCCTTCTGCTTATAACTAGGATTTTTAAAGTAGACCTCTTTGATAGCCTTTCCATATGTGGGAACATCCTTTATTGAGTGAAAAAGCAGAATCTAAACATTAATGTTCTTGAGTTGGTCTAGGATGTCAAAGGCTGCATCATCCAAAAGCTTAGAATTCTCATTCTACAGCATTTGTGGAAAGGGAGGTGGAGCTGGTTGGACTTTCTCTGGTAATACTATTGGACTTATTGGAGTGGAATCTAGAGTATTTTGAGGAATGGTCTCTTCTAGAGTTACTTCAATTATAATAGGAGGTGTTGGCAGAGTAGTGCATGACCGTAAATAAATGTCATTGATTGTGTAGGCAGGGTATTGGTTTGGGTCAACTGATTAGACATTTTTTTGAGGTACTGGAAGCCTGTTATTAGGATTTGGATGAGGCTAGGCAAGGAGTTGAGTAGGATTAGGGGGTGGTGTAGTGGTTGTAGGAGGTTGCATAAGTGCTTGTTGTTGGGGCTATTGTGGTGGCTACAGGATTCCCTGTTGCTGGTTTGGCCATTGTTGACCTCCCCACCACTGTGGATTTTATTTCCAATTGCCTTGTGGAGGTTTCCAATTCCCTTGGGGTTGTTTCCATTGAGGATTTGGGTAAGGTTTCCACTGAGTTTGCAGATTATTCCAAGGAGAGTATTGATTATTCATAGGTGGTTTCCATTGACTACTATAAAATGGACCATTAAAAGTAAGAGGGTCCTAAGGCATACCTTGTCTTTGATCCCATGGTCTTCATTGTGAAACAAAGAATAATTGCTCATCATCTCCTTTAATTGGCTTGTAATCAATGGGTAGTTGTGAAGTCTCCATGTTGGCAACCAACTTGCAACATCAATCTCTCTTCTTGTGTCTACAATGTGGATAGAACTTTGCCATAATAGCTTCGGCCTCCTCATGCTTCTTTTTCTCCTATATTGTGTCCAACTAGGTGGCCATGTTATTGATAATTTCATGCTTGAAGTCAGATAGAAAATGTTTGATTTGGGTCTAAGAGGCCCCAGTGCCATTATTTTTCTTGTTGTAGACCTATATCCTCTTCCCTTCTTGGTCGCAGCTCTTGAGTAATTGAGGCATATTTTCTTGATATCATCCCATGTAGATTGGGTGATATCTCCCCCAACCATAAGATGAAATGATTTGATGCACCCTTCATTTATACCCCTAAAAAAGAGAAGTTTGTGTGACTCCTCATTAAGCTGGTGCTGGATATTTTTATCCAAGATAAAAAATTATATTGACACATAATCCTCTAGACTTTCATCCCCCTTCTATGTCATCTTGAATATGTCATCCCCTCTTAAATCAATACCCATCTAGTACTCTTTATACTTTGTCAAGAATGTTATCTTCATTTTGTCCCAATCATGGACAACGTCCTAGCCTAAGCCCATAAACCATCTTAATGTAGACTCCTTGAGAATTGTAGGAAACAATTTTCACCTATGGGAATCCATGGTGTAGAGGTAACTATGGAAAAGGATATCAAACTCAATGAGAAAGGTATCTGGGTCTTCAGTCACTAGACCATAGAATTTTGGAAGTGTTGAAGAGGGAATATTCTTGAGTTTGTGATTATCATGCTGGTTAGTAATGGGAAATGGAAAGGTAGGGGGGTTTTCCATCCTAGGAGGATGATAAGGGAGACCTTGTGGTTGGTAAATGACTAGAAGCAATGGATTTTATTCTTGATTGTCTAGGTATTGGATTCTGAGATTGGCCAAAGCTTCTGCAAACAGATTAAACTCAAGTTTCCCTTCTAGAAGGTGAAAGTTTAGTGGATCACCTTCTAAAGATGATGATGACGATGATTATAAATGAAGGTTTACAATTTAATCCATGAACTAACCCTCCTCTTTGTCTTCTTATGGTACAAATATATCTCCTAAATGGTTGTTGAGGTAATTTGGTAAGTACCTTCCTAGAGTGTCTCTTCTTCTTTTATGCATACACATAAATGAAAGATTGTGGTGGCGGAGTGAAAGAATTTTTTGATAGAAAACTCTATTTAAAAAGGATGTACATGCGTGAATTGAATTATACAAGTGGCTGAGTAAAATAACTTGGCTTGACACCATCCCCGGCAATGGTGCCAAAATGATCAGTTCTATTTAAGGTATCAAAAACTAGGCAATTACCATGACTCATGGATTGGGCATCCGAGTGAGAAACTATCCTCCTTTATAGAAACTCATTTAATTTATCAACCCAAGGATGTATTACTTGAAATAGGATAGCAAATTATATGCACCAAGGATTCTTACTCAGACCACGCTATGGCTACAGGAAACAAATTGCTTTGAAAGGAAACAATTCTATAACTGCAGGAAATGAATGCTAGAAAGGAAATTAATTTATAGATCCAAGAAAAGAATGTTGGAAAGGAAATGCGGAAGTAAAAATGCTGAAGGAATATTAAAACTTGGAAACACAAAGACTTGAAAATATAATTATAATGCTTCAACAGTTCTGCCACTTTGGCTGCAGGAAGTACTCGACTATCCTACAGCTTTGGCTGCAGGAACTGTGTTATCACCAGAATTACGATACTGAGATGAAAGAAACTTAAACTACATGAAAATGATTCTAACTAGCTAACTAACATGGATTCCTCACCAAGTGGGCCCCCTTGAGTGAGTATCCAAACTCAATTATACTGAACTAAAGATCAACACTTAATCTGTTATTGATTGAAAAAGTGAATTACAAGATTCATAACAACTATAAAATAACAGAATGTAAACTATAACTGGTAACGCCCTCCTTCTCACAAAGGAGTAGGGATTTATTTAAAGAAGGTAAAACATCTAACTCCTAACTAATCATGCCATATAAATAGGTGGATCTTTTATTACAATCCTATCAAACATAAAGGGAAACTATCAGGAAAGAGGAAAGAACTGCTTTTGACAATAAATCTAACTTCCCACTCTCTCCTAGATTTCTTTAGAAAATTCATTACGTGGCCTTGGTCTTTGATCGAATGTTGCCACCTTGATCACCCCAGATCCACTTACTGGTGTTGTGCTTGATGTTTCTTCGTGTGAACCTTCCGCAAGACTGGGTTGAGCGTCCAGCACATGGGCACATTTTACCTAGTCAAGGCAACGGTTGCTATTTTGATGCACTACACTTCACATGTTAGTATAGAGACATTTATGATAATCAACACCAAAATATGCATGCATCATTAATTTTCAAACAATGAATTCATTCATAGTGACATAATCATAATTCCAAAGTAATTAACATAGTATATTCATCCAAGCGTAGCATATTTAAGTGTGTTTTAACCATAGAATAGGTCTGGTGACAACATGCCACATAATAGAAATTCTGAGTATAAAGTATTTATGAAAGTATGATAAAATAGGGAAAAGTTCCTAGAAAAATCTATCCCAGGGCATCTAAAATGTGGCATTAATATGCCTCATTAGTAATTACAAGAAAAGGGGCCACAAGGGCCACTAACAGGGTATGTGTTGTAGGATGTTCATCATATCATCATCGCAGAGTGAGACAACATGAAGAAAGAGATGAGATGGGTACATGGATACTAGCACATTAGAGGTATCGGAGGGAAGCTTTCACACAAAGCTGGCCCGAGTATAGGGGTTACTGGCAGGTGAGATGGTACATGAAGATAGTGCACTAGATACGCTGTAGGCCCAGATAGATGGAGGAGAGTTCATAGTTATTGAGACTCATATAGGAGTCCTAATAGGGGATTAATAGATTACACAAATGTAGGCAGAGATCCATAGATTGATAGTATAGGTGGGTGGCTTGAAAATAGAGCGGGATGAGGCTTGGAGGCAAGAAGAGATAAATAGGGGGAGTGAATTATATACTTCTAGACAAATACAGTTGGAGGAGTAGGACAAGTGCTAGAAAATGCATTTGTAGCACAAAGGGAGGCGAGTAGGAGAGGCTAAGAGGAAGCATATTACATGGGCCTGTATTCTGGGGTGGTTCTAGAGGGCCAGAGAGAGACTGCATATACTAAGAGAAATATGACACAAAGCAAAAGAAGAGCCTTATAGGGATCGGTAGGGATGAGACCTCCCCAAGATAGAGGGGGTGACGAGACAAGTGGGGCTAGACCATCCTCACAACCTAACTCATGAATCATCTCAGTGATTTGTTTGATACACATGCAGTTTTGATTTTGAGTTATATGTATAGCGACATTTTGATATATACATGTATATGGCCTTTTGACATTGATGTACTTTTGGACATTTGATATATATAATATACTTATTGATGGTCCTATCTTTGTGATGTATAAAATTCATATATGCATATGATGATGGTTTTATGTCTAACGTGTGTGATGCAGGATGTGATGTTGATGATACTAACATATTTGTGATGCAGGATGTGATATGCGATTATGTGGATGTATGTGTTTAATGATTTATATACAAATGTATGTTGTTATATATTATGGATGTAATGTGAATGTAGAATGTTTAATGTGGTGTAAATGAATGTAATCTGGAATAATGAATTGATTACTACTATTTAATGAATAATGTACTTAAGAGTTAATGCAAAGTAATGATTAATGTACTTAAGAAGTAATTCAATGTAATGATGAAAATGAGAAATGAATGACTAATGATTAATGAGACACTGATTAAAAATAATGACTAATGATTAATGAGATAATGATTAAATATAATAGAATGCATCTAGATAGTTAGGATGAATTTGAATTCAATACTTAAACTCATCATTAGATAATAAATGTAATTAAAAGAAGAATCTAATGAGGACAATGTATTTTTTGTGTGTACCAACAAGAACTAAGAGGATCACGTAGCTAGCTTTAGAGGGAAGGGATAAAAAAGAATATTTCCAAGTGTAAAAATGCAACATGACCTATGTAATATGCAACCTAACTACATGATTTTCATTGGATCACATTGTCTTAATGTTGGAGAGAACACACTAGTTTGATTTTGAAAAAGAAGTTATGCACAATGTGTTAGAAAACACAAGTGACATTGTTCCTTTGTGTGTAAGAGACTATTAGAAAAATAGTTTGTTAAAAACACATATGTAAGATTTTGAGTCATGATGGTACCAATGAAATTTCATTCATGAGAGGATTTAATACACCCAAATATTTTTAAGGATTTGGTGGTATGTGTATAAATTTTTCCCCCAGTGAGGCATACATAGCCATGACTGTAGACCAAACAAAAGAGCACTAAACAACTATGAGAAATAGATCATACTATGAATGGAATGTATTCCAATAGACACCTTTCATGATGAACCAAGATATTAAAGATTGAGGCAATCGTGAGGAGGATCTATTAGAACACCAAAAATAAAATCAACAAAAGGCATCATGACCAAGTAGTCATTCAGTCAAAAATTTATTTCCATGAACATTATTGTGTGATGGAGGATTGATAAGCCGATGCCGGAAGGATGCATCCTAATGGGCAAAGATTGATTGATGTTGAAATAGACATTCACTGGCAATTGCTTCTGAATGGAATAAAAAACTGTGAGATTCAATATGTCAGTTGATTTGTGAGAATGCTTGCGATCACTATGTCTGGGAAAAAATATAATTATCATGGGGTAAGCTCAAACATGCAGGAATAAATTTTTATTGCAAAGGTGAAGATGCAAGGAAACTACCTACATAGATATGGGTAGTGTGACAATTTTTTAGGAAAATGTGTTGGATGATGTGTAAGGGATAGTACAAATAGATGATAGATCTGACTACACATGGCGCCTGAAATATTTTTCACCATGTTACTTATCCATTGTGCCACCGAAGTGGTTTTCACAAATGGATGATTTATTTCTCTTTCTCTTTTTGTTGTGCTTTTTTTTTTTTAAATTATTTTTCTAATTTTTTTTCTTTTTTTTTTTTTTTGCGCTACTAATTTTTTGTTGTACAAAAGGCTATTAAAAAACTACGCATAGAATAATTTGCGATAAACAATATTAAAAATACCAAGGATAGGAACTCCCTCTAGTGTTGCAATATGATAAGCTCCAAACCCAAATTTAGCTATAACCACAAAGTGCCCCAACCAATTAGGCTCAAAATTTTCTTTCTTTTCACGATTCTAAAGGTTCTTCATATTATCTTGCTGGACAAGATCATCCACTTCAAACCGATGAGGTTTGATATTTTGATTGAACTATAAGTGCAGGTAATTCTGATACATGTGGAGGTGGTTGAGGACTTTAAGGCATCTTTCATTGAGGAGTTGAAGCTCTTGCAAGTGACCAACTCAGGATTCTTCTTTAGACATCAGATTCTTCAGGGAGATTCTGAGGGAAGGGAGCTCATTTTTTATGGGGAGTATATCATCGGTACCATATACGAGGGAAAAAAAAGTGGATCTGGTGGGGGTATGGATAGAAGTATGATAGGCCTAGAGGGTGAGATTTAGGCGAAGGTTCCAATCATGACCAACTTCATCGACTATCTTTTTGAGGATTTTCAGAATGATTTTGTTGGTAGCCTCTGCTTGACTATTTCCTTGTGGAAAGTATTTGGAAGAGGAGTGTTGGGTAACGCCAAATTTCTTACAGAATTCTGTAACATCCTCATTTTTTACGGGGTCCCATTATCGGTGATAATATCTTTATAAGTTCCATAACGATAAATAAGATATTTCAAAATGAACTTTTAGATCTATTTTCCAATTGTATAAGTAAGAGGGGCAGCCTCAACCCATTTGGTGAAGTATTATGTGGAAAAAAGGATGTATTTGTGGCCACTGGAGGAATTTGGAAATATCTGGCCAACTAGGTCAATTCCCCAAAGGGAAAAAGGTAAAGGTGTGATGGTAGGCTAGAGGGATTGGGAGGGAGCATGTATCAAATCACCATGCTACTGATAGGGCATACATTTTTTGCATAATGATAGGCATCTTTATCCATAGTAGGCCAATAGTATCTAGTGCGTAGAAATTTCTTGCCAAGGTGAGACCACTATAATGGGCTCCACAAATCCCTTGATGTACCTCCTCTAATGAAATTTGTTCTTTATCTAAATTTAGACACCTCTGAAGAGATCCATTGAAGTGCTTTCTAAATAAGGTATCACCAAGGAATTATAGTGTGAGGTTTGGCGGATGAAGGTTTTGCGTTGATTCGGATTGAGGGTAAGTGCAATGATCTTATCTGTCAGGTAGGAATAGATTCCTTGGTACCAAGGGGAATTATGATTAGCAATTTCACATACCATTTCAATCTTTAGCTGATCATGGGAAAGGACCATAAGATTGTCAATGAAAAACTCACACTGTGAACTGTGTTTAGGCATGAAGATTAATGATCCAATTGCCACCATTACGTTTGTTGTAATATTGTTTGTCCAGGGGATTTTATGGAAGTCCAATTCTATTTAATTTTGTTTCATATCTTCTACCAAGCTATGATAGGGAAGGATCTTGTCATCCTTTGTTTGATACTCATCCAAGACTTTCTTGATGACCAACTGAGAGTCGCTAAGAACATGTAGGCTAGAGATTTTCCACTGGATGACTTGGAAAAATCTAATCACCAAGGATTCATGTTCTGTAATATTGTTTGTGCATGAAAATTTTAGTTTGTAATATTTAGGGATGAGATCCCTTTGAGGTGTGATGAACATGATGTTTTCCCCCGATCCTTTCTGTGTAAAATATCTATCAAAATATAATTTCCATGGGATAGTTGAGGTTACATTAAAAATTGATTCATCTGGAAAATCTGTGATGATTGGATGGTCCCCTTGACTAGGTACTTCATCTAACTAATCTGTGATTACTTGTCCTTTAATATCTTTGCGGTCTACATAAGCAATGTCAAATTCACTCATAATCATAACCCACTTTGCAGTGCGCCTTGTGAGAGCGACTTTAGACAACAGATATTTGTGTGGATCAATTTTGGAAACCAACTGTATCTTATGATTAAGCATGTAATGATGCATCTTTAGTGTATAGAAAACAATAACCAGACAATATTTCTTAATGGGTGCATAATTCAGTCCGTAACCCACTAGTTCTCTGCTGAGGTAATAGATTGCTTGTTCTTTTCCATTATCATCTAACTGTACTAAAAGAGAACCTAGTGTGATTTTAGTAGCTGATATACAAGATGAGAGGCTGACCTAAGATAGGATGCACCAGCACTAGAGGGTTAGATAGATATCCTTTTAAGAGATCAAATGTTGTTTGACATAAAATACCATGAAAACTTGATGCTTTTCTGTAACATATGTGAAAATGGATGTAGTTTATCTACGATCTATGACATGAACCTTCTGATGGACTAAATATTTCCTTGCAAACTATGAAGTTGTTTCAGTGTTTTGGGAGCTGACATCTCTAGAATAGCTTTCACCTTCTTTGGATCCACTTCAATGCCTCTATGAGAGACAATGTAGCCCAATAATTTTCCAAATCAAACTCCAAAGACACTTTTTATATTAAGATGAATCTTATATTTCTCCAATCATTCAAAGAATGTTGTGAGAATGGGGATGTGTGCTTCTTGTGTCATGAATTTTCCTAGGAGATCATCCATGTAATCTTCCATAATGACATGCAAGAGATCATGAAATATTGTGGTCATTGCACATTGATATGTTGCACCTGCATTTTTCAGACCAAAGGGCATGACCTGATAATAGAACATACCCCAAGGAGTAGTGAATGTATTCTTGTGTTGATCTTTGGGTGTGATCCTAATTTGATTATATCTAGAAAATCCATCCATGAGGGACAAAATCTTGTGTCCAACAGTCAAATCCACTATGATGTCAATATTAGGTAGTGGAAAATCATCCTTAGGACATGCTAAATTCAAGTCTCTAAAGTTAGTATAGATGTGGATTCCCCCAACAAGTTTACCTACTGGTACAATATTAGAGACCCACTCAGGATAGTCAATCAGTCTGATGATGTCGGCATCAAGATTTTTTTGTAACTCAACTTTGACTAGCAAAGCAACTTATGGATGCATCTTGCATAATTTATTCTTGAACAAATTCACCTTTGGATCAATCGCAAGATTGTGGACAACTAATTTGTATCTAAACTAGGCATGTCCTTGTAAGTCCAGGCAAATTTGATATGTTTCTTCTTGAGGAATTTAGTCATAGATTTTTGTTCTTGATCATTAAGTGATGGATCAATATATGTGACCTTTGGATCTTCATTTGTGCTGAGATTGATTGTTATTGTGTCTTTGATTAGGATGGACAATTTTTCTGACTATAACAATATGAAAGGTAGGTCAACTTATCCCTCCTCTAGTTCCTTAGAAAATCTTTGAATAGAGGACACGTCCTTTATTTTCTCTTTTTTGTCATCCAAAGGTTCCTGAGAGAGGTTTTCACCAAGGAATGTTTTATCTTCTTTTTTATTTTTATTTTTATTTTATATTTTGTGACTAAGAGCGTTGACCTAGCTACCAAAGTAGGCTTTCTCATTATAAAGGATTTGATTCTTATACTCTAAAATATTCTTAAGTCCAAAGAGGGCTAATACTACCTCATCTGAATCACATATGTCTATAGATGGTAGTGAGTCTTTCTGATCCCAATCAATTAGTTTGGGGTTTTTGAGGGGAAGGCTGGGGGATGAAAGGTCCTCTTCAATGATGGTAAGGACATGGGAAATTTCATCAAGGTCATCTTCAATATATTGGAAAGGTACTTCAAATAAATCCTCTTTAGTACTTCAAAGAACTCCTCTTCAGTATTTGAATTTGATTCAACTAAATAATAGTCTATAGTGAAGTTAGTATTAGTTGTAAGGTGCCCAATCCTTTACCTCAGAAATAAAATATATTTGTAATGAGTGTTCTTCTTCCTATTTCTCTTTCTCTAAGACTAGTACCATGATACCCCATGCTTTCAAAAATAGGAGTGCCTTTGATATATTTGTCCTTAGGGAAGGTTACTTCTTCTTCTTCTTCTTCTTCTTCTTCTTCTTTGTAAAGCCAATCTAAGACATTAGACTTCATATGTTCATCAGATAAGGATCCCCAATGTTCAAAAGTAGTCTCTTTTCATTTCATGATGTCTTTGTTTCCTGAAGGAGTTAGTTGTGATGGTTTTCCATAGGACTTTGGGGATAAAGGGAGTTGTCCAATGCACATACCACTTTCAAACTTGAATTCCCCTGGGCCTTGGTTTATGAACATTGTTTTCTTTTCAAGATCAGGAGTCTTTTCCTCAACAACTTTCTCTTTCCCTTTGGATTGTTCTGGAGGACTTTGAGATGTTCCTTCAGTACTCTTTGGTGGGATAAGATTCTCCTTTTCAATAGGTTGGGAGAATTCATTTAGAGGAAAGTAGTTGGAATGTCTTCCTTCCAATCTTTTTCAATACTGAAAGGGCTCAGGATCTCAAAGAATAGCAATTTCTCTACCATGTAGGAAATTTAAACATTGATGGTATGTAGAAGGTAGACCTTTAATATCATGTATCCATGGTCATCCCAATAAGATGTTATATGGAAGATCTAGATCAAGCACATAACAAATTGTTTCGATCAAGACTGGGCCCACTTGTAAATGGAGTGTTATCAAACCTTTTCTCTCACTTTCTCTATCATAATAGGATTTTATTGTGATTCTTTTATTTACATCAAGAAGGGCCTCAGAAAGACAAATATTTTTGATCATTTTTAATGTACACAAATTGAGTCCAGATCCACCATCTATAAGGACCCATTTGATCTTAGCGGAGTGGATTTTGGCTTCAATATGAAGGGATTTATTGTGATGGAAGTCTGGGCCTCACAAATCTTTGTCAGTTTATACAAAATGATCTTGTGCCGCTAGATTTCTGATCACAACTTGGAATTGGGATGCGTTGATGTTTTCAGGGCCACATGATTCATTAAGGGCATTTTCAAGGACTTATTTGTGGATGGGGGGTGTTTGTAGAAGCTCAAGGATATATATGTGTGCAGGCATCTTCCCTAACCAGGAAAATAAATCATAGCGTGAAGCAAGCCATGTAGCTATTGATGGTGCAGGCAGTAGATTTGTAGAAGTTGATGGATTATTGGTATCCTAGACAGTAACTCTGGGTCTTCGGTAGTAGCATTGCAACTCTCACCTTTAAGCGTAAGGGTGTTCATGTGATTCTTAGATTCTTCAATGCATCCACAAAGAGTGTCAAAACTAAAGATATTATTTTCCTCTAGACTTCCACATGTGGAATCATTGCATGTTATTATGTTCATGGAGTAGTCATAAGGAATAGCATGGATGCATTGTTTTGATTATGTTTAGGGAACAGTTCATTGTAGACTTTCAATTTGGCATTGGATGATGATGGGTTCTATCCTTCAACCTAAATTTTTCTGTCATCTATGAGGTCTTGAACAAAGTGTTTCAATTTCATGCACTTCTTGGTATCATTCCCCTTGATGCAATGATAATCAGAGTATTTTTTATCTTTGTACCAAACAGGCTTAGGTTGATTTTTTTCAAGCGGTCGAGTGTTAGGATATACCATCATGTCTTGATCCACCAATTGTTGAAAGACCACATCCAAAACTTCTGCAAACAGAATTAAATTGTTGGTGTTGCCTGATATTATTATTATTGTTATTGTTACTGGGAAATAAGTAGGACTGATTGTGAGGTTGTTGTTGAGATTGTTGTAGTGACAAATTGTTTTGATTATTATTGTTGTTGTTCGGATTTTTATTGTGATTATTGTTTTGATTGTTTTTGTTGTTTTGATTAGATGCCTAGACATTTTGGACATGTTTGGAATCTATCACTCCATCATTGAAAACTCCTTTTTCCTTGGTCCAAAACTTTAGTTTATCATTATTAGCAGAATAGGTATAATATTTAATGGCACCTTTTTGAAAAAATCCATCTTCAATATTTTCCCCTTTTTAACAAGAGCTTAGAAAGTGTCAGGAGAAGTCATCTTTAATTGAAATGACATTTCAGATGCCATATTTCAAGTGAAGATATCGGTGAAATGATTATCAAGTATTTTCCAAGGCATACAATTCACAATGTGTCTCCATCATTGTAAGAAAATGGTAAAAGTTTCTACGTTCTTTTCCTTGGTATTACATAGATCACTTAATGATGCTTGACATTCAATGTTGTATGAATATTGACCAACAAATTTTTCTGCAAGATCAGAGATTGTTGATATAGAATCATGAGGGAGCACCATGAACCACTCCAAAGAGGGGCCGCCAAGACTCCTAGTGAAGAGTTTCTTTAGGTAATTTTAATTATAGGAAACATCTTGGCATGCTATGTAGAATTATTTGAGATGTTGGAGTGGGCATTATTCACCTTTGTACTTCTCAAACTTTGGGATCTAAAAATTTGGAGGAAATGGTTGCATGGTGATTGATTTGTCAAATGGGTAGGTACATATGTCTTAAAAAGAGAACTCTTTCTTCCATCTATTTTGTAGGCTATGTACAAGATTATTGAGCTCATTGAATTGTTGGGCCAAATTAGGGGCATTGTGAGGTGTGAATTGCAGCCCAAAGTATTGTCCACCTCCCAGCTGTGAGGCTGAAAATCCTATTAAGGTCATACCAACTGTAGGAGGAGGTGTACAATGATAAGCTTGGTATGTTTGTTGAGTAGATGCCTTTATCGTAGATGACGGGAATGTTAATGGTGATGATGCAACTGTCTATGTAGACAAGGGGATGGAAGTGTGCCCTATATTAAAAATAGTAGCACCAGTGTCAGTAGTAGCATTAGCTATGATATGAGTGCTATTATGTGAAGTGATGTTGGGAAATACATTAAGAATTTGTTGAAGTTTTTCCCCTATTAATTGAAATGTTGGTTGTGAAGTTGATGCAGGAATTGATGTAGAGGGTCCACTAGAAGTGGTCTTTCCTTTTTTGTGTAATGATTTTTCATTTGAGGTTGAGGTTGTGTTCACAGTGGTTGTAGCCTTGATGATATTACTGACAAGGAGAGATTCATCAAAATTAGCGGTTACTATGACCCCATTCTTAATAAGGTTCATGCAAATATCTCCAACATTTTGGCTAATGGCCTTTTCAACCATCTCTAGGTTATATGGGTCACTGAGGAAATCATTTACTTGGGTAGATCTCTCATCTTGATCGACTAATTCATCCTCCTCAAGAGCGTTGGTTATGTCCTCAATGTGTACTTCCTCTCCCTAGAAGAAGGGATGAGAAAAAGGATTCTCATCGTCATGATTAGTGTTTAAATGTGTTTGCCTCATGTTTTTAGCTTGGGATCAAGTAACTACCATGCAATGGTAACCTCAAAAGGATGGAAGAAATATGAAAGATGAAAGATGAAGGAAAATAGATGATAGATGAAGGATGAAGTTTATAATTAATGATGATCTTAGGAGAAAAGGATTTGGACTTGATTTGATTGTTGATTGGATTTGATTGATTGATTGAATTGGATTGAATTGATTGGATTTTGGATTGTATTTAAAGGTTTTTGGATGAAAACCTAGGTGAGACAAGACCTTATGATGGTATAAACAAAAGGGTTTGATTTTAGATAATGTATTCTCCTACTTGGTGATTGACTTGTGATCCCAAGAAAAATAAGACAATATCAATGGATTTTATTTCTTAAGATGGACTGATGTTCTACAAGCAATAATGTGTTAACTAGAGATGAAGGTCTGAAAGACACTTGATTAAGATATTTCAACCTAATGATGATGAAAGAATAAAAGATTATATTTGATTTTATTAAGTCATTTTTTATGACGAGGAGGTGGTGAATTGATTCAAAAATGAGGTTTATATAATTGTATTTCTCAAAATGAATGAAGGCATGATTCATGTGATTCTTGGACATGAATCAAAAAATTTTGCAATTGTAGATGATAGCATCAAATTTCTCAAAGAATTTGATCTCTTGCTAAATAGATTTTTTGATATGTTGATATTATTTGGCTTTTCTATCAGCTTCTTTCTTTTCTCTATAAACACGGGGAACTAGAAGCTTAACCTTCTTGTGTTTTCCTGAGTTGGTCATATCCCACAAAGAGAAATATCATTTTTTTCTGGTAAAATAAATGTTTCGTGACGATTGAATTTAGGATCTTATGAAGAATCAAGTTTAAAATGTTTTTGCAAGATCTGACAACTCACTATTTTTTGGCGGAGATGACCATTCTCAAACGCAAACAAAAAAACTATAGAGATGACCATTCTAGGTTGGAGACGACCATTCTCAGGTGCATATGCCAATGCTAGGTTAGAGATGATAGTTCATGTTAAGAGCCATTCGTGATGAAATTTTGATCAATTTGACTTCCAAACTGGTTTTTGGTCAGTTTGTGCAACAGAAAGAACTAATTTCAGTCACTCAACCCAGAAAAATAATAGTCATATGTCTTGAAAACAATCCAACAAGGGAAAAATCAACCTTGAGGGATACAAGAAATTGTGAAAAAATTAACTGATAGAACATTCATATATGTTTAAGTTATCCATGTTTTTTGAAAACACTCAAGTACAGCCTTTCTATGGAATTTGGCTTAGTCCAAAAATATTTGCCCACAAACGTAGGAAGACACACAAGAGCTAATTAGAATATGTTCATTACTAAGCACACAATGGCTCCACTCATGATATCGTATTAGTCGACTCTAAATGCTCAAGGTGGCACGAATGTGCTAGTGATCATGGGGAGGTTAATATCCTCCTTGCACAAACATTATCAAACTTTTGGGGGTGAACTAGGTAGGATTATGCTTTAACAATTCTTAGTCAGGGTCTCCATTCGAATATGTCCTTTGTGTCTGCACAAGTGTGATTGAGGTGTGTAGCCCCACAAAGAACCTTGGCACAAGCAATCACATAAATGTGATTGAGACCTTGTGGCCCTACTTTGTGCTAGGCATGAGCCGCATATAATATCAAACAATATTCAAATTCCAAGGTTTTAACCCCAAGAAGTAAAATTTTTAACATGAGTTGGAGTGGTGGGCTTACACCTCATTCTCATGTGGGTCATTCTCGGGAGATGTTTTCCTCAACAGGCAAGCCCGACTAAAGAATCAAATAAAGAGCATGGATTGGTGATGAGACGGGTCTAGATTTTTTATTTTCCCACCATGGGAAAAGAGCATACTCTCCTACCCAATGTCATTTTCTCCCAAACACACCAAGAAAGTTTTTCTTTCACAAGGTTACTTTCTAAGTGAAATGCCAAATGAGTCTAGGTTTTTGATTGTCTAATAAAAGACAAGATAATTATCCCCTATCACTTAACAAGACACTACAAGTGAACCCTCTTTAAAATGCCCAAGAAAAATATTAAATAAGACATAATATTTGTTTGTATCTCCTAGGTGAATTGCAAGAACAATATGTGAGTAGTTTTTGTGTTTGTCTTCTTCTTAACGTCCTGCAGCACAAAATGTTAGTAGTTTCAAAAAGTAGTCTTCAGAATCAAGGTGCTGCAAAACTCAGATGATATTAGTAACCCAAAAACATACTGAAAAGTGAAATAGAACTGATATAGAGTGTAGATGACAGTTTAAAGATATGCAGAGAAAAAAATTTGCACAGACGATAGCGTGTGATCGCACACGATAGTCTAGAATCGTAGATGACTGTTAAAGAAAATGGATAGACGATGGTTTATGTAAAAGCTAAAATAATATACCTGACACTACGGTTTTCAAGGAGCACATACAAAAGAATACCAGTGCAGGAAATAGTCTATGGAGATGATGATCAACCTACACAAATGACAAAAAAGAACACAAAGTCAACTAAATGTGGTTAAATAGTGATATTTTTTTAAAAAAATTGGCAGCATTTAACTCTGTAAAATTAATGTTCTGTCAGAAACCCGAGATTTAAAAACTAAAATATGCTAAAAATCAGTTTAAAATCACTTAAAATAAAAGGTTAGTCAACCCAAGTGGAGACGAAAATCTGCGCAGACAAAAATCTACACAGACAACCATTTAGCGTAGATGACCGTTCTAGGGTAGAGACGGTTCTACGTGACATTTTCTAGAATGTTGCAGAAAGTTTGAAAAATGTTTCAATTTTAGGGACGTGGGTCCCACCGAGCATTCCAAAATGTATATGTTGGAAACATACCTATTGGGATCATGCTCAAACATGCAAACATTAGGCAAATTAAATTATTTAATTTTACATTAACATATCATAAAGCATTAATCAAAACAAAAGCTTCCACCATAACCTCCGATGAGCCAAACAAGGTCACCTAAACCTTGTTGATTTTCTCTTAGAGAGTTTTTTGGGTGTGATCTCCCAACATAATGTAATATCCCACTATGATTGACATGATGAAAAAGGATGCAAACTAAGTGCAACACTAAATGAAAATGGACGAGGAAGAGGTCAAGAAAAAGTATGAGGAACTTGTCTCAAGCCTTCAATGAAGTAATGGATATGAAAGTAGATGAGAAGTAAATTATCTAAGATTAAATGAAAACTAAAACCATGAATGAGATTCAACTATGAAACAAGTTAGTCAATAAAAGCTTTAATTGCATTAAAATCTCTAAATGAAAACTAACATAATAACTCTAAATGCAATAATGATGGGTGAATTACTCTTGGCAAGGCTCCTATTTATAGAATTTTGGAGGGCTTGGGTGAGGTGGAGTACATGTGGAATCCACATAGGTGCCACATGAGGGACACATAAGCCATGCAAGAGGCTAATTTTTCTCACAAATGTGTGAGCAACTTGAGATGTGATGGGTCAATGTAAGAGGTGTGTAAGAGATGTCATAGTTTTAGTCCAATGAAACACTTTTAGAAAGTGTAAGAAGATGTCATCAAGGTTGTAAGAAACATTGTTGGCACTAAATTAGTATTATTTGAAAAATTCAATTTTTGGAAATTTACTCACACATGTGTGAACAAATAATTAGAACTAATGGGTGTAGGAATCTTAGAATTAGCCTAATTAACTAGGTTTATTTGGTGAGAGTGTTGTGAGGTAGGTTAGGATCTAGGTTTAGGTTTAAAATTAATCCAAATTAGATTAAGACTAGTTGTGGTTTAGAAGAATTTAAGCATATGAGGGAATAAATAAATTAAAATTTATTTAAAAGGGGATTTTAATGTGGGAAGGTATTAAATTAATTTTAATACACTTAGGGGATGAGTATTCAAATTAAATTTAAATACTTTAGAATAATGAACTTAATTTAATTAAATAAATGGAAGAATCCAATAAATATAATTAATTAAAATTAATTATGTTGTTACAAGGGATAATTTTAGGCGTCTATAAGGTCATTTTAAGGGGTATATGTGTATATGTCATAATAAGTCCTACTAAGGGGTCTTAAGGGGATTTATGTCATAATAGGGACTCTTAAGGGGTCTTATCTTGTAATAGATCATCTTAAGGGGTCTTATGTCGTAATAGGTCCTACTAAGGGGCCTTATGCTATAATAGGTCATCTTAAGGGGTACTATGTCATAATAGGCCCTACTAAGGGGTCTTAAGGGGATTTTGTTGAAGACAATTATTCAATTATATATTATCATTGATGTATACACAAATGTAGTGATATTACAAAAATGTATAACCCTAACTGGGCATAGTCAGTGTATGCCGAGCTCTCTCGGGCATTGAAGAAGACTCCAGTAACAGCCAAAGTGATTTACTGTATTAAACGAGCTATGTCGGTTAATGAAGGAAGTTATGTATTTAACCAAGTTCATTGGCGCAATATAGTAGGTTTGGTTTCAGCCAAGTAATGGTTGGGAATCGAAGGATTACAGTGTCAACTGATTTATGCATTTAGTGTCAGCCAACTAACAACAGTTTACACTTTATGTTTAATTGGTTAATTGTAGCCGATAGAATTGAGTTTTATTGTTTATCTGGAAGGGTATTCAAGCTGACTTGACAAGGCCTATCATATATATACAAGGTCAAGTTTGGATTGAATGTGTGGTAGATTTTTTATATGAAGAGTGAAGGCAAAGTAAGAAGGAATTCTGATTAAGGAAAAAATATCCACACCAAGTTGCAAAATAATATTTGATTAGTGAGGATCCAGTTAAAGCTAGAAACAGAGATCTAAATCTGCAAAGTCATTTGTTTCTTCAATCGGGTCAACTCATTGTTACTCTCTAACAATTGTAGCAGTGATCCAAATCTCTTGATAGAGTAGACTTAACAGTCTTTCATAAATCCTCTCACAAGGTGTAATTTCTACATTGAAGTGTTTGAAGACCTCTAAAAAGACCACTCCTAACAGGGTGATTAAATCCTCTAACAGGGTCACACCTAACAGTGTGTTTTGTAACCTTTAACAGGGTTTCCTCCTAATAGGGCTCACTTCAGAAGAGTGAAAAATAGTAACTAGTTGCAATTGGTGGCTTTCCCAAATTGGGTTTGCATGGTAAATCTTTGTGTCATATGTGTACCTGTTATTTTCTTTATTCTTTATGTTTTTGCACTTAATCACTAAAGGTTAAATCACATTTAATATCTTAAGATTGCTTTGTTAACCGAGTAACAATAAAATATATTTTATTAACTAAGAAGAGTGATAAGTTTGATTATGAAATCTAAGGGACTTGGATTTGTTTTTGTGGTAACTGGTTCACCCCTCTCCTCTTAGTTAGTCATCTCATTTCCAACAATTGGTATCAAATATTTTGGTACTTTTAGGGAAGGTTTCAAGACCTAAGCTAAATATCAAAGATGTCTTATAGAAGGGAGATCCCTAAGCTTAACAAAGACAACTTTCCTGCATGGCAATAGTTGATGAGGCTACATCTATCTACTATTGGAGATACTGGTTTGCAATTCTTGGACTACAAGTATGTGGAACCACCTAGAGCTATGTCTGTGGATCAGATCGTGGACATGAAGAATAATAACATAATGATGATTGATATAGCTTCTTCACTCAGCTATTTGGAATTTGATGAAGTCAAGGATCCCCCTACTACCTATGATATGTGGAATAAAATGCATGATATCCATGGAGGAGATGAAAATGTAAAGAGAGCCAAAGAAGAGAGTCTCAGAGGTCAATTTGATCGGATGAAAATGAAATAAGGAGAAGACATTACAAAATACAATGATAGAATCAATAAAAGTGCCAGTGCCATCAGAGCTACTGGTGGATAGATTGAAGACAAAATAGTGGTTAGTAAGGTATTAAGAACTTTAATTCCTATATATACAATTAGAGTTTCAGCTATTCAAGAGATGAGGTGCAGTAATGATATAACTCTGGATACATTGGTTGGAAGGCTAACAACTTTTAAGCTAGACAAATTTGACAATTATTCCCCGAATCCTAGCAATTTTGAGTCTACATTCAAAGCCAAACTAAGCCTTGGTAAGATGGATAGAAAATCAAGAGGAAAACATATTTACAATGATAGTGATGATGAAGATCTAGAAATCATTGAAGCACTACTTGCAAAGAGATTTTCCAAAGGAAAAGGAAAGTACAAAGGAAGAATACCATTGATTTGCTTTTCATGTGATGAGGTTGGCCACATTGATGCTAAGTGTCCAAAAAAAGAAGACAAGGATGAGAGAAAATTCAACAAGTACAAAGGAAAGAAAGATTTAAAAAGTTACAAAAGCTACAAAGACAAAGGTAAGAAATCCTGTTATATTGAAAAAGATTCTGATAGTGATGAAGATGAAGAAGAAATAGTTTACATTGTTTTTAAGGATGAGTTAGATAATGAAGAAAATGAAAAGACTGCACTTTTATCTCATGTTAATGACACTTGGATAATTGATAGTGGTTGTTCTCACAACATGACTGGTGATAAAAAAAAAATTGAACATCTTGAGCACTATGATGGTGGGAGTATCAGATTTGGGAATAATGAACCTTGCTATGTGAAAGGTAAAGGTTGTATTTCTCTAACTGAAGGAATCAAATATGATAATTCTTATTGGGTTGAAGGACTAAGGTGTAATCTACTAAGTGTGGCACAACTGAATAACATTGGTTTCAAGGTAGAATTCATGAATGGTAAGGCCAAGCTCCTGGATTGTAAAGGAAACCTAGTTGGAACTGGAAAGCAAACAAAAGGTAATCTATTCTATCTTCATCTCACTAAAATTTAATGTTTTATTGCACAAGTAGAAGAAAGCTGGTTATGACATAAAAAATTGTGTCATGTGAATTTTGATAACTTGGTCAACATAAGAAAGAACAAAAGATTAAGATGTATTCCTATTTTGAAGAAACCTGAATTGGCAATATGCAAACAATGTCAAATTGGGAAGATGGGAAAAACTAGTTTCAAGAGCAATAATTACAATACTGAAGAATTCTTGGAGTTAGTGCATACTAATCTATGTGGACCAATTGGAACAACAAGTTACACTGGGGAGAAGTATTTCATTCTATTTTTTGATGATCATTCCAGAATGATGACTATTAATTTTCTCAAAGAAAAATTAGAAG
This sequence comes from Thuja plicata, assembly GCA_018584345.1. Classification (NCBI taxonomy): domain Eukaryota; kingdom Viridiplantae; phylum Streptophyta; class Pinopsida; order Cupressales; family Cupressaceae; genus Thuja; species Thuja plicata. The sequence goes on from MU228403.1 coordinate 5,699,943, forward strand.
CTTTTCATAAGTTTAGGTGGTACCTTGCCAGAGTTGAGAAGGAAATAGGAAAGAAACTAAATTGCCTAAGATCTGAGAGAGGGGGTGAATTCATTTATAATGAGTTCAATGAATTCTGTAATGAAAGAGGAATCAAGAGACAAGTATCTACCCTTGGTACACTACAACAAAATGGAATAACAGAAAGAAGAAACAAATCTATTATGGATTGTGCAAGGACCTTGATGATTGGAAAGAATGTTGCAACCAAATACTAGAAGGAAGCTATCAGCACTGCAGTTCACACCTTGAACAAAGTTCAACTGAAGAAAGGTACTGATAAGATACCCTTTGAATTATGGAATGGCTATAAACCCAATGTTCATTATTTCAAAGTATTTGGAAGTAAATGTTACATCTTGAAGGAAGAAAGAAATGGAAAATTTGATGTAAAAGGTGACAAAGGCATATTCCTAGGCTACTCCTATAAAAGAAAATCATATAAATGTTTGAATCTTTCTACTCATAAAGTCATTGAAAGTGTACATGTAAATATTGATGAGTTTACAGAGAGAAGTGAAGAATAGAGAAGTAAAGAGCCTAAGGACTACATGAACTTTGTGTATTATGAACCTGATACTATACCAAAGACACAAGCAATGGTGATTGGATAGAAACCATGCCAACCACTAAATTCATTAGCACAAACTTTGTTACAACATATGCAACCTGAGATGCTAACAATTACAACTGAGTCATAGACAGAGGAAACTGAGTCTTAGACAAAGGCAACCGAGTCTCAGACAGAGGAACCCAAGTCTCAGTCAGAAGATAAGAACATAATGTTTGAGCATGGTGAACCAAGTGGAGCAAGTATGTAATCAAAGAAGAAGGAACATGTAATTTCCAAATATTTTAGAAGGCATCATGCACCTGAGAAAATAATTGGAGATCAGACAGAAGGTATAATGACAAGGGACAAACTTAAAGGTACATGTTTTCTTAGTGAAATTGAACCTAGATCCATTAAAGATGATTTGAATGATGAAAGTTGGATAGAAGCCATGAATGAAGAGATCGAGCAGATAAAAAAGAACAAGACCTAGACTCTTGTTCCTAGACCAAAAGACAAGAATGTGATTGGTACAAAGTGGGTTTTTAGAAACAAGTTGAATGAAAAAGGTGAAGTTTATAGAAACAAGGAAAGATTAGTGTGTAAAGGATATGCTCAAGAAGAGGGTATTGATTATGGAGAAAGGTTTTCTCTTATTGCAAGACTTGAAGGAGTCAGAACTATTTTGGCATATGCAGCACATAAAGGATTCAAGGTATACCAAATGGATGTAAAATCTGCATTCTTGAATGGAATTCTGGAAGAGGAAGTCTATATTGAGAAACTTGAAGGTTTTTTTGATCCTAACAAGAGGAATGTGGTTTGCAAATTGCACAAAGCTTTGTATGGACTGAAGAAAGATCCTAGAGCTTGGTATGAAATACTACATGGTTACCTAGTAAGTATTGGATTTCAGAGAACTAATGATAATAGTATCTTGTACATCAAAGAAGGACCTTAGAACAAGATACTATCAACAAAAATATTTGTTGATGATAAAATATTCACTAGATATGATGATTTATGAAAAGCATTATCTAATGAAATGAGTAAGGAATTTGAGATGTCTATGTTTGGTGAAATCAATTTATTTTTTGGTTTACAACTTCATCAAATGAAGGATGGTATCTACATTACTTAGTCAAAATACATCAAAGAGATATTGAAGAAATTTGGAATGGAAGATTCCAGACCAGTTGGGACACATATGTCTACTGGACATAATTTTTCTAAGGATGATGACTCAAAGGAGGTATATCAGACTACCTACGGATCCATGATTGGTAAACTTTAATATGTTGTTCACACTAGGCCTAATATGCATTAGCAGTTGGTATTGTTGCAAGGTTTTCAGATAATCCTAGAGAGAATCATTTGATGGCTATCAAAGGGATTCTGAGATATCTTAAGGGCACTAAATATTATGGATTATGGTATAAGAAAGGAGGAAACTTTGATTTGAAGACCTTTGCTGATGTTGATTGGGAAGGAAGTGTTGATGATAGAAAGAGAACCAGTGGTGGAGAATTCTTTCTTGGAAAGAGGTTAGTCTCTTGGACTAGCAAGAAATAGAGTTGCATTTCTCAGTCTACAGTAGAGGTAGAGTATGTTGCTGCAGTAATGAATTGTTCAAATATAATATGGTCCAAATATCTATTTTCAGGTATGAAGGAGGAAATCAAAGAACCATTCATTATCTACTGTGACAACACTAGTGCTATTAACATTTAAAAGATCCATGTGATGCATACTAAGACTAAGCATATTGCAATAAAGTATCATTTCTTGAGAGAATTGGTTTAGGACAAGGAAGTAAGGTTGGAATATATGAAAAATAAAGAACAAATTGTAGACATATTCACAAAACCTTTACCCAAGGATGCATTCTTGTATCTTAGAGGAAAGCTAGGGGTGACTCCCCTAACTGAGGCTCACTGAAGCACAGATTAGTGATGCATCAACCAAGCTACAGTGAAGATCTAACAAGTTGATGTAGATTGTTAGAGCTTATTACATATCAATTAGTACATCAGGTACATTACAACTTCATTAGATAGAGTCTTTGGCATTGGATGTCAAGAGAGGGAGAGATTATTGATGTCATGCCAAAGAAATCAGTATATCAAAGGGATAAATTTTATCAGAAACAAAGATTGATGTAAGAGGGAGAAATCTGTATATTAATGATTGTGAAGTTAGAGGGAGTTTTCTGGATGAGAATTAGAATGAAGCTAAGGGTATTATAAATTTTAATCTTGTTTCTGTTTCTCTAAAATTCTATGTATAATGACATGTTGTTTTGCCATCATTTCCAAAGAGGGATATTGTTGAAGACAATTATCCAATTGTGTATTGTCATTGATGTATACACAAATGTAGTGATGTTACAGAAATGTATAAACCTAACCGAGCAAAGTTAGTGTATGTCAAGCTCTCTCAAGCATTGAAGAAGACTCCAGTATCAGCCAAAGTGATTTACTATATTAACCGAGCTCTATCGGTTAATGAAGGAATTTTTTTATTTATCTGAGTTCACTCAGGCAATACATTAAGTTTGGTTTCAACTGAGTAATGGTTAGGCATTGAAGGATTACAGTGTCAATCGAGTTATACATTTAGTGTCAGCCAACTAACAGTAGTTTACACTTTATGTTTAATTGGCTAATTGAAGTCGACACAAGTGAGTTTTATCATTTATATGGAAGGGTATTCAAGCTGAATTGATAAGGCCTATCATATATATACAAGGTCAAGTTTGGATTGAATGTGTGGTAGAGTTTTGATATGAAGAGTGAAGGCGAAGTAAGAAGGAATTCTGATTAAGGACATAATATCCAAACCACAAGCTGCAAAATAATATTTGATCAGTGAGGATCTAGTTAAAGCTAGAAACAGAGATCTAGATCTGTAAAGTCCATTTTTCTTCAATCAGGTCAACTCATTGTTATTCTCTAACAATTATAGCAGTGATCCAAATCTCTTGACAAAGTAAACTTAATAGTCTTTAATAAATCCTCTCACAAGGTGGCATTTCTACATTGAAGTGTTTGAAGACCTCTAACAAGGTGACTCCTAACAAGGTGATTAAATCCTCTAACAGGGTCACACCTAATAGTGTGTTTTGTAACCTTTAACAGGGTTGGCTCCTAACAGGGCTCACTTCAGAAGAGTGAAAATAATAACTTGTTACGATTGGTGGTTTTCCCAAATTGGGTTTCCACGGTAAATCTTGGTGTCATCTCTGTACCTGTTATTTTCTTAATTCTTTATGTTTCTGCACTTAATCACTAAAGGTTAAATCACATTTAATATCTTAAGATTGCTTTGTTAACCGAGTAACAGCAGAATATCTTTTATTAACCGAACAGAGTGATAAGTTTTATTAAGACATCTAAGGGACTTGGATTTGATTTTGTGGTAACTGATTCACCCCTCCCCTCTCAGTTACTCAACTTATTTCCAACATATTTATGTCATAATATGTACTCTTAAGGGGTCTTATCTTGTAATAGGTCATCTTAAGGGGTCTTATGTCATAATAGGTCCTACTAAGGGGTCTTATGCTATAATAGGTCATCTTAAGGGGTATTATGTCATAATAGGTCCTACTAAGGGTCTTATGTCATAATAAGTCCTATTATGTCATAATAGGTTCTATTATATCATAATAGGTTATATTATGTCATAATAGGGGGCCTTAGGATGTACTAAGGGGTCATAGAATAAAATTTTAAGATCCAATTATATATGTATAACATTTATACATAACATTAGAAGCATATAGAACATATACATAACATTTAAACATATCAAAAATAATTTTAAACAGCTAACTATACATATACATTCAAATATATGTAGCATTGGGTTTAGAGAGAGAGAGAGAGAGACTAAACAGTGAGAGAGAGATCCTTAAAAGAACATATAAGTTTAAATCAGGTTAGAATACTAAAGGGTAGGGGGAGCTCGATAGAGAGAGACATACCTTCTTTCCTACTATGATATCTTGCCAATGCTTCTTCACGTAGTCTTTGATCAGTTTCAGGTGAATTATTTTGTGTAGTCTTATTTAACCTTGTCCTTTTATTTCCCATCCCTTTCCTTTAAAAATTCTCTTCTAAAATTCCACAAAATAAAAAAAATGCACTTCCAAATGTCTTTCTTCTCCAAAATGCAAAATATTCTTGAAATTTCATTTTTAGAAAATTGAAAAAACATCTTTATTTATATAAAACCGTCAATAGCCTAAAAAAATATTAAATCAATCGACCAAGGTTTCTATCAAATGTTGTTAAGTGTTTTAGATTGAAAGTGCCTGGGTTAAGAATTTTAACCCCACAAAAATGTCAAGCGGTTTCAATAGAAAGTACTTTCTATTGAAACCTCCTGGTGAGCATGGTTCTCCAAAGGCCAAGCAAAATTTGAAGTTTTCAGGCGTTCCAAGATTAATCTGAGGACTCAAATGGGACAATATTGACAAACCCATATGCAAGACACAAGTACTCAGAATGAACTATCTAATGGTTATGAATTTAATACATTTTGATTTTAGTGTGCATATTTTTTTTGACATCAATCAAATTTAGGTTTCTTACCAAACATCAACCTTTGTGTTTGATGTTCATGGAAAAATAGTTAATGAGAGAAAAAAATATGAAAAATATCTATGCACTATGTACTGAAGTCTTCTTTCTATCAAAAAAAATAAAATTGAAATTAAACAAATACAAAACAAGTTACAAGCTATGAAGTGAACATAAGTTAAAATTACGGTTAAGTCAACTTCAAATGTTAATAAATATGAAATAATTAGGATAAAGTAATGATCCCAATTGCATAGATTATATATGGATGTTAAAAAACTAAATTCAAGAGAATCAACTTGATATCTATTTTAGAAAACAATTTATTCTCTATATAGTGAGTGTCACTCTTTAAAGATGTTGTTTTCAACAACATACTAGTTGTTGTGGGAGATAGAAAAATTGATTCAAATCAATTCCAAAAAAATTAAAATATATATTTAGAATCTAGAAATAAAATCCTATAAGATTATAATTTAATTTATCTTCCAATTTATAACATTTTAGCAAAAATATGTGCTCAAAAGTGAAGTTTGCTTTTAGAATGTACATTTTAGTGTCCGTTCAAGCAAAAAAGTTTAACCCACTATTGTGGGCTCACCCAATTTACCAACCATTCTTTACTTGGAATTTCATATCTCATAGGCTAATATAAATAGACATCCTCATCAATTTATCCATTCAAGAAGGATCATTTTACATCTGTATGATAAACTCTTCACTTGTATTGTGCAACAATAGCCAAAATAATCTTGATTGTATCAAATCTAGCAACTGGAGTGAATTTTTCTAAATAATCTACTCCAAGTATTTGGGAAAATCCTTTGGCAACTAATCTTTCCTTGTGCCTTTTCAAAAAACCATCAACATGATATTTCACCTTGTATATCTATTTTACACCAATGACTTGTTTGTCCTTAGGAAGTTGTACTAACTCCTATGTATTGCTCTTTTCAATAGCATGCATCTCTTCATTCATAGCATCTACCCATACTTTTAATTTAATTGAACTAAAAAAATAAAAATTGACAATTATATTCATGTTAGATCTCCTCCAATAAATTTTGTTCAAACTTTTTACCTTTTGCAAAGGGATTGGACTTGATGTTGGACTGGAACTAGCACTGGAAGATGAGCTAACTAGAGAGCTTGGTGGACTTGAGCTTGGAGGGTTCATTCTTGAGCTATCACTAGAGCCTAAACTTCCATATGAGTTTGTGGGGAGAGAAGGAGCACAATCATCTTCAATATCAATGATGAGGGGTGCATTTTTTTGAGTACCTTTCCCCCACTACCATATTCCTCCTTTATCAAAAACCATGTCTCTACTAATTATACACTGCTTTGTATCAGGATTGTAGAATTTATACCCCATTGGTTGCATCAGAATAGCCCACAAAAATAGAATGTTGATTTTTTCATCCAACTTCTTCCACTTTTTATCTGGACATGAACTTAGACAAGACAACCAAATATACGCATGTGATCCACTGAAGGCTTGTGAGCTCTCCAAAATTCCTTTGGAGAGATATTCTTTAGAAACTTGGTAGGGATTCTATTCATAATGTAGATGATGGTGGAAATTTCTACTCCCAATATAAATTGGGAATATTTTTGGCTTGCAACGTGCTCTAGGCCATCGCCATAATGGAATAATTCTTCCTTTTTGTAACACCATTCTGTTGGGGGGTATAGGTTGTAGTAATTTATCTCTTAATGCCATTAGTACTATAAAAATATACAAATTATTTTGAAGTAAATTCTCCCCTGCTATTTGTTCTGAGTATTTTGAGAAAACACCCACTTTGGTTTTCTACCAAGGCCTTGAAGTTCTTCAAGCATGAAAAATCTTTTGATTTCTTCTTGAGAAAATAAACCCATGTATGGCATGAGTAACCATCAATAAAAGTGAAAAATATACATTCTTACCCAATGATTCTTCTTGCATGTCACCACAAGTGTCAGCATGCACAAGTTCTAGAGGAGATTTGTACCTACATGATTTATGTTGGCCCAATGTTAAGATAATGGAAAGGGTATGTACTGAGAGGGGTATGTACCGACTGAGTAGATTGCATACACCAAACATATAGTATCAATACTGAAATGTAAATTCATGTAAAATAAACATAACACATACATAAAATGAAGTGCACATGACACTAGTATTTTGGTATCGCAGAAAACCCCTGTTAGAAGGTAAAAACTACGGCAGTGATGAGACCCACAAAACTTCACTACTGTAGTAATAAATATATCCTGTTAAAGCTACAAAATGATCACTTCTGATGAGACCCACAAAAATTCACTACAAAATGATCACTTCTAATGATCTTACCTTGTTAGGAGTAACAAAAATATCGACTAGATCTACCTCGTGGGAGGATTTAGCAAAACAATCTATGTGTGCACTCGGTTAAGAGATTTATAATAAGAATGTTAAGTCTACTATGTTAAGAGATTTAAGTATATATTACAATTGTTAGAGAGTAATAGAAAGTTTGATCTGAAACAAATACAATCTAAAAATTGCTGATACAGATCCATTAAGTTCATACATAACATATCACCTCAATGTGAATGATAATACCTTATGCTTTGTTCTGCTCGGTAGCCTTGCCTTAGATCTGTAAACTGATTTGTGCAATGTGGTCTCTGTCCTTGAATCCCTTGTCTGATCTCTGATGTATGTATTATGGTGGCTACTTGATCATTTTTTGATCAACATACATAACAAAATTTGACATCTATACATTTATATATCAAATGATATGACCTAATTAGGGCTCAACATTTACATCCTTACCCTAAGATCAACGGTTACAAAATTTACATTGATCAAATAAACATAGGAGACATAAACAATTAATGTTGTATATCCGTAATTAATGTCCTCCTTGATCGTGTAAACCATTATCTAGGTCAGATCAAAAATTTACTTAGATTAGTGTACCATAATAAACTTTCATGTGGACTTTGTTCCACTTGGTGAATGTTGTTCCTCAGTGCTCGGTGTATACTATGTATCTCAGTTATACTGGTGATCGGTTATGCTGTGAAGGTCGATGTTGTCTATACTCAGTATAGTCTAATTACTCGGGTATGACTATACTCATTTAACTCTGAATGTGATCAGTGCACTAAATTAACTCTGCACTTTGGTGATATATACTAACTGTCCATTATGTCAGCTTGATAACTAATGACAACTTCAATGTGCAATTGGAGTAACATTATCCCCCTTTGGCATTAGTATCAAAAACTTAGTATTGTACATAATATACTTATACATGATGAATTCCCCTTTGTACATGCTCCTCCTTTGTATATACTTAGTATATGTAGATGAAAATCCTGATTATACATATGTATCCCCATTTTACTATACATATTTACTATACATATATTTCCCCTTTTTTGAAATTAATGACAAAAGGTGTAGAACTTACAGTTCATAAAAAATATTAGGATAGGAATTCTTTAGAGTTTCCAATAGTGTCTCTCATTCCTCCTTTAAGTGTTTGAGGGTGAGTATCTCTAGTTGTAGCTAGTCATGCATATCATATATGTTGTTTGTTACTGATAAATTTGGGGTGGCAATGAGATTCTTTTCCATAGTCACATGTTTTTTCATCATTGCTAAATGTGTTAGTAACGTCACTTGGAGCTCAGTTACTTGCTCTCGAATTTGTTCCTCTTCTTTCTTTAAGTCCTGTCTCAACCACTAGTTTAGAAGTATCTTCTTATAATGCATCTGTAATGCATTTGGCTCATTTGATAGACTCTGTTCCCTAGCCTGTAGATCATGATCTATTTGCTTGATTTTTTCACTAATATCAGTAGTGAAATGGTCTAATGTGCATAACTGTTGTAGAATAGTAATGGCTTGGGACATGATAGTTTCTATACCATTGACTAATTATGACAGAGTTACCTTATGTACTGCCACTACCTAGCTAATTTTCTCTGTAACCTTGTATTGGATCTGCTTCTCTACTCTTTCTTCTAGTTTCTGCTCAACATCAATATCAGGATTATCAATGGCCTCTGTGAGCAGCTCAAGTTGTTCTATTATGGGGCCTCATTCATCAATGTTAATCTCTGGTACAACTTGCATTAAGATCTCCTTTGCCTTTTCTATTACTTGTGCATGCTTTGCTTCTGATCTAAGCTTGTCTTGTGCAGCTTTTCTGGTGCAAAGTTTACCATATTTCTTCACTCTTTCAAGATCAAGTGTCTTAGAATTCCATTTTGGAATCTCTATTATTTAATCTAAGGTAAGTAAATCCTTGTTTTCTTTCTTCTTCTTCTTCTTACCTTAACTACTTAAAGACGGTGATAGAGATAGAGTGAGTTGAGCCTTTTTCTTTCTTTCTCACTTTACTTTCTCAGTACTCGGTGTGAGTTCATGGTGGGGTGTCTCGGTAAATAACCTTGAGTCTATAGTAGAGGTATCTACTATTTTATCATCTGTTTGAGCATTACCTTCACCTTTTTCTTCTACAACATCAGCGGTGTCTTGTTTTGTATCACCTTGTGTCATCCCACCACTATGCTCAGTCTCTTTACCATGATCTTCACCCTTGTCTTCATTTTTATCTGTGACTTTCTTAGGTGACTTTTGTTGTGCTTTAGTTTCCATCTCTATTTCCTTAACCAACATAGGTAGCTATCCTGGTATGTTTACTCGGGTGACCTCTGATGTATTGTGTTACTCCATCGTCTCAGTTACATCGATCAACTCATCTTCTTTGGCCTTATCATCCGGATCTCCTTCTTTTACATCAATGATTGTGGTATTCGAGTGACCTATATTTTTTAAGAGTTCAAGAATACCATCTAAAACATCATCAACTATTGCATCATTATCTTGAATTGGATCTGCACTCGGTCCATTAGATGCAAGAACAGTTACATCCTTGGTATCCTGGTTATCCTCAAATGGATTTAGCAGTGTCTTCTAATGACATTAAGTTTTTCCATTAGTACACTTAGTGAAAAACATTGATAGAGATCATTGGTACAAGCATAACTAGGGGACTACAAGCATAACCGGAAGATAGCGAGCATACCCGATAGAATAAAAAGTCACGAGAATATGCTAAGTATGGAATTGACCGATGAACACTAACAAGTGTTGCACCAATGAAGAAAACAGGACATCACTGATGAGTCAATAACATAACACAAAGATCATCATCGATGATACAGTTTTGAGAAAAAAACTGACAGAGAAGAAAAGGAATACCCAACAAATAATTCAAGAAAGGAACACTAACGAAAAAGAAAACCGACAGACTGACATAGCAGCCCGACCATCAAAACTGACAGTCAGTTAGAGAACCTGCAAATAGTGGATCTAACTTTTACACGTCAGATAAAGCAATGTAATTCTATTTATAGAGTTTTAATTTGTTTTAAATCATTACTTGAGGGTCAAGCAAGCATAATGTAAATGTTTTAAAGCATCCTAATGGATCTAAAACATATCTAACTAAAGATGAAGGTCAAGTTGTAAACCTTGGATCTAGAGTTAACTTGCGAAGGGTGAATCAAGAATAGAGCTAAAATATAGTATAAATAGATGTTCAATCAATTGTGAATTATGGATTCATTATTGTTGATAGCCATGAAGAGCATCTAAGGAGCAGAAGGCAGAATTCATGCAAAGTTTAGAAAAAGATTATATCCTGTTATCAAGAACACACAGAGGCTACCGACATGCAGAAAAAGGTATTATTCAATCATGAAAAGATGATTACTCATACATAGGAATATTTATTGGATATTTTATCAGAAATTAGAGATTACATACATCATCAGATCAAATAATTATGTAGTTGCATTCAAACAAGTGCATCACATCTAAAATCCTTTTGTAGAAGGTGGACTTAACAGTTCTTTACAAATCTCTTAACAGAGTGCACACTTAACAGTGTTTCTAAAGCTTCAAATGAAGTAGATCTTAACAGGTCTCCACTGTAATACTCCTAACAGGGTAGGTCATCAGAAGTGAGCAATTGTAAGCCTTTACTGGCCCCTTCTTATCTACAGATAGTGAAGTCTTGTGGGTAACAATCCCCACCACAATTTTTACTTCCTAACAGGAGTTTTCTGTGATATCATATCTTGTGTCATGTGTTATCTATTTTCATGAATGTTTCTTGTATGGTTACATATTAAAGAACTTATGTTTTGATTGCATATGCATAAAGAAAGATGAATAGTTAGATAAGAGACTTTACAAACTGATGACTAAGGGTTAATGGGCTAACTAAGAAAGTTTTTAGAGGTATTGATTCACCCCTCCCCTCTCAGTACTACATTCTTAAGATAATTCCAACATCTTCCATATTTTGGTTCTCTCAATATCCAATTCCATCATATTTCATTGCAAAATATTCTAAGCTCTTTCCTTCTTAGGAAATTGTTGTGCATAATTCTTTATGATATCATGTATCTCATCAACTGTGCAATCTTCCATAATAAGTGTGAGAGCTTCTTCTCTCATCTATTTCTTGGTTTTTAATGCATATGTCCATCTTGCAAATATCATATCATATAACTCAGGTGGTATAGAAGTAGAAAAATCAAATGGGACTTGTTTCAAGTTTATCAGCATACCTATTATTGCTTCTTCAAGTTTGTTCTGGTTCTCGGTACTCAGATCAGCAAATGCTTGTATCTTAGGATGTCCTAATTGTCCAGTTGTCTTGATTGCTTCTACAATCTCATCAATATATTGAGTTGGCTTATTTTTTACAACCTTGAATTGATCTTGATTATCATTAGAATCATCCTTGTTGTCTTTTTTCCTCAAATATCTTCTTTTTGTTCTTGGACCTGTATTCTTCATTTTCTTTGATTGGTAAGTGAACTTCGGTAATGGCTTGGTTATTTTAGCTACACCTTTCTTCAAAGGTGGTGAATCTGCTTTCATTTTTTGTGATCTAGTCTTTAGTGAAGACTCGGTCTATATCCCTTTTCCCTTTTTGTCCTTTGGTTCCTTGACTAGTGTTTCATCTAACTTGGTGGCTTCATCATGTTTAGATTTGGTATTTGGATGACCGACTGAGGCTTCCTCTTCAATTTTTTTACAATCTTAATCTTTTTCCAACCCAACTGTTGTACTTAAAACTAAATTTGAATATAGGTCTTTGCCTCATCATAGGTGCCAAATCTCATGGCAGATTTGTGAATAGGTTCATTCAAAAATTTCTCTATTGCATCAGAGGCAACATCAATATCTAACTCATAATCTAGTGGGGGTAGCCAAGTAATCCTTGGATCTATTTCTTTTATCAAGGTTGTATCTATGTCTACCACAAAACATATTTCATCTTTATATTGTTCTACCAATTGAGTAGGAATTTACGATTTGTTTTCCATTCTAGTTTTAAACTTGGTAAAATACTCATTCATTACTGGTTCAAAATTATGACCTAGACTGGTGATCATTTCATCTATTTGTACAGTAATCAATCTATCTATCTTCCATTTAACTTTACCGATTAATGGGAAGAAATTTTGCATGTAGAAGAATATGCATAGTAGTAAGGAACCTAACTTACATGTGTTTGTCTTTTTTGACCTGATGGTTCTCATATTCTCCTCTAATTGCTTCTACAATAGCTCAGAAAGATCAAATTGTAGACCTTTCTTCACTATCTTGTAAGATATATCAACAACTCCACATGGTACATTGGTTGGCCTAGTAGACTAAAATATTTTGTACCCAATGGTATAAGAACCAAATCTTAGTCCAGGATCCTTCATGTAGTTTACCTTCAAGCCTCTACCATCCCACTCGATTAGTGTAAGTTTTTCCAACTCGGTTCTCGGTAGGTGTCTGGGGGCTTTCGCTTTGTCACATATGGGATACCCTATTACTGCATGCATGACATCCCTGGTTATCTATTTAGGTTCATCCAGTCATATCTTTCCATCATGTACCATGCTAAGTACAATGCAGATCCATTCATTCCTAAAGACCTTTAGGAAATCTAGGACATGAGTTAACCCTTTAACCTCTAAGTGTTTATGGTCTTCCTTCAGCTTTCTGTCTGTGCACATTGATTGATAAGTAGACATGAGTTTAAAGTCTCTGATTTGTCCAATCTTGTAGTGTATGTATGCATGCATGTCTTGCACTAGCAAAACCCTAGGTGGAATAAATGAAAATGCACCTTGATTATCTATTTATGTTGCGACTGGTGGATAGATCTTGTAGTTAGGTTCTGTGCAGGTGGAGTTCTTTATCAAAACAACCTTCTTGTCTTTGACCAGCTTACCTTTCTTTGTGCGAGATGAAGATGCCATGGTTTTTTATGTAGGAATTCTGTAAAATGATGATCAAATGACTCGGTGAGTTCAGAATTCACAATAACTTACCTTTGTATGCTCAAAATGTACTAAAATCTTTATTGAATGCTTGAATAAAATTTTATGCAACTTTTCTTTATATCCTCTATTATGCTCTGTGATCACGTTTTGAGAAAATGAGATCATGTCAACCAAATTTATAGAAAATAACTTAGGTTGGTGCATTAAATATGCTTCACCAACTACTCAGTGAACAAACAATAAGCTCAATTAACACTGTCAATTCTTCAACTAGGTAAATGGTACAATTACTCGGTTGTCATAACAACTTAGTTGTCTCATCACATTTTCATCGACTGACAATTTTAAACTTGGTACATATTAACCGACTAGATTAGATCATAGTAATCAAATATGTAATGCCATAATGCATATTTATTTATGCTGATTTGGCATATGTACAATAAATATAGGAACTAATGTAATATATAGCATTGAAAAACATAGTTCCATACTTGCTTGTATTTATCAATTGGAGATGGTGGAGCCACCTAACCCATTGGATGAGGTGTCACGGACTGTTGTGCTTGGTCTTGTATTATCATTTGATTCTCTTATCCACATTTGATTCCTAATCCTCACAATTTCATCAATTGTATTTCCATTCCCATAAGTGTTTATTCGGTCTACACAATCTCTGATTAGGTGACCAACTTTCTGACAGTGAGAACATGCCATTGCAAAGTTTATAGGATCATAAAATTTTATGCTATATGTCCATATTTTCCACATGATTCACAACTTCTCCAAATTTTGTAATCCCATGCATAAGCATTTCCTTGTCTTCTCAGTTGTTTTACCATTTCTTGTCATTTAGGCTTCCAGATCTACTTTGTGTTCTTTCTGAATGCTTAAGTTGTATGACCATTCATGTTGCAATTTTGACACTATTTATCCATGTATGGTTTCTTATGTGGTTTTTTCAACTTGGACCTACACTCATGTGCATGATGTCCATGCTTATTACAGTTATAGAAAATACCATTGAATTTAGGAGGGTTTCTAGGAATACCTTTTGTTTTCTCCTGCAAACATTTGATGTGTGGCCTGGTTTTCCACAGTGATGGAAAGAGGACTTCTTCAGCTTAGTATTTGAGTATACATTCCTTTGTTCACCTTGATTTGATGATTCTCCTTTCTCAGTATACCCTAATCCAGTATTGTTATTAAATCTTCTTTGATGGTTCATAAATTCATCCATTCTCTTAGTGCTTTCTTCATATCTCTTAATCACTTCATTATGTCATTGTAACATCTTCGCTTCATTTATTAGTCTCTCATTTTCTTCCTTCAATACACCGATGTCAGCTATTCTTTTTTCAAGTTCAGTGTTCACTTGGTTTTCCTTATGATTCATAGCAACTACTTGATTGGTGATCTCAAAGTAATGTTCAATAATTCTGGATATCTTAGTTTCTTTCTCTTGTAACATTTTTGTCATCTATCTTATGTCATCAATATCCATGTTTATTTCTTGTTCATCTTTCTTTTTATCATTCAAGGCTTCAAATATTCTGACCATTTGTGTATCTTGTCTGATCTGTAGTGATTTCACTTGTTCAGTAAGTTGTTGATTGCTTTCAGATAGTTTTGATATGATTCCTTCAGATGCATCATATATGCTACCAGATTTAGATCTAGATCTATCAAATGGGTCATGAATCTCTTCTTCATGATAATCAGTCTCACGATAGTGAAGTACCATGTCCTTTTTCTTAATCAACATCTCCCTGAGTTTCTCTTTACCTTCTTTATACTGTTCAACATACATCTACAACTGTAATTTTTCATTTCAATATTTTTATCAAGTGTATCCCTTTCCATTGTAAGATATTTTATCTTTAGTGATTAAACCTTCTAAACAAGATAAATTTCTCTGATACCAATTGTTGGCCCAATTTTAAGATAATGGAGAGGGTATGTACTGAGACGGGAGGGGTCAATCAGTACCCTTAAAAACTTTTTAGTTAATTCCTTGTGTTCACTATTCTATATAAACCGACTGAGTAGATTGCATACACCAAACATATAGTATCAATACTGAAATGTAAATGCATGTAAAATAAATATAACACATACATGAAATGAAGTACACATGACACTAGTATTTTGGTATCATAGAAAACCCTTGTTAGAAGGTAAAAACTACAGTGGGGATGAGACCCACAAAACTTCACTATTACAGTAATAAAGGTAGCATGTTAAAGCTTTACAAAATGATCACTTCTGATATTCTTACCATGTTAGGAGTAACAAAAATATCGACTAGATCTACCTCATGGGAGAATTTAGCAACATAATCTATGTGTGCACTCGGTTAAGAGATTTATAATAAGACTGTTAAGTCTACTCTGTTAAGAGATTTAAGTATCTATTACAATTATTAGAGAGTAACAGAAAGTTTGATCTGAAACATATACAATCTCAAATTACAGATACAGATCCATTAAGTTCATACATAACATATCACCTCAATGTGAATGATAATACCTTCTACTTTGTTCTGCTTGGTAGCCTTGCCTTAGTTCTATAAAATTATTTATGCAATGTGGTCTCTGTCCTTGAATCCCTTGTTTGATCTCTGATGTCTATAGTATGGTAGGTACTTGATCATTTCTTGATCAACATGCATAAACTAATTTGACATCTATACATTTATATATCAAACGATATGACCTAATTAGGGCTCAACATTTGCATCCTAACCCTAAGATTAATGGTTACAAAATTTACATTGATCAAATAAACATAGGATACATAAACAATTAATGTTGTATATCCATAATTAATGTCCTCCTTGATCATGTAAACCGTCATCTAGGTCAGCTCAAAAAGTTGTTACTTAGATTATTGTGCCATAAAAAACTTTCATGTGGACTATGTTTCACTCAATTAATGTTGTTCTTCTTGCATGTCACCACAGATTTCAGCATGCACAAGTTCTAGAGGAGATTTGTACCTCCATGATTTATTCACTAAAATTCTATCTCAATGTTGATTGTCAAGGGAACATCCTAAACAAACTTATTTTTCTTGGATTGATGGAATTCCTATCACCATATTCTTCTTGTGATGACACTTAGACCTTAAAAATTTAGATGACCATAATTTTGGTGTCATAACCACTAAAATTTATTGGTTTCCTTGAGTTAATGAATATTAGTAGAAATCAATGTGAGAGGAAAGAGCCTATTCTCTATCAAATGAGCCTTTGCTACAAGATGATGGTTAGTATATTTATCAAAACTTTTGTGAAAATTATCTTCAAACAAAACCTTATATTTTTTCTCTACAAGCTGCCCAATACTCAAAATATCATTTTGTAACCTTGACACATAAAAAATTTCATAAATAAAAATATTTTCTCCTTGCTTATTTTTTATGGAAATGGTACCTTTTTCCAAAATATCAACCTCATTGTCATCTCCAAATTTGACGTGAATCCTTATAAAGTCATCTAACTTAACAAAAAGATCAGATTTACCTATCATCTAGTTGGAGGAGCTAATATATAAGAACCATGTATCATCTTGAAATTCCTTGTCCAAATTGCACATGAAAGATGTTGAGTGCTTTGAATCTTTCAATGACTTTTCAGTATAGTTGTCTCGTGACTTTCTCAAATCAAACTTCTTCTTCCTGCAATCTGACTCATAATGGACAAACCTTTTACAATATCTATATTGGATGCTTCCTTAGTCCATATATTTTCTTCCTCTTCCTCTATTATTTCCTCTGCTTCTTTTTTTTATAATTAATATAATTTAATCACCAAGATCCACTGCATGCAAAATAACTTGTTACAAAAGCAAAGATTGGAGACAAAACTCAGAATGATCTGAAAGACAAAATACTCATTCAGAGAAGGAATAATAAAATACAAAGAGATCAATCCTTATAAAGGATATCAAACACCAAAAGGTGGAGAAACCTAGGTTGCATGAATAATTAATAAAAGAATTAATTATAACATGCCTAAAGTTTAGCTTAAGTAAACTAGAGATAATAAGTGACTAATAATTAAATAAAATATTTAATTAATAAGAGAATTAACTTATTAATCTAACAACCCCCCCACCCTTAAGATAAAATTAGGGAGAAGCTAAAATGTAGTAAAAACTACTAAAATAAGGAAATTTAGGTCCCGACAACAAGGCTTGATCAGGTACCCAATCACAACCAAATCTTTGTAAAGTGGAGAAATAGAGAAAACCACATGGGGGAAAACTCTACTCCAAAAAGAGATGTAAAAGAATGTAGAAAATAAATGGATCTAGAGACTCTCTCAAAACTATAAGTATAACCAACCCCCATGAGAGAGGATCAAGACTCCAAAGCCCCCCCAGAATGATAGAACCCTTGTGTCAATGATCAGACCAATGTGGCTCCATTGTGGAAGAGAATGCATGAGACTCCTGTAATGGAATCTCCAATGAAGGTAGGCCAATAGATGTGATGAATCTATCACCTAAGAAGAAATGAATATCCTCTTATATGTCCTCAATAACTATAGTAGGTGGCTCGATTCATGGAGTGATAATGTGCGGCAAAGCTGGAGAGGAATCCTAATGAGCACATGTAAACTCAACATGAGGTGGAGGTGTATAAGTCAGATCATTGATCATAGGAACTACACATAATTTCAAGTGACCTGACTTCACCTCAATAGGCTCTCATGAAAAAGGAGAGCTATTCTCCGATAGTGGAGATGGTGGACCAAAATGAGAGAAGGACTACAAGTGGGAATAATGATCAACTATCCATGTTGCAACAATATTCCCTATCTCACTGTCTTTGATGTGTACTGAATATGTAGTAAACTCAAATGTCTTCCCTGTCCCACTACGAGTAATCTGATTAATAGAGAGAAGGTTAGAGGAAAAATATGGAACATGTAGTACATCATGGAATGCACCATCATCAATTTCAATAGAACCTTTCTCACATATAGTCATAAAAGTGTTATTTCCCATCAAAATGTGTGGGGTAGGAGAAGCCTCAAAAGACACGAATAAATCTCAAGAAGATTCTATATGGTGTGAAGCACCTGAATCTAGTAGCCATCTAGAAGAGTGTGGAATAGTGGTTGCACATAATGCATGAACCTTTTTTTTTTCCCTTCCCTCTTTCTAGAATGATGATGAAGAAGAAGACATGTGAGAAGGAGAAGAAGGAATATCAATGTTGTTCTTCTAAAGAAGAGCTTACAAATCAGAAATTTGTTTTGCATATCCATCTATCTTCTCATAATAATGAAACTCATCATGATTGGTATTTTTACAATAAGCACACTACGGTCTTTCTGTCTTTGATTTCCCCCCCTTAGGATGAGGTGGGCCAAAGGAGTACTGACAACTAGAATCCTTCCTAGAATCCATGGTCGGTGATATCTGTTTCTGCTCAAGCTTCCCTAAAGATGGGTGACCTACCAATGCATCGGTCTGTGATCTTGTGAGATAATCAAGTTGAGATAGATTTTCCTTCTCACGATTCAAATGATCATAGAAAAACTCAAATGTAGGCATGGTGAATCGCAAACCCAAAGCATCCATGGTAGAATAGAAGGTAGAAGAGAATATCTAAAAATGACCATGAAACTTTTTAAGAATCAGGTAAATGCACTCTGTATCTGTCTTATTCTTTCCACAACCCTGTAAGAGAGATATCTGGTAGATTTGAATCTTGTTAAGAAATTCTGAATAGAAGAAAATGTTTCAGGACCCAAATGTGTCCATTCTACCTCAATCTAAAGTGCCCTGAACTCATTGACTATGCTAAAGAGAGTCTAAAACTTCTCCCATAAATCAAGAGGGGTATCAGACCCATCAACATGGAAGAGAAAATCATCTAAAACATGTAGATAAAGCACACCCATGACCTCATCCACCTTGATCTTGTATTGCATGACCTCGAAAGAATGAGTCAAGACTGGTTGAATGGTGTCTAAATAAGACCATAACCCTCATGATCGGAGAAGTTGAGTCGTACGGGATTTGCATACATGGAAATTGTGAGGAGTGAGAAGCTCAAATGAAGTTGAATCTTCCACTGATAAGGAGAGACGGTGAAAAAAATGCTTCAAAATAAAAAGGAAAATACTAGAATAATTTTTACAGAAAAAGATTCTCAGATCTGAAGAGAGCTCGTCAAGAGCTTTGTGATGCCTGTTCATGAGAAAAAATGGAGTCTGTATGCTCATTCTAGAGGCCTAGAAGCGCTGAAAAGAAGGGCTCTCTTTGAATGGAAAAAATCTAGTAAGACAAAAAAATCAAGAAATAAACCTTCTGCAAAACTCTCCATCTCGGAAACATCTTTCTAACGCTATCTTGTTTGAAACAAACGGCCTCTGTTATCTCAAGTTATGAGAAAAACAATAGAAGGAGTTAAGGAGTATTTTCCAAAAGAAAAAAATTATAAATAATCCCTTGGGGCTGGTGGAAAGTCACATGGATGACTACGGGTGGTGTGGGGGCTGCTCGGTAGTGAGCTTGTGGCCACTACGCAGTGCAGCCAAAAATCAAATAAAAAATATTGTTTTTAAATTTTTCTCAAAATGTGTGTCAAGGCAGTATAGGCAAAAAAATTGTGCCTCACTATGCAAATTTGGATAAAATGGATGTGCCTTATATGGAAATAGGGGTTTTGGGGCCTTTTGAGCTCAACCGTGAGGTCGGTTTGTGCTCAAAGTGCTCCAAAAAAAAATTCCTTTAAATCTACATAAAAATTGCTAAAAAAACTTGAAACCCTTAGAGCTCCAAAAACTTTAAAAACTCAAGAACGGGTTGCAACAACAAGGCTTTGATACCATGTTAGAATTCATAGAATTCAACCACCAAGATCCACTTTATGCAAAATAACTTGTTACAAAAGAAAAGATTGGAGACAAAACTCAGAATGATCCGAAAGACAAAATATTCATTCAGAGAGGGAATAATAAAATACAAAGAGATCAATCCTTATAAAGGAGATCG
Source organism: Thuja plicata (assembly GCA_018584345.1). Taxonomy (NCBI): domain Eukaryota; kingdom Viridiplantae; phylum Streptophyta; class Pinopsida; order Cupressales; family Cupressaceae; genus Thuja; species Thuja plicata. The sequence goes on from MU228403.1 coordinate 5,720,471, forward strand.
AACACCAAAAGGTGGAGAAACCTAGGTTGTGTGATAATTAATAAAAGATTTAATTATAACATGCCTAAAGTTTAGCTTAAGTAAACTAGAGATAATAAGTGACTTTAATAATTAAATCAAATGATTTAATTATTAAGAGAATTAACTTATTACTCTAACACTTTCTCCACCACATATTGTATTTGTCAAAGACCCCCCTTCAGATTTGTGAGAGTGAGGAGGGGCTAAATATTTATCTTCAATTATAACTATAAACTAAAAATCTTGCATGAGGCTCTTTGTACAATGTTGCATATGTTTCTCATGTGACTAAATAGAACCAAGCAACTGTGCAACTTTGAAAGTGGATAGATCCTTTCTTTCTTCAATAACAATTGCTACTGGATCAAATTTTGGAGGAAGTAATCTCAAAATATTTTCTGCATTTTTTTGTTTGTAAATGCTTCCCCATGATTTCAAATCTAATTTTCAATACCTTGAATCCTATTCATGAATTCATGAATAGATTCAACCTCTTTCATCCTTAGATTTGCAATATCTCTATGAAAGGTTTGAAGCCTTGTGATTCTTACTCTGTCAGATTCTTGGTATATAACTTGTAGAGCCTCTCATGTGTCCTTTGACTTCTTCATACCAACAATATGAGGAAATAGTGAAATATCCAATGTGGATCGAATGGTGCTTAGAGCTTGATTATCATTCTTCTTATCTTCTTTCAACTTATTGTGCTGATTTTCTAACAATGCATTCAAAGCATTTTGATCTGTAGGGTCATTGTATTCTATTTCTACTAATTTCCAAAAATCTTGGGATAATAAAAAGGTCTTCATCTTAATTCTCCAGTACTCGTAGTTATATCCATTAAAGACTATAATCTGGAAAGGAATTTTGTTGCCATTTTCTATTCTAAAAGAGCTGGAAAAATGTTGCCACCAAACTAAGAAATGAGATACCTAGCTTTGATACCAAATGCAAAATTGAAAAGAAATAAACAACACTCATACTATACTAAAGAGATTTGAAATTAAACATTATTTTTATATGAGGATTAAAAAAAACTTAAAACAATCTATTCTATGTTCTCTACAAACAACAGAGATTAAAATTTGTATTCTTTCTCATTGGCATTACATTCTGGAAAAATTAAACATATTTAAAGAACAAAGTTCTTGTTACTATCGATCATGGTGAAAAAAGAAAACTTAAACAAAAATGGTCTAGAAAACTATGATCAGGTATCAAATTGGATGTGAACAAGACATCAAGCAGTGAAACAACCAGTTACATGTCATTGAGCAGTGGTAAAAGTGTTATGTGCAAACTTTAAAAAAAGAGTGATTCAAAAAAGACAAACTAACCACCATGTAAAACAAAGACTAAAATTGGAACTGAAGTTAGTAGGTATCCTAGTGGATGATGCATGATACATATGATCCGATCTTTGAAAAAGCATAAGTTTGAGATTCACTGAACATGAAAACAAAGATAGTATACAAAAGTTTATTATGAAAAATAGAAGGAAAGAATGGAGCTTCATAATGTGGAGACTCTAATTTTGTTAATGGACTTGATAAGAAAAACATGCAATCGTCAACCATTCACAAATGAGCTATTTCTAGAAGGCATTGGGAAGTTGATTTTTTTAATAAGGCAACCTGATTAATTTATACTAAAAATACACAACATTATAGATTCAATTCATGTTAGAGTGTGAAGTTGATTCTTTCCAATGGTAATCTCATTATTGGTTGTCATTGATGTCAACATACTCATATATCATCTTTTGTTGTATCAGTTACTATGTTTTTGGCATAGTATTGTATCGGTTATTGTGTATCGACAAATTATTATATCGGTTGGAATGTATGGCGTGTTCACTGATAGCTTGCGGTCCTTGTAATCTAAATTGTCATAGAATGTATGATTGATCCTATATGGATGTGTTTCAGTCCCAACTTTAGTTTTTTAATGTTTACCTTGGAGAAGGTGTTGTGTCACGTGGCGTGTTGTATTAGTAAAGGTGGTCCTCATTTTATTCGTTCCCACTATGGGAATTTTTTGGTGCAGCCTATTTCAAATTGTGTAGCCAACCTTGTGGATCTTATGGTGTTGTACAAATAAGGCATGAACATAAGCAAGACATTGAACATATATAAGTAACTGTAAGGTGGGAAAATGGAGATCTTCCTCTCTCCAAAATGTAATAGGGAAAATATGGATCTCTCTAGATAGGGTTTTGAACAATCTAAATTTGCACCTAAATGAAACCCTATGCCTCCATTAATCCTCTTCACATTTAATTGTAATGATAAGGGGTGTAAATATGGAAATGCTTGCAAAGAATAATGGAATAAAGCACATACCTTCAAAAGAATTTTTTGAAAACCCTGTCAAACAGTCTCAAAAACTATTGATTTTCGTGTACCTGAACCAAAAATGTGAGATCTACAAAACCCAGAAATATTTTTCTTTTCTCAAAAAGGTCAATTTTGACCCAAAAATGAATATCACCTTTGACCCAAAATTTCCCATTCTGACCCAGAATAGAATGTCAATTCTGACCAAAAAATGAATGTCACCTTTGACCCAAAAATTCCAATTGTGACCCATAATTTACAATTCTAACCTGCACAGTCCGACAGAAGATCTATTTTCGAATCCTAAAATTTTTTCAAAAAAGGTATCCAGATCTGCACTCTAATTTTTTTTTCCGAACCTGTCCCTGCAAGAAAAATGGTTTGTTTTTTGGGGGGTAGGGGTTTTCCTTGGTCAAACCCTGGTTTTGGAATTAAACTTAAAATATAATTGAAATTGCATAAGTAACAAATTAAATAAACGAATTCACCTTCCTTTTATAGAAACCCTTGTGGTGGATTCAGATCCGTGGATCCACAAGTATGTATGCACCAAATGAATGTAGAATGTAGAATTTAGGATGTCTCAAATAAATTTCCTTTGGTTCTTCAACACCAATCTTTAATGGATTTGAATAGGAAGAAGCTTGCATGGATGTTGATGGAGAAATCTTCAACAAGAGGGCTCCATAAAGCTTGAATCCTTCAATGAATACCAATGGATCTCCTTGATGAATTGAGTGCTTGAAAGTGTTTGAATCCTTGGATGCTTGAGATTAGATGAATGCTTCAATAGATATTTATCTTTCTCCAAATCTTGATTCTTATCTTGTCCTTCACACTTAGATTTCACTTCTCAAGTCTTAGAGAAAATGAGAGGAGAAAGCTTCCTTATATACAAATCTAGGGCACAATCTTCTAGAGAGGCCTACATAGGAGAATTAGATTCCCATTAGATGTGTACCCATAGAAGTGGACCTATCTTAAATATAATTTCAATATTTTTTTCTCCTAAGACCGAAGCAACTGACCCAGAAGCGGGAATTAAATCTTTCTGAAGCCCGACATCCGGAAACCCCAGAAACTTGAAATCTGGACCCTGGGTCATAACCAAGGTTGATTATGACCTAGGTCAGGGTCAAGGTTGATTTTTACCTTGACCTAGGTCAAGGTTGAGGTTTACCTTGACCTAGGTCAAGGTCAAGGTCGACCTTGACCCAGAAAGGTCAATTTTGACCCTGAGGTCAAAAATCTTAGGTTTGTAGTTTAGGATGCCAAAAATAGGCCGGAGAGAAGTAGGAAATGGGGAAAAATAGGGGAAAAGGTAGATCCAAGTAAAATACCCATTCAAGGTTCTTGAAATGACCCTAAACCACTTACTCGAAGAGCTAAACCAGTCTATAATGGAAGTGCTTCCATTTTCTGACTATACATTTAGCCCCCACTTTAGCAAGAGTATGGAATCGATGCAAAGTCTCGGTAAAGGAGATCATGAAGAAAAGATAATCCTATTGAAATCAAAGGGACAAAACAATCTGCAATCCCCTAGGGACATAAGTTTTTTTCAACCCTAAGATTATGATAAGAGATAAATCAACTAGTCAAAGAGAAAGAGAGAGAGAGAGAGGAGTGGTTAGCTCGCCCAGTAAGATGTGTGTATCTCACTCTGAACCACAAAAATGATAGGATGACCCACCAAGCTAGCACTTGATAGTCACCCCATAAATTTGTGCACCTTCTGGCGGCTTTGGGCATGTATGTAGTGCATCTTTTGACATATTTTATGAAGTACCCATGGATCCATATCCTCATATCACCATGGAATACATTTGTAAAATGTGTATCTCTTCAGGATTTAGAAAATTATGTGTGTTACCTTCAGAGGATTTAGCATGCTGAAAAACAAAAGGTTAGAACAAAAATGAATAATATAGAGCGAGGGAGGTGGTATATATGCCCCCTCCTTAAGATAGAAAAATACGTACTATTTTTACATGTTAAGGAAAGAAAAGAACAAGGATAAAGCCTTCTTCAACATCAAGACAATATCCATAGACAACACCTAGTCCAAGCCAAGAAGGTAATAGCTCCTATGAGGCCATGGAATGGATGAATGCAAAGAGATATCATGCAAGAAGTGAAAAGTAATCCTTGTGAGGGATAGCACACTATTCAGTTTCCAAGGTGAGATATTTATCAACCATGGAAACCCAATGTCAAACAACAAAATAGGTTATAATCAAGGACATAGATCCTCAATGCAAACCAAAATTTTCATGAATGATTGGATATCACATATTAGATAGATACTACTTAACCAAGGGAAAATTGGATCCTAGAAAGACATAAAAGAAGGAGATGACATCCTTTCCCCCCAAGCATAGGAACAAGGATGAAAGGGGACCTATTATATTGCTCACAACACTATGTAAGACAATGAACCCCCAAGGATTAGGCTAACATTTCTTACATAATATGGAGCTCCATAATAGGAAAATAAATGTTTTTTAGAGAAAATGGGATTGAAATACAACTCATTGCCACATGATATATAAATAACTTTACTATCAATGAGCTTCCTAATCTTATAATGTAAATCTTGACATTTATTAGTAGAGTGATCATAAAATATATGATACAAAAAAAAGGAAGAGTCTTCAAGTGTGGACTATGTTTCTTTTTTCGTTTAGGTCTAGTAATCATCTTAGCATGAAGGAGTTTAGGAAAAAGAACTTCTGGTCAAATTCCTTCATAGGTTCATCATGTTTTGAAGTGTTATTTGAGATGTTGGTAATATTGATGTATTGTTGAGGATTAAATGCCAATCCATAAGAATGCTCATGCCCCCCATTCTGTAAGGGAATTTGAATTCTCTATTTATTCTTACCACATCCTTAACAATGGAATCCTTTTTTAACTAGTAAATGATAACCAAGACCATAACAAGAAGCCATATCAGAAGGAGTCAATGGAACTTTAGTAGTCACTATGTCATCACTAGTAGGTTTGACAGATTCATAGTGGGTAGAAGTAGCAGAAAATTTATTACAAAGGGAATGAGAAGTAGAAGAAAAATATCATTGTTCAAACTCTCTTTGTTGCTTCATAAAATCAAGATCTGAAACCTTACACTCTCCAATAAAGGTAGGATTAAAATCCAAGGTTCCCCAATCATCTCCAGGAAGAGAATTAGAGGAAGAAGGACTACTATTACGAATAGAAATATTTTGGGTTTGGATATTCAAATAAGGATTTGGTGCATCATCCGCATGAAGTGTATACACCATGTTGTTGTGAATAAACTTGACTTTACGGTGAAGGGTGGAAGGAACAACATGCATCTGATGTAGAGGGTTTAGGGTTCTAGTGATTCCTTTCCCAAAATGCCTCTAAACTCTTCTAACCATCCAATGGTTACTCTTTCTATGTGTACCTCTCCACTATGGATCTCCTAGATCCTCTCTATCAACTTGCCTCCTAGGTATAGTTGATTGGTGGAAGACACAAACACCTCTAGGCTCAACTAGTCCCACTAGTTCTTCAATTTTGTAGGCTTCTTCACTAGATCTTTCCCCTAGAATCCAAAACCCTTGCTTAGGATCTTCTCCACACACCTCATAGACTCTTTTATAAGTTCTAGGTCCATTAAAAGTCCATTGGAATCAATTCCAACTCTTCTGGACACTCCAACAATTCATTTGTTGTAAAATACACTAGGAGGCGTAATTGCCCCATTTCCTAGTAGGTCAAAATTCACTATTTTGGGTCTTAAGCTCCCAAATCTTCCAAAAAAAATCCACAAAAGACCTTAAAAATATTCAAGGTATCCACCAACCCTATCAAAATCCAAAATCCTATCTTCTAGATGCACCCATAACCCTAGTTATCACCAGGCCCTAGTTTTCAGCCTATCTTTTAGGCCTCTAGACCTATCAGCACAAAAAATTACCAATTTGGTGTTCAAAATTCCTATCACCATCTCCCACAGTTTTATCCTTCATGGAAAAACTATAGGGATTCTACGCATGCCACTAAGTTCACCATCCAAGATCATGGGTGCTCTGAACAATTTAATTTGTATCCTATCCTCACTCACCTGCTCTTAGCAGAGAGCCTTAGGAATTCATTCCACGTCTAGGAATCTCCTTGAAACAAAAAAAAATGAAAACAAAAAAATTATATATAGACTCTAACCCTTCATCCCCTATGCTTTTAGGCATTTCCACCGATGGATGCTTAGGTTAGAACCATTTTTGGCACTGTAACTCTATAAATAGGACTTACAGACCAGTGACTTAAAACTTACTCTAACTTGTCACTATGATAACTTTAAATCAAAATAAAATATGCATAAGAAAGCTAATCAAAAACACTACACTACCATGGGGTCTGATCACCCAATTCAATCCGTACACAGTCGTACAGAAAGCAAGAAACAATATAGTTTACAAGGAACTATAGTCTGACATCCATACAGAAGGTACACAAAAATTTTATGCAATGTAAAACTCCATTAACATTATAAAAATCAAATATCCATGCTCATATACCTAAGCATGGGTAGTTACAACCACGCCAACCTCCATTAGCAACTTCTTGCAAAAAGTTGCAAAAGTTGCTCGAGCAACTTTTTTTCATTTTGTGCTATTTGAATCTTTTTGTCAACTCAATGGATTTTGTTGACTTCTATGACCCTAGTTAGGATATTTAGGGTCCTAAGAGACACACTAAACCCAAATTACACAAAATAGAATCTTTTGTCTTTCTAGGTCAAAATGACCACAAATCACCTAGTGAGCACTTTTAGCTCTTACAAACATGGAGGTGGTCACCTTTGGATCCAACCTATTGGATCTTATTCCAATCCACACACAACACCTAAAAAAACCCTAAAACACACCAAACACATCAAAATGGGATGTTCTCTACACCAGCATCTCATGCAACCAAGGTCTACCCAAAAGGAGGTTATAATTAAGAGGTCCAGGCATAATATGAAAAGGAGTATTCAGTATGATCAAACCTACTTTGATAGGTAAGGTAATGATGCACAAAGTTTTTTTATCAATAATATCAAAGCCATGTATAGGAGCATTGTCAGGTTGAATAGTTGAAAGATTGGCTTTATTCAGTTTGAGCATGTCCATGCTACAAATATTAAGCCCAGGTCCATTATCAATCAAGGTCCTATGAATGATACTCTTATTGATAGTAAAAAAAATCATAAGAGCATCATATTGATTTTGTACTTCTTTAGTAGGTAAATCCTTTTGATCAAATATAATGTCAAGAGGACTCGTGGTAGCATGCATGCACTATAAGAAGGCATTGATTTTATCTTGATTAGGAGGTGGAGTGGAAAGAGTTACTAGAGCTTTTTGCAAGGCTTCATGGTAGGTAGATGAAGTTTGAAGAAGATCCCATAAATAATTCTTGGTAGGGTATTTCATAATTGTTCAACTAAGTCATAATCCTTGAAGGAAGAAGGTAACCTAGGTGCTTGAGGAAGCACAGGTTGAGAAGGAGTTAAAGAAGAAGGAACCACCAGATTAGGTTGAGATTTATTTCCTATATGATAGGTGTAAGCTATCAAATATTGATAAATGAAATACTCTAAAGACTCCATAGCTTTACCTTTGACAATAATGCAAGGAAAACCTATAATAGTCAAAAAGGGTTTTGGATAAACCATGTTAGTTATCTCAACACTACAAATAGATTCACAAGAAGGAAGCAGAGAAGACATCCTAGGAGGAGATGTGGTAGGATCTTGATTCTCCATAAGATCATCATTAAGGGGGAGAACATTAAGGAAATTCATATCATTCTCCACTAATTCCTCATCACTACAAGGAATCCCAAATGGAGGTAAAGCATCTATAATGTCTTCTTCTAAAATGTCTGCATAAGGGGAGCGTGTTTTAGAAAAAGAGTCACCATCATGTATGAATATGTCATCCATTAATAAATCACCCTCTTGTATCAAAGCTTCTTCAAGAGGAGGGGATAAATCAATGTCTTTATCCAAGGGTTCATCCCAAATAGGAGGATCATCCACAATGGCTTCATGAGGAAGAGAGTAATCAACATCCAAATCCAAAGGTTAATCCCAAATAGGAGGATTATCATCCCTATCAATAAAGCAAATTGTAGGAGCACCATAAATCACTAAAAATTGATCTCTAAAGGGGAAAGAAGGTAAATTATATTCTAAAGTATGCTCATAGAAAAGACATATATTAGGAGAAGAATTAACATCAATCCTCAACTCATCTCCATAAATGGAAATATGATGGAGAGAAAGATTAAAGTCATCTTCTTTCTCTAATATATCCTTACAAGGTAATACAAGAGAGGAAAAAGTAACATCAAATGCACTAAATGAAGTCTTTCTAGGTGTATCAATGTTATAAATAGTGGAACATGAAGGTAACCATGCACACACCCTATGGTAAAGGTCAATTGAAGAGGTTATAAAGGAGGATGAAATAGGAATACGATCCATGGAGATCATATTCAAACACTTTTCATCCTCACTTCCATGTACCTCATTAGGGGATCTATCCTGTTTTGCAACAAAAGCCTCATCAAATTATTCAAAACAAAAATCATACATGTTGAACACAAAGTAACATTACAAGCATGAAAAATGTAAATGTTTTTATATTTTTAAAGAAATTTTGTGATTTTTTGTTTTTGAAATATAAATGCACGAGCATAAAAGAAATTTAATTTTATATGCATGCAAGATCTAACATAAAATGTAAATCTAACACCCCAAAAAAAGAAAGAGTTGTATATCGTGGGTTCACCAAAATGTAAAGGGGTAAATTGGATGGTCTTTTAAATAGGGTTTTTAACAATGAGGGTTTGCATATAAAAGAGACCCTATGCCTCCATTAATCCTCTTTACATTTAATTTTAATGGTAAGGGGTGTAAACTAGAAATGTTTGCAAAGAATAATAGAATACCTTTGAAATAATCTGCTGAAAATCGTGTAAATGGTCTTTAGAAACTGTTGATTTCTACGTTACTGAACTGAAATTGTGAGATCTACAAAACCTAGAAATATTTTTATTTTCTGAGAAAGGTCAATTTTGATCCAAAAATGAATGTCACCTTTGACCCAAAATTTCCCATTCTAACCCAGAACATAATGTCAATTCTGACCTAGAAATGAAAGTCACCTTTGACCCAAAATTTCTAATTGTGACCCAGAATTTGCGATTCTGACCTGCACAGTTTGATGGAAAATCTATTTCCGGATCCTGAAAGTTTGTCAAAAAATGTATCTGAATCTGCACTCCAATTCATTGTTCTGAACCTGTCCCTACAAGAAAGATGGTTTGTTTTTTTGGGGGGGATGGTTTTTCCTTGATCAAACCCCATTTTTGGAATTAACCTTAAAATATAATTGAAATTTTATAAGTAACAAAGTAAATAAATGAATTCACCTTTCTTGTATAGAAACCCTTGTGGCAGATTTGGATCCATGGATCCACAAGTATGTATGCACCAAATGAATGTAGAATGTAGGATGTAGGATGTCTTAAATAAATTTCCTTTGGATCTTCAACACCAATCTTGAATGGATTTTGGAATAGAAAGAAGCTTACATGGATGTTGATGGAGAAATCTTCAACAAGAGGGCTCCATAGAGCTTGAATCCTTCAATGGATACCAACGGATCTCCTTGATGAATTGAGTGCTTGAAAGTTTTTGAATGCTTGGATGCTTGAGATTAGATGAATTCTTCAATAGATATTTATATTGATTCAAATCTTGCTTCTTATCTTGTCCTTCACACTTAGATTTCACTTCTCAAGTCTTAGAGAAAATGAGACGAGAAAGCTTCCTTATATACAAATCTAGGGGAAAATCTTCTAGAGAGGCCTACATAGGAGAATTAAATTCCCATTAGACCTATACCCCTATAAGTGGACCTATATTAAATATAATTTCAAGATTCATTGCTCCAAAGACCGAAACAACCAACCTGGAAGCAGGAATTAAATCTTTCTGAAGCCTGATATCCAGAAACCCAAGAAACTTGAAACTTGGACCCTGGGTCAGAATTGAGGTCAATTCTAACCTAGGTCAGGGTTGAGGTCTACCTTGACCTATTTCAAGGTTGAGGTAGACCTTGAACTAGGTCAAGTTTGACGTCTACCTTGACTTAGAAAGGTCAATTTTGACCCTGAGGTCAAAAATCTCAAGTTTGCAGTTTAGGATGCCAAAAATAGGTCAGAGAGAAGTGGGAAATGGGGAAAAATAGGGGGAAAATTCAGATCCAAGTTAGATACCCATTCAAGGCACTTAACATGACCCCAAACCACTTACTCAGAGGGCTAAACCAATCTACAGTGGAAGTGCTTCCATTTTCCGACTATATAGTAACATACAAGTGTGAAGTATATGTGAAGTGACTACAAGTTCATGCAAAGGAGATCTGTGTTCATGTAGAGAAGTCTATAGATCTTAGAGGTGTATTCTATTCCTTTTCATATCTTATATTAATGATCCCTTGTATCATCAGTAAGCCCTTATGTGTCGGCAGTGAACCCTTGTGTATCGGCAGTGAACCCATGTGTATTGGTAGTGAGACCTTGTGTATTTGGAGTGAGCCTTCTTGTAGTGAGAATTTTTGCACAGATCCTTTATATCCTTTTTATCAAATCACCTTTTGTTATCACCTTAACAATTTTATTTACATTTAATGAGAATTATCTTCTCCATGGTTTTACCCATCTTATGGTTTCCATGTAAAATTTGATGTTCTCTGTTTCGGTGTTCCTATACATTTCATGTTTATGTTTACTATGGATATTTAATGTGCTAAACCAAAAAATATTAAGTTTTAATTGGAATTTTTTAAGTGTTAACCGATAGAGAGAAATTTTTGTAAATTTGTGTGGGAATAACTGATTCACCCCCTCTCAGTTATTCAGCCTATTCAACAATTGGTATTAGAGCATGTTTTCTTGGAGAAGATATTAACCGCTTGAGGAAAATCTGATAGCATAGAAATTGACTATTCCTATGTTCAATGGATCATACTATAGTTCATGGAAAGATCAGATGAAAGCATACTTGGTATCAGTTGGTTACAAGATATGGAAGAATGTAGAGTCAAAGTATGTTCCTCCATAGAATGAACCGACTACTCCTGATAAAATTAAGGAATATGTGGAAAATGAAAAAGAGAGGTATGCTATTGCTAGTTATTTATCAAAGACTGATTCGGCTAAGGTTATTTCATTGAAGAAAAATTATGAAGTTTGGGAAAATTTGAATGAAATGATAGAGTCCAGTCATCTAAGAAGTTGACAGCTAAGAAACATTATGAGAACCTGAGAATGGAAGATAGTAAAGATATTAAAAGATATTTTCAAAGAGTTAAGAATTTAATTAATGAATTCAAGAACCAAGGAGGCACTATTACCGATGAGGAATTCATGGATAATATTTTGATGAAATTACCAGATAGTTATAGTGAAAAAATTTCAACAATTTAAGTGGTGTATGATCCGAAGAAGTTTACCAAATAACAATTATTTGGTATGTGACCGCATTTGAGATGAGGAAGTTTGGAAGAGAGAAGAATAGATCTGAGATAACATTCAAAGCTACAAAATTGGAAGATGATCTTGGCGGTGATGATAAAGAAGAGTTTCAAGCTAACTTTGCAAGAATTCTGAAGAAAGGTACAGACAAGTACAAAGGTATATTACCCCTAAAATTCTTTGGGTGTGGTAAGATTGGTCATTTGGCTATTAGATGTCCTAACCAAGATCCTAGGCAGAAGTTTAAAAGATTCAATAAAAATTCTTACTATGGGAATAAAAATGTTATCTCATATGATGAATCAGAGACTAGCGATTGTTTGTTTTATGCTGAAGAATAAGAGAAATCTGAAATTGATATCACTAACATTTGTGATAAAGCTAGTGATAATGTTGAAACAACTTTATATACTAGAAGGAACAAAGATGATTGGCTAATTGATAGTGGTTTCTCTCATCATATGACTAGAGATAAAATTAAATTTGTATCACTTAGAAAATATGATGGTGGTGTTGTTAGATCTGGTGAGGGTAAGGAAACATATACTGTTGGTAAAGGAGCTATTACATTTTATGGTAAGAATAACAATGACAATGTCTATTATGTGAAAGGTCTATATAACAATCTGTTGAGTGTTGGAAAAATGTGTGAGAATGGTTATGATATTGTTTTCAAGGATGAAGGATGTGAAATTGGGAAGAGATGTGGAGATATAATTTCTATAGGAAAGAGAACATGAAGGAATATGTGCTAGCTACAAGGAGCATATGAAGGATGTTACTTGTTATCTCAGACTGATGACATTGTCTCTTGCATTAGAGGATGTGTCACATTAATTTTGATAACCTGATGAGAAGAAGCTCATCTCATGCAATGAGAAATTTACCCAGTCTGTGCAAACTAGAAAACATCAATTTCAAGAGTTGTCAAGAAGGGAATTAGAGAAGAGAATCATTCAAGGAAAAATAGCATTCATATAATAGTGTGCTGGAGATTATGCACACTAATCTCTATGGTCTAACCAAAACACTAAATTTTCAAGGTGAAAGGTATTTTATATTGTTCATTGATTATTATTAAAGAATGACATGGGTTTCATTTCTTAGAGATAAATCTAAAGCATTTGATAAATTCAAGATATTCAAGGCTAGAGTTGAGATTGAATGTGGTAGAAACATTAAGTGTTTGAGATCTGATAAAGGTGGAGAATTTACATCTGATACATTTGAAATTTATTGTGAAAATCATGGCATTAAGAGACAATTTTCAATAGCAAGAACACCACAACATAATGGTGTTGTGGAAAGGATGAATCAGATAATTCAAGAAGCAGCTAGAAATATGTTGAGAGAAGAAAATCTACCAAAGATCTACTGGAAAGAAGAAGCACATATTGTTGTATATACGCTTAATATATTTTTGTATCAAAAACATTATAACAAGACTTCATATGAATTATGGCATGGAAGAGTACCGACAGTTAAGTATTTCAAGATTTTTGGTAGTAAGTGTTACATATGAAAAGATGAAGACATTCTTGGCAAGTTTTACAATAGGTCTGATGAAGGAAAATTCTTGGGCTATTATACTAGAAGCAAGGCATATCAATTCTATGATAAAAGACTAACCAAGGTTGTGGAAAGTGTGAATGTGAAGGTTGATGAATATTTTCATAAGGTTCCTAAAAGGCACATTGAGTATAAATCTTATGCAAAAGATCAAAGGAAAGAAGACAAGAAAGAGGAAGATGAAATTTAGTTGACGCCGACACCAACCTACACTACTAAGAAACCAAGGTATGTACAAAATCATCATTCAAAAAATCAGATTATCAGGGATAAGAACAAAGGAGTTGTTACCAGAATTAAAACAACACAAAATCATGCTTTGTTATGTTTACTTTCTGAAGTTGAACCTAAATCTTTAGTAGAGGCTTATAATTATTAGAGTTGGACTAATGGTATGAAGGAATAACTAAATTAGATAGAAAATAATTAGACCTTAGAACTTGTGCCCAGAACGAAAGAAAAAAAAATGTGATAGGTACAAAATGGGTGTAGTAGAAAAAGCTAGAAGAAAATGGAAAAGTTGTAAGGAACAAGGCAAGATTAGTTTGAAAAGGTTACTCACATATTGAAGGAATTTATTTTGAGGAGACTTATGTTCCTGTTGCTCGGATGGAAGCTATGAGGATGTTCCTGGCATTTTCAACATTCAATAAATTTAAATTTTATCATATGGATGTCAAGTCTACATTTCTAAATGGAGAACTGAAGGAAGAAGTATACATTGAACAACTAGAAGGTTTTAGATTAGAAAAGGATCTTGATACTATTTTCAAATTGAAGAAGACATTATATGGGAAAAAGAAGGCACCTGGACCTTGGTATGGTAAACTGGAAAAAAAATTTCTCAGTCAAGGATTCAGGAAAGGATAGGATGACTACAATCTATACTTCAAGGTAAATTCAGAAAAGATATTGATTGTTGTTGTGTACATCGATGACATCATCTTTGGAAAAAAGATGACTTGTGAAAGATTTTTACAGAAGGAATTTTAAATGTAAATGATAGGAGAATTAAATTTCTTTCTTGGATTGCAAGTCAGTCATAACAACAAAGGCATTTTTATCTCTCAATCCAAGTATGTGAAGGAGTTACTTAAGAATTTTGGTTTATAAAATTTAAAGCTTGTTTGCACTCCTATTGTTACCAATAGAAAGATGACTAAGGAAGATGAATTTCCAAAAGAAGATGCAAGTTTGTATAGGTCGATGATTGGAGGCTTGTTATACCTGACTGCTAGCAGACTGGATATTATGTATGCAATATGTTTGGTAGCCAGTTTTAAGAAAGAACTGAAAGAGTCACATATTATGGTAGTAAAAAGGATTTTTAGTTACTTGAAAGGGACATAAGATATGGGGTTATGGTACCCTATAGAATCAAAATTTTCACTGAAAACATATACATATGCAAATCGGGCAGGTTTTTTGGACAACAAAAGAAGTACTAGTGGTGGAGCATTCTTTCTTGGTTCTTAGTTAGTTGCTTGGTCAAGCAAGAAGCATGATTCGTTAAGATTATCCACTGTTAAATCAGAGTATATTACAACATCCTCATGTTGCACTTAGGTGTTATGGATGAAACAAAAATTTTAGGATATAGGAATCAATTTTTATGGACCAATTCCTATCATGTGTGATAATACCAGGAAACATTATGTCAAAGAATATAGTAATGCATTGTAGAGAAAAACATATGAACATCAGATATCACTTCATTAGAGAAAAGGTGGAAGGTGAATAAAGCTGGAGTATGTACCCACAAAGGAGAATATTGTAGACATATTCACCAAACCTTTTTGCAAAGATACTTTTGAGTATCTCAGAGGGAAGTTGGGGGTTATGTCGCTTCCTAGTATTCACTAGATGCACTAGTGTGTGCATTGATCTAGTACTTTTCATAGCTATATCTTTTTGGATCGGTGCTTGGAGGATTCCTCTCAAGGGGAGAAGAGTATTTCAACAAGAGAGGGTTTTTTTGGTCCTTCATCATTGTTGTCAAATAGGGAGAATTTTCCTAGTTGTTTCTGTGTTTTGTTATTGATAAATGTTGCCATCAATGACTAAGGGGGATATTGTTAGAATGTGAATTTTATGCTTTCTAATGGTTTTTTCATTAATGGTTGTCACTTATATCAACATACACATATCTCAACTTTTATTTTATTGGTTACTATCTTTTTGGCATAGTGTTGTATTGTTTGTTGTGTACTGACACATTGTTGTATCGGTTGGAGTGTTTGGCATGTTCACTGATAGCTTGTGATACCTAGAATCTACATTGTGGTAGATTTTATGCTCGATCCTATATGCATGTGTTTCAATTCTTGCAGGTCAGTCTGTAGATATTAGAGGTGGAGTCTATTACTTTTCATATCTTCTGACAGTGAGCACTTGTATCGCCAACGAGCCCTTGTGTATCAGTAGTCATCCCTTGTGTATCGGAAGCAAGCCCCTATGTATTGGCAGTGAGCCCTTCTATATTGGGAGTGATTCTTTATATCAAATCACCTTTCAGTGTCACCCTAACAGATGTTTTTACATTTCAAGATAATTATCTTCTCTGTGGTTTTAACCATCTTGGGGTTTCTACGTAAGATCTGGTGTTCTTTGTTTCAGTTTTCCTTTGTATTTCATGTTTATATTTACTGTGGATGTTTAATGTGCTAAACCAAAAAATATTAAGTTGTGATTGTAAATATTTAAATACTAACCGATAGAGAGAAATTTTTATAAATTTGTGTGGGAATAATTGATTCACTCCCCTCTCAGTTATTCATCCTGTTCAACAATTCCTTCCATAGAATAGGGAAATGATAGGAGGTTGTTAACTGTGGAATAATATGAATATATAAATCAATGGTTTTGGGATAATTACAAGTCATGAATAGCTTGCATAACATGGATAAGGAAAACACAGATTAAAGGAAGCTATCATGGGAGGATACACTAGTTTTTTCATCGACTCTTGCCGCAATATATTCCAAATAGGGATTGTTATTTTTTCTTCATTTGAAATATAAAAATCCAAAAATTATCTATGATAATTTTTTTATTTTTTGTATCTTTTATGTAATAAAAAAAAGTGTAGATTATGTGCCAAATATATAAAAACGCGCATCCTCCAAAACTATACAAATAAATTTTGAGAAACATATGTTAGATCAAATATAGAACAATAGAGAAACTAAAGTAAAATCTCTTTACTTCTCATTATATACTAAAAATGTGAATGTGAGATAGAGCAAGTTATAACCAAAATCCTTCATGTTCTTCTAAATCTAAAACTGATAATGCTAGTTTGGCTAAATGGAAAACCAATTACATCTTCACCATCACCTGAAAGGGAACATAAAATATTTAATGCATCTAAGTAGAGATAGGAAACTAGAGATTTTAAACTCATTAGACATCAAGTATTGACTTTATTTACATTTAATATGTTGTTGTGACTTGTATTACTAAATTTTCTTATTTTTATTAAGATTATTTATACATATTTATGTATATTATGATGTGTGTGTGTGTGTGTACATACATGCATATGTATATGTATATACACACATATGTTTATGTGTGTGTGTGTGCATGTGTGTATGTCCTTCCAATTTTATCCTTCTTCTCCACATTTGACATAATCATGAGCTTTAACCACCAATCACTAGTTATGTGATATTTGAGGCCATTAACTCTAATGTCAGAGTTAAGAGGGGGCCTACAACCTATGATTCATCCCAAAAGATAATATTTTTTCTATTTCCTACTCTTTTAATTAGCCCCTATTTTAGGATATTTCTAGTTTTCATAATATTATTCCATATAATCGAGCCATAGGGAAGATTTGAGGCATTGATAAATATACTTTGATATTCACAATTAATGTATTTATCCTTCAAGATTTTGACCAATCTTTGGAGCCCTCAAAGAACTTCCATCCAATCTTTGATATAAAATCTTTATTAAATAGCTATGACCTCCTTATTCCCAAGCCTCCCTTAGATTTAGGAGCACACACTTTCTCCTAGATAACTAAAGAAATTATGGACTTCTCTGCAATACCTGACCATAGGAATTTCATTTGAATCTATTCAATTTTATGTGTAATAGAAGCGGGAATTTTAAAAAGAGACAGATAAAATATTGTTATATTTTGAAGGGAGGCTTTTAAAAGTTGCATTTTACCAACTCGATTAAACAATTTTCATTTCCATCCTACTGGTGGTACCCTAAATTTTGAGAATTTAGAAGTTCCAATCCATTATCAAGAAGCAAGTTTCTCCATCACAAAAAATTCAAAGGAAGGAAGCTTTATGACACAAATAAATAGAACTAACTAATTTAATCCTTCACAAAATACTGGAATTTTGACCTGCTACAAAGGTGATGCTGACAGAGGCTAAAGATGGTCAAATTTTCAAAATCTAAAAATGTCCCAGTTTGGGAAATCAAATTTCCTATCTCCAGCTAAAATATTAGTGTTTCACAAGGTGTTTTGGATTTTTGACCAAAGCCAAATCCAAAAGTTAGGTAGTTATTTTTTATTTAGTTTATTGTTTTTTCAAAATAATTTGTAATAATGGTTGTGTTTTTTCACTCTAAAGAAGTGTGAAAGCCACTCAAACACATATATATACATAATGTAAAATGTAAAGAGACAAGACAATACAATATAGTACAATTTCACATATTTGGATAGTGTTGTCAATTAGGATTGCACCTATAGCTGGATACAGAATCAGTCATCCTGTTGAAACATGGAAACAATCTCCTTGGTGGATGAGAGAATGAATCTACAAGTTCTAGGTTGGTTCCTATTGGATTTGGGATATCACCTAATACTGACTTTTATGGTTTTGGGAAAAAGGAGAAGGATAACTAGAAGGAAAATTAATAACTAACTAAAAAGAGTGATACACCAAATGGTTTCAGATTTATCAGAATTATAAGTCTATACCTACAAGACACACATTACTAAATTCCGCAATGATTTTCACTTCTGAACACCTAGGATTGTTTACAATTCACTATTAGGGTTTGGTGCCACTAATGGTAGGAATTTAACCAGCAAACAGGTAACTTCTGGAAAAGGTTAATTCTTTATAACTTAGAATTAAAAAATCTATCAAAAAAATTTTAAATTTTTTTTTTTGATATACACAAAATTTCTGATAGCCTCCTTTCATTCATCATCCATCTTGTTCTGATCAAATATTGATACAACATAAGTCAAGGGTAGCTAGCTGACCTATATTTAAGAAGGAAATACTAATTTAAATGCAAATAGACCCTAGAGCTCCCAGTGTAGCAACCTAGGGCTCTGATACCAAATGTAATGTCCCCACCAGGGAACCCATAAGGATCAGGACTAAAGTACAAAGATAAGAACTAGATTTTTCTTTAAATGTTACTAAGACTATTTTAGAAATTATAAAAATGAACATGTCCTTAAAGGTTCCCCTTAAATGATTTCCATGAATATAAAAAATATTGAATCTATAAATTACCTTAATGAATTCATTTCCTTTCCTAATTTGCATTGTATTTAGATTTATTTTTTTGAAAGGAGACAGAAATAAATACATTGTACTTCTGAACATAATTTACCCTTTTCTTTAATTTCATTTCCAATTAACCTTGCCTACACATAATTCATTTGTATTACTGAAATATAAACAACTCTTACTTCCAGTTTTCATTTCAAGAGAGATAGGATATAAAATACATAATCACATTTCTTTATTACTGTTACCCAAATTTTTCACATGCGGGATAGCAGTCATAGCATTTAAAAATTTGCATGAAGAAACATCTCTTTGACATTACTGTTTAGCCAATGCAAAAGAAATACATTACTATTACATTCATATTTTTAGATGTCATTATTGTACTCTAAGTATTGATTATCATTCCAAAAAATTTCCAAAAATTCATAAATAATCATTACATTGTACTTTCATACTGAATATAGTATACAAATGTCCTTTCTTGTTTCATATTTCAATTCAATATTTAAGAATACATTGCAGAATTGAAAAGAAAGATTGAAGTATGGAATAGGGGTCCCATGTATTGCCTTGTCTTGTCTTTGAGTCAGTTGGTTGTCTGCTAGGTCTCTGCACTTAGGTCTTCATGAGTCCAAGTCTCTGTCCGCATCTAGGTCTTTTAGGTTTCCATCTACATGAGGAAGGAAAAATTGGTTAGATCCTGATGGATCTAAGCAATACATGAGAAAAAAATAACATACTGTGGCAATCAAGTTTTCAATACTACATATCAATCTGGAAAATTAAATGAAAGAAGGAAATGTACACTGACACTCACTGCTAGATAACAGCTGACTGGTATTCACTTTCAGTCATTATCAAAGATGCATATTAAGATGGTTTCTATGATAAGAATGCTACAGAAAGTGCCAATGATTGCCAACTTTCCAGTTCAAGATACAAATGGTGATGCATAAACACTGGTACA
>MU228403.1:5759894-5782800 GCA_018584345.1 Thuja plicata
TTGGATATACCTGTTTGTGACCCGTTCCAGATTGGATCCCCAAGCTCGGGGGTGGCCTTGTAAAGGCCTAGGTTGGGAGGTGAGCCTCCATGGTCAACCTCGTTCTACCTTGTTTTCAGGTACCTGATGGAATCAGAATGCTTAATATCCTTCGATGGAGGATGAGAACCACTGTAAAATTTCAGCTTGTAACCCACCATTTGGGTATTTCATGAATACGTAGTTGAACTGAGATCCGATGGGGATTTGTAATCTTTAATTTAATTGTCATATTATATTCCATTATGTTAATAGTGATCCTTTGAAAATGTAAATATGTTGAATATGTCTATATGCTCGTGAAACGTGATTACTCCTTGTATAGGAATCCTCTATATTGGAGGTTATTTTGTAAAGAAAATATACTTGGTAGTAGTTTAATATTTAATTCTTAATTTGAATGTTTTTAAATGTTAGAAAGACATTAGAAAAAAAATTTATAAAAAAAAAAAAAAAAAGAAGTTGGATTTGCAAATTTATTTCCACCATATTGTTTAGAATCTAATATAGAATTCAAATATGTATTTTTTATTAAAAAATAACATCCCTATATGCTCGCTGTTTGAGCATATACAGTGATATTATTCACCAGTAAAAATATTTTAATTTTACTTTTTTTTTGTACATACATATATATATTTATATATATGGATTGCACATATATATATAAATATATATATACATATGTTGTTTAAATTTAGCATAGACTAAATTCCTTTTATAAAAAAAAAAAAAAAAAAACATAAGTTGTTTTGCCGCCCATGGCGGATCCGAAACGCTTATTAAAATAAATTAATTTTCGCATTGGGAGGGCCGAAGCCCCCCCAGACCTCGGCCACTGCGGCATTTTTTTTTTGGGGGGCCGCGCGCCGGCCGCCGCGCGAACCCCACCCTCCCCTTGCTGTGTTATAGGGTGGGCCGGGCGGTGGCGCCGCCGCCTGCGGCCGCCACCAAGCCGCCCCTACCCCGTCGTAATCCCCCACCAACCCTCTGCCGCCGTCTCGCACGCGGCTTCCGCCGCCGCTGTGGGAAAGCACCCGCGCCGCCCTATCTCCACCGGGACGCACACACCCTCCGCCGCTCCGCCAAAACACAAACCCTCGCCCTTCCCTGCGATTTAAATATTAATTTAGCATTGTTTTATATGTTTTAATTGTATGTTGAAAAAAAAAGAAGGAATCAGATTTTATTCTTTGGTTATGAATCGGATTTTTTTGATAGATAATAATATTATTAGGTTTGTATTATGATTTAAATTAGATTGTTTTATTATTATTATCATTTCATATTTTAGATAAAGTTTTAAATTAGGTTTGTTTAAGCAATGATATTTAAGATTTACTTATATGGATTAAAATAGTTAATTTATATTAGTTTAGTGTTTTTTTTTAAGAAAACTTAGTTTTTAATAAATTAAATTTATATAGCTAATTATATGAATGTTATATAGAATTCTTTTATTTAAAGATTAGATATAGATATAAATGTTATTATAAATTTAGATTTGAATTATTAAGTGTAGATTTAATTTTATTTCTAGATTAGATTTTAGTTTATAGATGAATTGCTATATCAAATTGATTTAGTTTTAAAAGGGGAATATATATTTTAAAGATTTTTTTTTTCTAGATAAAGTTGTAAAATAGGTTTAGAGTTAATTATATTTGGAATTATATATGTTTTCTTTTTACGTATTAGGATTTTAATTCTATTTAAGCTTAAGATTCATTTTAAATGGATTATTATTATTTTTTGTTGTATATATATGTAAGATATCAAGATTAAATTTGAATATCGTATATTAATTAATTGATAGGGGCTTAATTTTCTTTTGATGATATTGGTGATCAGAGATATATTTTATAAATATAAGATTTTAGACATTAACTACCTGGTTAAATTCTTCACTTAAAATTTACTTCAACTTAGTTATCGTTTCATCGTTTAGGGGGTCATTACAACCCCTTAGCTTCGCTATATACGCCCTTTATAGATATCATCCCTACCTTTGACTGTTCTCGAGCCCGGCTGACTTTTGGTCAACCGTAGCCAAACCTTGTCCGATTGATGTAATTTTCGCGCCAGGTGATCCCTGTGCACTCTAGAACCTAGGGTTTCAGTTTCGTGCCATTTGGTGACAGTTGACTTTTTGGTCAACTCGGTTGACTTCTAGGTCAACCATCTCGTTATGTGTGCCCTCGACTTCCCTAGTGCTTGATAGGTCCTAGTGACCCTCCTTCACATATTTCAAGGAATTTTGACTTATGGTCAACCCTAGTTGACTTTTAGTCAAACTATCTCGATTTGCGTGCGTGAGTTATCCTTAGGGTCCCGTGAACCCTAGCTTGTTCCATCCTCTTAATTTCTAGTATAGTTGACTGTTGGTCAACTCTAGTCAACTTTTGACCTTCGTCCTCGTTTTGCGTGCACCCTTTAAACCTTGTGTGGTTTAGTTATTCGATTTATTGCGTTATTTAAAAAAATTTGTTCGTGTGTTTTTGCCCAACTTTTGGGCATGACAATTGGTATCAGAGTCTTGGTCCTCTTTGTGGTAAGCCTAGAAATTTGAGGAAAAAGATCCAATGATGAGGAAGGAACCTCCCAAGTTCTCTAAATATAACTACCTGGTATAGAGTGAAAAATGAAGTTATATCTAAAAGGTATGGGATCACAACAATGGATTCATGTCACAAGAAGGTATATCACCCCTAATGTAACTCTCAATGTAGATGAAGTGAAGGAACAACATGATAATACTCAAGCACATGAAGCTATTTTAAGTACCGTATCTGATATTGAATATGTTGATGTTCGTGGACTTGATATTACCTATGATGTTTGGGAAAGTTAAAAATAATATATGGAGGATATATTCATGTGAAAAAAGCTAACGAAGAGGGTCTCAGAGGAAAGTATGATGACATGAAGATGGTAGAAGGAGATAACATTACACAATATGGCCTAAGAATAAAATAAGTTGTTGGTGCTATCAGAGGTGCTGCTAGAACTATTGAGGAAGATGTTGTGGTACGTAAAATTTTGAGAACTTTACTGAATTCTTATGAAATTAGAGTGTCTTCTATAAATGAGTTGATAACTTTTGACAGTGTTACTATAGATGGATTGATCGGTAAGCTTACTGCATTTGAGTTAAATAACTTTGATAGTAGTATTCCAAGAGTTGAGGCAGCTTTCAAGGCATTAGTGTCTAATGTACCGATAAGGAAAAGTAAAGAAATAAGTCATGATTATGAATACACATCAATTTACACCAGAGAAATTGAATCTATCTTGAAAGATGAAAGGAAAAAAAGAGATCTTGAAACACTACTAGAAAAGAAATTGCCTAGAGGGACTGGTAAGTACAAAGGCGAGCTACCACTTAAATTTTTTTCATGTAATAAGGTTGGACATATTGCTGCTATATGTCCTAAAGGTGAAAAAAAGGACAGGTTCAGGAAGTTTAAGGGAAAATGGAAGAAATAATCCTTTGTTGCAGTTGATAAAGGAGTTATTGATGAAGAATTAGAAGATAATGATGAAGGGGAGATTACATTTGTTGTAGTCAAAGAAGATCCGTCAGAAGGTGAAAAGGAATTGGTTTCTCATATAGGACACAATGATGAATGGATTATAGACATAGGGTTATCACATCACATGACTGGTGACAAGAGTAATTTCATTAAGCTTGATGATTTTGATGGTGGTGTGGTAAAATTTGGTAACAATACACCTTGTTTGGTCAAAGAAAAAAGGCATTATTTCTTTGAATGGTAAGAATAAAACAGATGGTGTTTATTTTGTGGATGGCCTAACACATAATCTATTGAGTGTGGGTCAACTAAATGATAAAGGTTATAGAGTGGAATTCAAAGGAGGTGTATGCAGAATAATTGGAAGCTTTGGTGATGAGTTGCTAACGATAGGCAGACTATAGGTAATTTATTCCATCTGAATAATACTGTGAACATTTTTTTGGTCATGCTAGGCAAAATATTGTGTAAAGAATGTCAAATGGGTAAGTTAACTAGTTCTACTTTAGAAATCAAGTCTTTTCATCTGAAACAATACTTGATTTGGTGCATATTGATCTTTGTGGGCCTATAAGATAGAGAAGTTATTCAGGTGATAGATATTTCATATTGTTTACTAAAGAATATTATCGAATGATGTGGGAAACTTTCTTGAAGAATAAGTCTGATGCATTCCATAACTTTAAAAATTACTTTCTTGAAGAATAAGTCTGATGCATTCCATAACAGGGTTTCCACTTTAAAAATCCATGTGTCAATGTGTTTATGAGTCATTACTTTAGTGTTTTTCATTACACATAACTAATCTAGATTGATCGGTATACACTAAGAAATTTACTATTTTTTGGTAAATGAAAGACTCCTATTTGGTAAAAAACTGCTATTTGGTAAAAATTAAGAATAAGGTTTAACAGTGAACTCTGAGTAGTTGTTATTTGATAAGTTTATTTGAAGGCATACATCTTGTAGGACTAAAGATAAATAGAGGCTTAATATTGTGGTACTAAGTTTTTGGGTTGATTTATTGGAATATTTTTTAGGTCACTGATTCACCCCCCGCGCTCAATTATTCTAACAAACCCTTGCATACAAGAATTTCCTTATTTCTGGTCACATCTCCATCTTCATTCAATTTTTTTCTAAAAACATGTTCGGTACCAATCAAATTTTTATTTGCAGGTCTGGGAACAAGTGTCCATGGATCAAGAAGAAATTGATCAAATTAAGAAGAATGATAGATGGACACTTGTTCCCAGACCTGCTGATAAAAATTTGATTGGTACCGAACATGTTTTTAGAAAAAAATTGAATGAAGATGGAGATGTGACCATAAATAAGGAAATTCTTGTATGCAAGGGTTTGTTAGAATAACTGAGAGGGGGGGTGAATCAGTGACCTAAAAAATATTCCAATAAATCAACCCAAAAACTTAGTACCACAATATTAAGCCTCTAGTTATCTTCAGTCCTACAAGATATATGCCTTCAAATAAACTTATCAAATAACTACTGCTCAGAGTTCACTGTTAAACCTTATTCTTAATTTTTACCAAATAGCAGTCTTTCATTTACTGAAAAATAGTAAATTTCTTAGTGTATACCGATCAATCCAGATTAGTTATGTGTAATGAAAAACACTAAAGTAATGACTCATAAACACAATGACACATGGATTTTTAAAGTGGAAACCCTGTTAAGGGAAAAACCACTTGGGACTGGTAACCCAAAATTTTCACTCTTGTGAAGTGAGCTCGATGAAGAGCCAACCTTGTTAAAGGTTACAAACATACTATTAGGTGTGATCTTGTTAGAGGATTTAAATATAATAGTTTGTCACTTGATATCGGGCATCTCTATGCTACCTTCTATGACTAAACCCAATGTAGTTTGTCAAATGGTATCTGGCATCTCATGTTATCTTTATGATCAAAATTTTTGATACTCCTTGGGATGTATCTCAATATAGAAAGGATTGTTAAGTCCTGCTCGGTTAAGAGACTTTCTGAATCAATGTTTAAACTTAAACAGTAAATGATCTGTTCACACATACAACTTAGACTTGTAGATTTTCAGATCTATTGTAAGCTCATTATACCTTTCTAATCAATGTATCTTTTCAATACCTTTGCTCCACTTCTTTTTTCTTGGTGACGTTGTGCTTCTCTGTTGCTTGGTGTCCACATAAATCTTTAATTCTTTCCTCAGCTTGATTGATCAGGACTGTATGAAGTTGTTCTTCATCAGTTTCTCTTCAGCATCCTCTTTTTCTATTCACTCCCCTAATTCATAATGAATTAGATTATCTATTTATAGACATGATATCACCATTTATAACTTCTTGATTTTCTTATTCTTGGTGTGATCCACAATCTTAGCCAATCTTGCTTTAAACCTTAACTCAAGTTTTATCCCATAGATTTCTCCTTGACAAATAGATAAAACAAATTTAAATATTTTACTTATCTCTGGCTTTAACTTGTCGATGAAAAAAATTTTAACAACCAGTTAAGTCTATCTTTAGCTCTGCCAACTAAGTATTTTTGTCATTTCTAAACTTTAGTTAATTTTGGTGTTTAACTCTTTGATAGCTTCAATCAACACTTTAGTTCTCCTCGGGCTTCTCCATCGGTGTTGTCTATCTGTCGGGGTTTTCTTTCCTTTGGGTTTGTCTATTAGTTGGGTAACACAGTAATTCTATCCATCGGTAATGCTTGTGATTCTGCTCCTCAGTGATTCTTGTCAGTTTTCTCGCTCGGGCATCACTGTGAATTTTCTCTCGGGTTTCTTTGTCCGTCGGGTTCCACTAACCATCAGTGTTTGTAGTCACTTAGTTAATGTTGGTCTTTTATGCATTACTAAAAGCATAATCTTTATCTCTCTGATTCTCTGAATTCTTTGACACTTTTAATATAACCGATCATATTATATCAAGTTAATATCAATGACAATACAATCCATTAACTAATTTAATGTCTTGCATTATCTTTCTACATTTCAGTGATCAACTTAACATCTTCAAACATTCAATTAGTTACATGGCATCAATCTCTCCCTTTGGCATTGATGGAAACACACTACATTATCACACTATATTATTACTAATACAATATGAAATATAACAGTTGACGTTCATCAATCTCTCCTGTTATAACTAATACAAATGTTTGTCTCTTTGTAGGCTCATATAGCTTAGATTTGTTTCTTGCAAAGTGCCTTCTTCAATATTCAATCCCTTTACTGGATAGATGTAGTAGTTTCTGATTCTGTTTCTGATATGTGTTATGCCTTAACTGTTCCTCTTCTTGATCATCTCCTTTTTCTATTGACAATAATCTCTCTCTTAGTATGTATTTTCTCTATCATGTTACTTCTCGCCATTTGATGGATATTTCATATATAATCTCTCTATTTTGATTCTTAGGAACTTCTTTCCATAGATAATGATATAATATCTTTTTGATAATGATATAATCTCTCCCTTTTCATAATTCCTGATATTGAGATAATCTCTCCCATTGACAATAATTCTAATAAATTCTTCCATATCATCTTCCATCCCTTTTTTATAATATAATCCTTGAATTTCCCTATCCATCAGAAATACATTGTCTCTGGTGTTCGGTGCAAATTTGTACCTTGTTATGTACAAATGTATCTTTTTAGTCCATCTCTATGGTTGCATCAACATGAATGATCTTCTAATTTGTGTATAAGCTAATACAGCCTCCTAGTCATCTTACTAACTGATAGACAAGGGTTGGACCCCTTGTCTTTGTCTTAGGTACTCAAATGTATCTTTCGGTAATGGCTTGGTAAAGATATCAGCTAATTGTTCCTTGGATTGAACATATTCCAGTATCACCTCTTTTTCTTTCACTTGTTCTCTTACGTAATGATACTTGATTTCTATATTCTTAGTCTTAGCATGCATGACTGAATTCTTAGAAATGTTAATTGCACTATTATTATCACAATATATAATCACTGGTTTAATAATCTTCATATTCATACCTTCTAGCAACTGTTTGATCTAGGAAATATTGGAGCAATTTGCAGCAGCAGCCACATATTTTTCATTTGTAGTATACTAAGAGATGCATCCTTTCTTCTTGCTAATCCATGTGACAAGTTTGTCACCCGTGAAGAATGCTCCTCCAGTTGTGCTCTTTTATTCATCAATGTTTATATCCCTATCAGCATCTGTATAGACTTGAAGCTCAAAATTTCCTTCTCTTTTATACCATAATCCATAGTCCTCCGTGTTCTTTAGATATCTCAAAATTCTCTTGACAGTAGTCATATGTGATTCTTTGGGATTAGCAGAGAATCTTGCAACTATTCCAACTGCATGTGTTATATCTGGTCTAGTATGAACAACATACATTAGTTTTCTAATAATTGATCTGTATAAGGTCTGATTTACCTCATTTAATTTGTCTTCCTTTTTCAGCTTACATCTGGTATCCATAGGTGTTCCAACGGGTTTGGAATCTTCCATCTTGAATATCTTGAGCACTTCCTTGGTGTATTTGGACTAGGTGATATATATGCTTGCATCTTGTTGAAGAATCTATAGACCAAGAAATAATTTGATCTCCCCAAACATAGACATTTCAAATTCTTTTCTCATTTCATTAGCAAAGGATTTACATAACATTTCATTTCCCCCAAAATGGTTATCATCAACAAATATTTCAGCAATCAGAATATTACCATCGGTATCTTCTTTTAGGTAAAAATTGCTATTTTCACTTGTTCTTAAAAATTCAATGCTTATGAGATAGGAGTAAATTCTTTCATACCAGGCTCTGGGTGCTTGTTTCAATCCATACAAGGCTTTATGTAGTCTACATACCATGTTTCTCTTGTCTGGATCAATAAACCCTTTTGGTTGTTCAATGTATACTTCTTCTTCTAGTATTCCATTTAGGAATGCAAATTTGACATCCATCTGGTATACCTTGAATCCTTCGAATGCAGCATAAGCAATTATGATTCTAACTCTTCCTAGTCTAGCAACAGGTTCAAATTTTTCACCATAATCAATACCTTCTTCTTGTGCATACCCTTTGCATACTAATCTTGCTTTATTTCTTGTGACTACTCCATTCTCATTCAGCTTGTTTCTAAATATCCATTTGGTACTAATGACATTCTTGTCATCTAATCTTGGTACTATTTTCCATATACTATTCTTCTTAATTTTTTCTATTTCTTCCTTCATATCACTGGTCTATTCTTCATTTTCAAGTGCAGTATTAATAGATTTACGCTCAAAATCACAAAGTAAACATCTAGTGTTTAGTGACTTACTTCTTGTTCTCATTCCAGCCTTCTTGTCTCCTATGATCTGATTCTATGGATGATGTCTTCTGACATACTTGGAAAGTTTTAGTTTAGCTCTTTTTCCATCATTTTGACTTTTATTCAGATCTTCATCACTCAGTCTATCATCTTGAGTGTTTTCCTAATTTTCGGTAATTACAACCTGATGCTCGGGTGCAATGTTCTATTTCTCAGGAGCGATACACTCTTGCTCAGGTAGAGTGTCAGGTTCTTCAGTATAAAAAAACCTATTGTAGTGTTTGGGTTCTTTTCTTCTTTCCTTATCATTCTTTTCTGCAAATTCATCTATTCTTACATTTGCATTTTCAATGATCTTGTTAGATGACTTGTTAAGACATTTATAAGCCTTACTTTTGGTGGAATACTCTAGAAATATACCTTCATCACTTTTGGATTCAAGATTTCCATTTCTTTCATCTTTCAAAATATAACATTGACTACCAAAAATTTTGAAGTAACTTACATTGGGTGTGTAACCATACCAAAGCTCATAGGGTGTCTTCTTTATTTCCTTCTTCAATTGTACTCTATTCAATATGTAGATAGAAGTACTGACAGCTTCCCTCTAGAAATTTTGAGTGATGTTTTTCTCAATCATTAGTTTTCTTGCACAGTCAACAATTGAGCTATTTCTCCTTTCATCATATCCATTTTTCTTTGGTGTTCTTGGTTCCAAAACCTGTCTTTTAATTCCATGCTCATTATAGAAATTAGTGATTTCATCTTAAATAAATTCCCCTCCTCTATCTGACCTTAAGCATTTCAATTCTTTACCACTTTTCTTTTCTACCATAGCCTTATACCATTTAAACATCTTGAATGCTTTTGATTTATCTTTTAAGAACATAACTATCATCATTCTAGAATAATCATCTAAAAAGAGAATGAAATACCCATCTCCATAGTAACTCTTTGTCCTCATAGTTCCACATAAATTAGTATGGACCAATTCTATGATTGCATTAGATGTACGGGCTTTACTTTTGAAACTATACTTTTTCATCTTACCTTTTTGATAATTCTTTCACATGATATGCTCGGGCTTTGACATGCTCGGTAAGCCTCTGACTTTTCTTTTATTGCTTATCTTTATCATGTTGTCAAAATTCACATGACACAATCTCTTATGCCATAGCCATATGTCTTCGTTTATATCCATTAAACAAGTGGTGTTAATGTCATCAAGATAGAAAAGGTTACCTTTTGTCTATTCACCAGTTTCAATCAACCTTCCTGATTCATTAAAGATCTTTGCCCTTCCTGATTCTTGAATGCTACTCGGTGACCTATATTATTCAGCTGTGAAACACTCAACAAATTATAATTATGTCCTTTTACCCAGTATGCATTTTCACATTTGATCAGGTTATTCAACATTATGGTTCCTTTACCTTCAACTGGACAAGGTGTGTCATTACCCATTCTTACTGATCCACCATTATAGTATTCAAAAGTTTCAAAATTTTGTTTATCACCAGTCATGTGGTGAGTGCAGCCACTATCTATAATCCAGACATCATTCATACTAAACTTAGATATGAGTGCAGTTTCTACATACCTTTCTTCTTCTTTGTCTGAATCATCTTTCATGGCTACAAATACCATCTCAATGTCTTCTTCAAATTCAGTGTCAGTATCATTAGCTCTATTCTCATCTAGGTAACAATCTTTCTTCCCTTTGTCCTTGTAGTCTCGAGTATCTCTTTTGTGTTATTTTTGGTTGCTTCAGTAATCTATGTCATCACCTCAGTCAAAATTCTTGTCATATGTTCTTTCATTACTTATGTCATCTTTTCTTCTGTTAGGACATCTTGCAGCAAAGTGTCCAACCTCTTTACAATTAAAACATACAAGTGTTAATTTACCTTTGTATCTACATTTTCCTCTCTGCAATCTTCTTGCCATTAGTGCTTCAATCTCATCAAGTCCTTGATCCTCATTATCACTTTCACTATCATTTCTAATAGTGTGTCTATGAATTGACTTACTTATTTTAAAAGAAGATTTGAATGCAGACTCTATAGATGGTAAGACACTATTATCAAAGTTATTCATCTCAAATGAAATCAGTCTACCAATCAAACTATCTAGACTAACTGTATTGTTTGCAACTACTCTCACTTCTTTTATAGCAGAAACTCTAATAGAATATACAGGCAGTAAGGTTCTTATAATTTTACTTACCACTGTCTCTTCTTCAAGTACACCTCCAACTCCTCGGATAGCATTGACTACCTCTTTGATTCTGTAGCTATACTGAGTGATATTTTCTCCTTCTTTCATCCTCAGGTCATCAAACTTCCCTCTTAGGATTTTTGCCTTGGCTCTTAGTACATTAGCATCTCCTCCATGTATCAACCTCAATTTATCCCACATTTTCTTTGCAGAGGTGCAGGTTTTGACATCTTCAAACTCAGCATCGGAGAGTAGGGAAGCAAGTTTTATCATCATGCAATTATGATTATGCTTTTCTCTCAATTTTTCAAGAGTGTGAGGTCCTATAGGAAACACATATTCAGTATCAGGGTGTTGAGTAACATCATTACCAATACCTGATAGGTGCAGTCTTATTATGCTTTACCATGATGCAAAGTTGTCTTTATTTAACTTGGTTACATCTCGCTTGTTCATCTTGTGATATTTTGCTTGAATTGTTAAACTCCCTTTCTAATCACACAAGCTCTAATACCAATTTTTAGAATTACTAAGAGGGGGGCTGAATCAGTGGCCTCAAAAATATTCCAATAAATTAACCCAGAAACTTAGTACCACAATATTAAGCCTCTAGTTATCTCCAGTCCTACAAGATGTATGCCTTCAAATAAACTTTTCAAATAACTACTTCTCAGAGTTTACTGTTAAACCTTATTCTTAATTTTTACTCAATAGCAGTCTTTCATTTACCAAAAAATAGTAAATTTCTAAGTGTATACCGATCAATCTAGATTAGTTATTTGTAATGAAAAACACCAAAGTAATGACTCATAAACACATTGACACATAGATTTTTAACATGGAAACCCTGTTAAAGGAAAAACCACTTGGGCCCGATAACCCAAAATTTTCACTCTTCTAAAGTGAGCTCAGTGAAGAGCCAACCCTATTAAAGGTTACAAACACACTATTAGGTGTTACCTTGTTAGAGGATTTAAATATAATAGTTTGTCACTTGATATCAGGCATTTCTATGCTACCTTCTATGACTAAACCTAGTGTAGTTTGTCAAATGGTATCTAGAATCTCATGCTATCTTCATGATAAAACTTTATGATAATCCTTGGGATGTATCTCAATATAGAAAGGATTGTTAAGTCCTTCTCGGTTAATAGACTTTCTGAATTAATGGTTATACTAAAAAAGTAAATGATTTTTTCACACATATCACTTATACTTGCATATTTTCAAATCTATTGTAAGATCATTATACCTTTGTGGTCAATGTATATTTTCAATACCTTTGCTCCACTTCTTTCTTCTTGGTGATGTTGTTCTTCTCTATTTCTCAGTATCTGTAGATATCTTTAGCTCTTTCCTCAGCTTGATTGACTAGGACTATATGAATTTGTTCTTTTTCATTTTCTTTTCAGCATCCTCTTTTTCTATTCACTCCCCTAATTCATAATGAGTTAGATTGTCTCTTTATAGACATGATATCACCATTTCTAACTTCTTGATTTTCTTGTTCCTGGCATGATCCGCAATCTTAGCCAATCTTGCTTTAAAGCTTAACTTAAGTTTTATCCTGTAGGTTTCTCCTTGACAACTGGATAAAATAGCTTTAAATATTTTACTTATCTCTGGCTTTAACTTGTCGATGAAAAAAATGTTAACAACTAGTTAATTCTATCTTTAGCTCTTCAAAATAAGTATTTTTTCATTTCTGAACTTTAGTTAATTTTGGTTTTTAACTCTTTGATAGCTTCGGTCAACACTTCAGTTCTCCTCGGGCTTCTTCGTCGGTGTTGTCTTTCCATCGGGGTTGTCTATCCTTTAGTGTTGTCTATCCGTTGTGTAACACTGTAATTATTATCGTTGATAATGCTTGTGATTCTGCTCATCAGAAATGCTTGTCAGTTTTCTTTCTCAAGCATCACTGTGACTTTTCTCTTGAGTTTCTCTGTTCGTCGGGTTCCACTAACCATCGGTGTTTGTAGTCACTTAGTGAATCCTGGTCTTTTATGCATTACTGAAAGCATAATCTTTATCTCTCTGATTCTCTGAAGTCTTTGACACTTTGAATATAACCGATTAGATTATATCAAGTTGAAATCAATGACAATACAATCCATTAATTGATTTAATGTCTTGCATTATCTTTCTACATTTCAAGAATCAACTTAACATCTTTGAACATTCAATTAGTTATATGTCATCAGGGTTATGCACAAGAAGAAGGACTAGACTATGGAAATACTTTTTCTCTAGTGTCAAGATTAGAAGGGGTAAGAATTCTAATTTCTCATGCTTCTTATAAGAAGTTCAATTTTTTTCAAATGGATGTCAAGTTAGCTTTCTTGAATGGAATTCTTGAAAAAGAGGTCTATATAGAAAAACCCGATGGTTTTGCATTGAAAAAGGACAAGGATATGGTATGCAAGCTACAAAAGGTAGTGTATGGATTGAAAGAAGACTCAATGGCATGGTATGAAAGTTTACATTCTTATCTTATTCAAATTAGTTTTAATAGAACAAGTGATGAGAGTAATGTTTGACGAACTATAACTGATTGAATATTTGAAGATGATAAGTTGATGATCACTGAGATGCAAAAGTGAATGCAATACATTAAATCAATTAACGTATTGTATTTTCATTGATCTCAACTTGACATGGTTTGATTATTCATACACATATCAGTCATAACCTTGAAGAACTAAAGAGAAAAAGTTTATGTTGTCGGTAAAATATAAAAATTCAGTATAAACCGAGTGACAGTGTATACCAAGTACCACACTAATTGAGAAAGTGCTACCGAGAAAGTGTATAACAAGAACCATAGTAAACTAAATTTGTTACCAAGCATAACTGAATTTGTTACTGAGCATAACTGGAGTTGATGACCGAACTGAACTGAAGTTAAAGAACAAAAAAACTACTTAGCTAGTAGAGCTATATTTAGAGATTGACTGGCTGATTTCTTTATTTTCAACTATCAGTTAAACTAAAGCATGGAATAAGATTTAAAGAAAAATTTATTCAAAGTTACGAAGGAGAGATTTACAAAATAAAACTAACGCAAAGCTTTACAGGATAAAGCAAAGCATGGAGAGTTTTACAGATCAAGAAGTGATCTACGAAAAAAATAAGGAGATTGAGTGGCTAATCATGTCTATATAAAGAGAAAAGGAATTCATTATAAAGAGAGAGGAATTATTAGTATATTCTTGTGAAGATAGAATTCTTCATGCAAATCTGATCATACAAGTTAAAGAACAGAGCCAAGGAATTCTGTGAACACCGAGCAATAGAGGACAGAGCATTCACCGAGAAGAAGGAAGAAAAAATGAGAGAAAGGGACCTAAATTTTTTATTAATCAAAGAGGTATTATTTGACTACCAATAGATCTGAATATTTTCAAGTTAAAGTTGTATTTTGAACAGATCATTTACTGTATCAGTTTAACCATTGATTCAGAAAATCTCTTAACCGAGTGGGATTTAATAGTCCTTATTGTATTGAGATACTCAAGAGTATCAAAAGGTTTTCTTTTTAACATTATATTGGGTGCTAGGTCAAAAGATAAACTATTGGTTTTAAATCCTCTAACAAGGTTGCACTTAACAATGTGTATTGTAACCTTTAATAGGGTTGGCTCTTAACCGAGCTCACTTCAGAAGAGCAAAATTATTTTGGGTTATCGGTCCCAGGTGGTTTTTCCCATATTGGGTTTCCACATTAAAATCTATGTGTGAAATGTGTATATAGTTCCTTGCATTGATATATTTCTTTACACATTAATGAAATTGGATTGGTCGGTTAACACTAAGTTTATTTACTGCTATTCGGTAAGTCTAGAAAAGATAAATAGTATATCTCACCGAGCAGTTTATATTTGTTTAAGTTAGTTATGGCATATCTTGATGGACTGAAAGATAAATAGAGGGTATTATATTTAAGAGATAAGTTTTGGTTGGATTTTTTGAATTATTTTTAAGGCCACTAATTCACCCCCCCCCCACCGCTCTCAATTATTCTAACAATTGGTATCAGAGCTTTGGTTCTTGGAAGAAAAGTTTAAAGGGACTTAAGCTAAATATCACAAGATGAGTAAAAGGGATGTGCCTAAGTTGAACAAGGACAACTTTACATCATGGAAAAGTAGGATAAGAATTCATCTATCATGTATTGGAAATGATGTCACACAACTCTTGGATACTGAATATGTTGCACCTACTAGACCTCTAACTGTTGATCAATTGAGAGAGAAACATGAACATAATTCTATGATGGTATAACTTGCTTCTTCACTAACCGGTGCTTAATTTGAAGATCTGAAATCATGCACCTCTGCAAAGAAAAGGTGGGACAAACTCAAGCTAGTACATGGAGGAGACACCAATGTGGTGAGAGCTAAAGATGAAAGTCTAAGAGGAAATTTTGATGATCTGAGAATTAAAGAAGGAGAGAACATCATGCAATATAGTAGCAGAATCAAAGAAGTTGATAATTATTTATGTGGAATACGAGTTTTTGAGGAAAAAATAGTTGTAAGTAAAATTCTAAGAACCTTACTGCATGTTTATGCTATTAGACTATCTACAATTCAAGAAATGAGAGTAGTAGCAAATAACAATGTTACTCTTGATAGTTTGATTGGTAGACTTATTTGATTTTAGATGAACAACTATGACAATAGTGTCTTACCTACTATTGATTCTGCATTCAAGTCTTCTCTGAAAATAAGCAAATCTAGTAACAAATACACTATGAGAAATTATAGTGATAGTGATAGTGGTGAACAAGAACTTGATGAACTTAAAGCACTAATGGATAGGAGATTACATAGAGGTAAAGGAAGATATAAAGGTAAATTACCATTGGTCTTTTTTAATTTCAAATAAATTGGACATTTTGTTGCTAGATTCCCTAACAAGAGAAAGAATTAAAGAAACAATGATAGATATTATGAAAAGAAGTATGAAAAAAGTGATGACTAAGACTACATAAGAAACCGACACTTTGACAGAAGAGATAACCAAGATTACAAAGGCAAGAAATATTGTTGCCTGGTTGAGAACAAAGCTGAAAATTTTGATACTGATGAAGATGAAGATGTTGAGGTAGTATTTTTTGCTATGAAGGATGATTCAGATGAAGAAGAAAGGTATGTTGAAATAACACTCATATCTAAAGTTATCAAAAATGATGTCTAGATTATTGATAGTGGTTGTACTCATCACATGACTGGAGATAAAGAAAAGTTTGAAACTTTTGAATATTATAATGGTGGATCAGTTAGGATGGGTAATGACTCACCTAGCCCAATTGAAGGAAAAGGTACCATTATGTTGAATAATCTGATCAGATGTGAAAATTTATATTGGGTGAAAGGACTTAACTATAATTTTTTGAGTGTTTCACAACTGAAAAACACAGGACACTGAGTTGCATTTGATAAAAAAAAAGGCAATGATCTATAATGGAAAAGGAAAGTTGATCGGTATTGGTGAACAAATAAAAGGTAATCTATTCTATCTTGATGATATTGAGACCACTTGTTTATTGGCTAGAAATGAAGACGTTTGGTTGTGGCATAAAATTTTATGTCATGTGAACTTTGACAACATGGTTAAGATAAGTAAGAAAATAAAAGAGGTTTAAGGAGTATTTCAAAGCTTGACCATATTATGTGCAAGAATTGTCAAATAGGAAAAATGACAAAGTGTAGTTTCAAGAGAAAAACCTACACATCTAATTCTATTATGGAATTAGTCCATAATGACTTATGTGGACCAATGAGAACAAAGAGCTATTATGGTGATAGATACTTTATTCTATTTGTTGATGACTATTCTAGGATGATGACTGTCATGTTGTGAAAAGAGAAATCTAAAGCATTTAAGATGTTCAAATGGTATGCAGCTAAAGTTGAAAAATAAAGTGGAAAAGAACTGAAATGTTTAAGATCAGATAGAGGAGGAGAATGTATTTCTGATGAATTCACTAACTTTTGTAATGAGCATGGGATTACAAGACAAGTTTCTACACTGAGAACACCACAGCAAAATGGGACTGCTGAAAGGAGGAATAGATCAATTCTTGATTGTCCTAGAACACTGATGATTGAAAAAGTCATTGCACAAACATTCTGGAGAGAATTTGTAACTATTGTTGTCTATACACTAAACTGAGTTCAATTGAAGAAAGACACAAATAAGACACCTTATGATCTATGGTATGGATACACACCAAATGCGAGTTGCTTTAGAATTATTGGAAGTCAATGTTATATACTAAAAGATGATAGAAATGGGAAACTTGATTCCAAAAGTGATGAAGGAATATTTCTAGGATATTCTACTAAAAGCAAAGATTATAAATGTCTAAACTAATCTTCTAACAAAATCATTGAGAGTGCAAATGTTAAAGTGGATGAATTTGTTGATAAAAATGATGAGTAAAGAAGAAAGGAACCTGAAGGTTACAATAGATTTTTCTACATTGAAGAACCTGACATCTTACCCGAGCGACAGAACAATGCAACCGAGCAACAGGCTGCACACACCAAGAATCAGGAAAATGCTCACAATGTTGAACCGAGTGATAATGATGATCAAAATGAAGAATAGAGATTAGAACCTATACTTGCTAAAAATGTTAGAAGACACCATCCATGGGACCAAATCATTGGAGACAAAAGAGTAGGAATGAGAACAAGAAGTCACTTAACAATAGATGTTTGATTTGTGATTTTGAGCCTAAATATGTTAATGTTGCACATGAGAATCAAGAATGGGTTAATGAAATGAATGAAGAGATTGAGAAGATTGAGAATAATAAAACATGGACATTAGTACCTAGACCGAGTGACAAAAATGTCTATTATACCAAATGGATATTCAAAAATAAACTCAATGAGAATGGAGAAGTCACAAGGAACAAAGCAAGACTGGTATACAAAGAGTATGCACAAGAAGAAGGTATTGACTATGGAGAAACCTTTGCACCCATTTCTAGACTAGGAGTAAGAATTCTACTTTCTTATGCTTCTTTTAAAGGATTCAAAGTATACTAAATGGATGTTAAATCTTCATTTTTGAATGGAATACTAGAAGAGGAGGTATACATTGAACAACCCGAAGGGTTTGTTGATCCTAAAAAGAGGAACATGGTTTGTAGACTAAACAAAGCCCTGAATGGATTGAAACAAGCACTGAGAGAATGGTATGAAAGACTTCATTCTTATCTCATTAGTATTGGATTTGTTTGAACAAGTGACAACAGTAATCTGTATTTGAAAGGAGATACTGATGATAATATTTTGATTGCTGAGATATTTGTTGATGATATCATATTTGGAGGTAATGATATGCTATGCAAGTCATTTGCTAAAGAAATGAGAAAAGAATTTGCAATGTTAATATTTGGAGAGATCAATTTTTCTCTTGGTCTACAGATTCTGCAATAGGATGAAGGCATCTACATCACACAATCCAAATACATCAAAGAAGTTCTGAAGATATTCAAGATAGAGGACTCCAAACTAGTTGGAACACATATGGGAACTAGATGCAAATTGACAAATAATAAAAGACAATCGCGGTAAATCAGACCTTATACAGTTCTATGATTGGTAAACTAATATATGTTGTATACACTAGACTTGATATAGCACATGTAGTTGGTATGGTTGCAAGATTCTCTGCTAATCCTAAGAAATTACACATGACTAATGTTAAAATAATTTTGAGATATCTGAAGAATACATAATACTATGGTTTATGGTACAATAAAGAAGGCAAATTTGAGCTACAAGTTTATACTGATGTTCATTGGGCTTGAAACATAGATGATAGAAAGACCACTATAGGAGGAGCATTCTTTATGGGTGATAGACTTGTCACATGGATAAGTAAAAAGCAAGGATGTAAATCTCAATTAACTACAGAAGCATAATATGTAGTTGTTGTTGCAAATTTCTCTAACATTACATGGATCAAGAAATTGCTAAATGGTATGAATGAGGAAATTCTTGACCCAGTAATTATCTATTGTGATAATACTAGTGCTATCAACATATCAAAGAACCACATAATGCATGCTAAGACAAAGCACATAGCTATTAAGTATCACTACCTAAGGGAAAAAGTACAAGAGAAACAGGTGATATTGGAATATGTACAATCCAAAGAACAACTAGCAAACATATTCACAAAACCATTGCCAAAAGATATATTTGAGTACCTAAGGAATAGACTAGAGGTTCGACCCTTGTCTACTGGTCACTAAGCTAACTTGGAGGCTGCATCAGCCTACACATTATCAGAAGATCAGTCATGTTGATGCAAGTTTAGATATGGACTGCAATGACATATCAGTCCACTAAAGGGAAAAAAATCTTCAAAGGGAGAAAAATATTGTTGGCTACTACAGAGCTGTATATATTTTTTTGGTATTTTTATCAAAGGGATAGAGATATTCAATGAAATATTTATCAGGGAGAAGAACATCTAAAGGGAGAGAAAGATTCAATGAAATAACCATCCATCAAAGAGAGAGAATTGGAGAGATTTCATACTATATATCTATCCAAAAAGGGGAGAAGAGATTCTACAAGAAAGGGAGAGACATAATCAGAAGACAGAATTGCTACACCTATCCATTGAAGGGAATGAAGAAAGGGAGAGAACACAACATAATCAAATCTAAGCTAGAAGAGCTTACCGAGACTCATATATTTGAAT
Source organism: Thuja plicata (assembly GCA_018584345.1). Classification (NCBI taxonomy): domain Eukaryota; kingdom Viridiplantae; phylum Streptophyta; class Pinopsida; order Cupressales; family Cupressaceae; genus Thuja; species Thuja plicata. Next base: position 5,779,717 of record MU228403.1, read on the forward strand.
TAGTTATAGAACAATAAGTTTGGTATGATATGAAATATTTCATATTATGTTACCATCAATGCCAAAGGGAGAGATTGATGAACTATAATTGATTGAATGTTTGAAGATGATAATTTGATGATAACTAAGATGCAAAAGTGAATGCAAGACATTAAATCAGTTAATGCATTGTATTATCATTGATATCAACTTGATATGGTTTGATTATTCATACACATATTGTTCATAACCTTGAAGAACTGAAGAGACAAATTTTATGTTGTTGGTAAAATATAAAAAGTCAGTATACACTGAGTGACAATGAACATCAAGTGATAGTGAACAATGAGCAATTCATAGTGTATATCAAGCACCACAGTAACCAAGAAAGTGTATACCAAGCACCATAGTAAACTCAAGTTGTTACTGATCATAACTAAATTTGTTACCGAGCATAATTGGAGTTGATGACCAAACTGAACTGAAGTCAAAGAATGACAAAACTACTTAGCTGGCAAATCTATATTTAGAGATTGATTGACTGATTGCTTTATTTTCAATGATCACCTAAAATAAAGCATGGAAGTAGATTTAAAGCATGTTTTATTCATAGTTATCAAGGAGATATTTATGAGATAAAACTAACACAAAGCTTTAAGGGATAAAGCAAAGCATGGAGATTTTTACAGATCAAGAAGTGATCTATGACAAAAACAAGGATATTGAGTGGATAATCATGTCTATATAAAGAGACAAGGAATTCATTATAAAGAGAGGAATTTTGTGTTAGAATACTTCAGGGATAACTGAGAGGGGGGGGTGAATCAGTTATCAGCAACTTTAAATATTTATCTTAAAATTATTAATCTAGATTGATACAAAGTAAATGCTCATACAGATAACACATTACACAACACATCAATTTGGTTACAGGGAAACCAAATGGTAAAAACCTCGGTGGGAATTAGTACCCACAAAGAACTATACTGTTTATAGTGATCCCTGTTAAGATATCTTCCAACCCTGTTAGGAGTTGTACATTACAATGTAGTAGTATAGTGACCTGGTTAAGGGTCGGACCCTATTAGGAGTCTTTTACAATAACCCTGTTAGGGGTGGAGGAATCGCTGTCCAAGGACTCACTGTCCAAGTGGTGAAGGCTACAACCTTCTGGTTATTTGATACACACTGTATCAACAAGGTGAACTGTTGTTTGTGACACTACTTGACTGATCAATTCCTTTTGTGCACCGATGCTTTAACCTCTTGTAAAGAACTACAACAATCTTCTCTATATTCTGAAAGCTTCAACTTCAATATCTATATTAACAACATATGATAAATATAGCTCTGCTACTTTAACACTCTGCTCTACTTTTCTAATCTCTGGCTTTCGCAACTCTTCTTATTACAAATGACCTTCTATAAGTACATACACCAAGTATGAGATTATGGGACCTATAGGATAACTCTTCTTAACATCCTTGTTGGCTCTACTAATCGTGCAAGAATAATTACAACCGCACAAGTACTAACTGAATAGACGCATCGCTTCACTAAGTCAACTTCATCAATTTAACCATAACTTTGTAATATTCTTGAAATATGTTTGGCACATTTAGATTAATATCAACAACTCATAAATCATCATGAATATACACACACATATCCTAAAGATAGGTTCAACTCGATCAACACATTACATACGTCGGCCTTAAACCGTTATTCCTCCAGAATTGTAACCGTCAATAACAGAATTACATATCTTTACTGAAACTTCATATCTGGGTTTGCGTGTATGAACATAGCATAGTAAACATGTCAACAACATGTATCTATCCATGCTATTCTTCATGTCATCATATGGATAAGTACATATAGAAGTACTATTGTGTATTATATGTTGTCATCAATGACAAACATACAATCAATCAATTGTTCAAAATCAAATCTCCAACAATCTCCCCCTTTGGCATTGATGGAAACATATGATAAAAACAACTTATTTTCATGGTGTCTTCTTTCTTTTACAATCTTCTCAATATCCTCATCAAAGATTCATCTACACTGTTGCAGTTACTTAGACTGTGTATACTCCCCCAGAGTATAAGCTCCTTATATGTGTTCCTTGTTTAGCTCTTTGTTTGTGTTCCTTTTTTTTAGTACATACTCCCCCATTGACATCAATGGCAAAGGGTGCCATAAACCATTCTGCACAGGTACTACTCCAGAAGTAAAATAGTCAACCATTCATTAGTCACACAGGACTGATGTACTTGCTACTTTTTCTAATCAGACTTAGGAGAGGGAATGACTCCCAACTTCTCCCTTAGATACTCAAAAGTATCCTTTGCTAAAGGCTTCATGAAAATGTCTTCTAACTGATCTTTTGTTCTTACATAATCCAATGTCACTTCCTTGTCTGTAACTTTTTCTCTCAAAAAATGATACTTGATCTCTATGTGTTTTTTCTTTCAGTGCATCACAGGATTCTTAGACATGTTAATAGTACTGGTGTTGTCACAATGAATAACAACAGGATAGTCAACCTGAATACCAAATTCTTTAACCATCTACTTGATCCAAACAATTGTTGTACAATTCAGTGCTGCTACAACATATTTTGCCTCTATTGTTGACTGAGAAATATAGTTTTGCTTCTTGCTTGTCCAAGATACCAACCTTTCTCCAAGAAATACTGCTCCTCCTAAAGTTCTCTTCCTGTCATCAATACAACCTGCCCAATCTACATCAGTATACACATGAAGTTGTGTATTCTCTAATTTAGGATATCATAAACCATAGTCTATAGTTCCCTTAAGATATCTAAATATCCTTTTGATTTCCATTAGGTGATTATGCTTGGGTTCAGCTACAAATCTCCCAACAATGCCAACTGCATTAGATATGTCAGGTCTTGATTGAGTTAGATAAATAATCTTTCCAATCATAGATCTGTACAATGTTTTATCAACTGATGTGGAGTCATCATCTTTTGAAAGTTTACTTCATGTGATCATAGGAGTGCATACTGGCTTGCAATCCTCCATCTTGAAGGTTTTCAATATTTCCTTTACATATTTTGATTGATTAATGAATATTCCT
>MU228403.1:5785057-5806655 GCA_018584345.1 Thuja plicata
TCTTCAGCATGGTAACATTCCTTCCTATATTTAGGTTTGTAATCAGATCTGAACTTCTTGACTCTTGTGGGACACTTAGATGCAAAGTGACAAATCTTATTACATGAAAAACACTTGAATGGAAGCTAACCTTCATACTTTCTTTTTCCTTTCTTTTCTCTTTTGGCAATCATGGAAATTATTTCTTCTAACTCTTCATCAGTTTCTTCATTCTCATTATGACTAGATATGTGTGAGGATTTCTTATCGTGGATTGAAACTTTGAAGGTTGTTTCATTCTTAGGTTCAGTCTTCAATCTTGATATCTCAAATGCACATATTTTTCTAATCAAAGTCTCTCTCTTGAAGTTTTGTGAGAATTGCATAGTTTCCTCTAGAATGTTGATCTTGTTTTCATAGTCTGATGTCAAAGTATTTAACAACTTATCCATTATATCTTCTTCTGAAATTTCTCCTCCATTGTTTCTAATTCCAGATACTGCTTCATTTATCCTCTGATTATAAGCTCTAATGTTCTCTTCAGGTAACATCTCAAGACTGTTGTATTTCTTCTTCCACGTCTTCCTGCGTACATTCTTTGCTTGAACATCTCCTTCAAACATGTCTTCTAAATACTTCCATATGGTATATGCTTTGTCAATCTTCTTGATTTCGTAAAATTCACTGTCAGATAAGGTGCTGATTAGGGCTTCTTTGGAAATTGCATTATTGGTAAATTTTTCCTTTTGTCTATTAGTAGCATCATCCTTTGCAAGGTCTTTTAGAGACAGAATTACAACTTCTTGAGTAGCAATCTCAAAGATCTCAAAGACAGCACATTGAAGATGTGTTATAATTTTGTTCTTCCAATCCAGATAGTTCTCTCCATCAAACTTAGGGCTCTCTTTTCTGAAGTATGCCATCTGATCTACCTTAAGCTGTTAGGATTTCTCTCCAAGGAACTTGGCTTTGATACCAATTGTTAGAATACTTCAGGGATTATTGAGAGGGGGGGTGAATCACTTATCAGCAACTTTAAGTATTTATCTTAAACTTATTAATCCAGATTGATACAAAGTAAATGCTCATATAGATAAAACATTACACAACACATCAATTTGGTTACGGGGAAACCAAATGGTAAAAACCCTGGTGGGAATTAGTACCCAAAAAGAACTATATTGTTTATAGTGATCCCTGTTAAAAGATCTTCCAACCCTGTTAGGAGTTGTACATTACAATGTAGTAGTATAGTGACCTGCTTAAGGTTCGGACCCTGTTAGGAGTATTTTACAATAACCCTATTAGGGGTGGAGGACTCACTGTCCAAGTGGTGAAGGCTACAACCTTCTGGTTATTTGATACACACTGTATCAACAAGGTGAACTGTTGTTTGTGATACTGCTTGTCTGATCAGTTCCTTTTGTGCGCTCATGCTTTAACCTCTTGTAAAGAACTACAACAATCTTCTATGTATTTTGAAAGCTTCAACTTCAATATCTATATTATCAACATATGATAAATATAGCTCAGCTGCTTTAACACTCTGCTCTGCTTTTCTAATCTCTGGCTTTCGCAACTCTTCTTATTACAAATGACCTTCTATAAGTACATACACCAAGTATGAGATCATGGGACCTGTAGGACAACTCTTCTTAACATCCTTGTTAGCTCTACTAAGCGCACAAGCATAATTACAACTATGCAAGTACTAACTGAATAGACGCGTCGCTTCACTAAGTCGGCTTCATCAATTTAACCATAACTTTGTAATATTATTGAAATATGTTTGGCACATTTAGATTAATATAAAAAACTCATAACTCATCATGAATATACACATGCATATCCTGAAGATAGGCACAACTCGATCAACACGTTACATACATCGGCCTTAAACTGTTATTCCTCCAGAATTGTAATCGTCAATAGCAGAATTACATATCTTTACTGAAACTTCATATCTGGGTCTGCGTGTATGAACATAGCATAGTAACATGTCAACAACATGTATCTATCCACGCTAGTCTTCATGTCATCATATGGATAAGTACATATAGAAGTACTATTGTGTATTATATGTTGTCATCAATGACAAACATACAATCAATCAACTGTTCAGAATCAAATCTCCAACATTTTGAGTATATTCTGGTGAAGATAGAATTTTTCATGCAATTCTGATCATACAGATTAAAGAATAGAGCCAAGGAATTATACATACACCAAGTAACAGAGGACAGAGCATTCATCGATTAGAAGGAAGAAAGAATGAGATCAAAGGAAATGAAGTTTTTATCGACTAGAGAGGTATTATTGGAATAACAGTAGATCTAAATATTTTCAAGTTAAAGTTGTATTTTGAATAGATCATTTACTGTATCAGTTTAACTATTGATTCATAAAATCCCTTAACCAAATGGGATTTAATAGTCCTTATTGTATTGAGATTCTCAAGAGTATCAAAAGGTTTTCTTATTGATAGCATACTGAGTGTTAGGTCAAAATATAAAATGTTGTTTTTAAATCCTCTAACAAGGTCACACTTAACAGTGTGTATTGTAACCTTTAACAGGGTTGGCTCTTCACCAAGCTCACTTCAGAAGAGTGAAATTATTTTGGGTTATTGGTCCCAGGTGGTTTTTCCCATATTGGGTTTCCACATTAAAATCTATGTGTCAAATGTGTATATGGTTCATTGCATTGATATTTTTCTTTACACATTATTGAAATTGTATTGGTCTGTTAACACTAAGTTTATTTACTACTATTTGGTAAAGTCTAGAAAAGATAAATAGTATATCTCACGGAGAAAGTTATATTTGTTTAAGTTATTTGTGGCATACAGCTTGATGGAATGAAAGATAAATAAAGGGTATTATAGTTAAGAGATGAGTTTTGGTTGGATTTTTGGAGTTATTTTTAAGGCCACTGATTCACCCCCTCTCAGTTATTATAACAATGTGTACCTAAAAGTTGAAGGAGATAAGTCATTGTTAGTTGAAGTATTTTTTTATGATATAATATTTTGAGGAAATGATGAGATGTGTTTGGAATTTTCTACAGAGATGATGGAGTTTGAAATGTCAATGATTGTGGAGATAAAATTCTTTATTGGATTGTTGGTTTCACAACTAAAAAATGGTATATATATCAGTTAATCTAAATATGAGAAAGAAGTACTCAAGACTTCTGGTATGGATGACTCCAAACCGTTTGGAACCCCCATGGTACCAGGATGTAAATTGTCTAAGGATGATGAATCTGGTGTAGTAGATACTACTTTGTGCATATCTATGTTCGGTAAGTTGCAGTATGTTGTTCATAGCAGACCCGATATTGCTCAAGTGATTGGCATATTAGCTATATTTTAGTCAAACCATAAGGAATCTCATATGTTTGTAGTCAAGAGGATATTCAGGTATTTGAAAGGGACAGTTGACTATGGTCTTTGGTATGCTCATGATGGTGATTTATCTTTGATTGTGTTTACTAATGCAAATTGGGTAGGAAATAATGATGATTGAAAGAGTACAAGTGGTGGTGCATTATTTCTAGGTGATAGGCTTGTATCTTGGACAAGCAAGAAGCAAATTTGTATCTCACAATCCACTTCAGAAGAAAAATATGTTGCAGCATCTATAAATTGTACACAAATTGCATGGATGCAATAGATTATTAAAGGTATCAAAGAAAAGATGATTGAACCAATAACTATCTTTAGTGAAAATACAAGTACAATAAATGTTTCCAAGAATCTAGTAATTCATTCCAAGACTAAGCACATTTCAATTAAGTATCACTTTCTTAGAGAGAAAGTGCAGGAGAAGGAGATGATGTTGGAATATGTACCAATAAAGGAGAAGATAGTAGATATCTTCAAAAATCCACTACCTAAGGATACTTTTGAGTACCTTAGAGGTAAGCTAGGGGTTATTCCCCTACCCGATCAAAAATAATATGTTGTTGGTGCATCAATCATTAGATTTATTGTCATATTTTTTTACTGTGGATTGATGTTTAGGGGACTACTCCTTAGGGGGAGAAGTCGAAAAGAGATGCAGACAATTGTAGGAAATGATGCTTTGTGATTATTGGGCCTTTGGCATTGTTTTCAAAGGGGGAGAAGACTCAGTAAAGGATTACTTAGTAAAGAATGAGAGAACTAGATATTAGGAACAGAGAAATCTAAAGAAGAATCAACTAAGGGAGAGTATGTTTTGGTATTTGGTTTGCTTGGTACTATTGGTGTTGCCATCAATGCCAAAGGGGGAGATTGTTGGCATAACTAATGAAGAGATAAATTTGAGTATGTTATGGTATGTGTTTGATGAATTTATGATGATAGGTTGATTTGTTATGATGTTGTCATTAATGTCAACTTAGTGTTTGTTGGTTGATATTGTGTCTGTTATGCTGATGTATGTTCTAGAGGTTGAATCCAGATTTGTGGTAAGAGTTGGCATGTGTGATCATAAAGAAAGACTAAGTGGTGTCTCTAGATGTTGTATCTATTATCACACAATTTTATCATATTTATGGTGTGAGTTATGATCAATTGAAGTTTGAATGGTCAACAGGAAGAACAAGATAAATCCAAGGAGAAATGATCTGATGATTGTGTAAAATAGGTTTGGATTTAGGTGTTGTGGTTCAGGATATATTATCTTGAATATGTTATGACATTTGTTTTGTGACTACATCATGTTTTGGTGGTCAGAAGTCAAATTTTCAATGGATAGAAGATAATTAAGTGAAAAGTAAAAGGATTTATTAGAATAATCAGTCAGATCCTCAACCGATGATGATGCATCATATTATGATAAGTGGCTATGTGTTCCATGGATCATAGTGACATTGTAGATCGATGTGGACTGATAAGTTGGCATTTCTATGATCATTATGATCAAATTTATTGAAGTTGTGCAAGAACATTGGAGAATGGGTTGTGGTTTGACTTTTATTTGTCGAATCGATGTGCGATGGATTTGAAGGCTGGCCTGAGTTTGTTAGAAAATTTCTAGATTGGTATTACAGTTTAGGGATTGAGAATTGAGCGGGAAAGATTGTAAAACATTTTTGTAAGGAAGTTAATTTCCCTAATGAACTTGTATTGTATATATATGTAAAATGATGAAATGTACATGTGTAGATCATGGATGCAGTGGTTGCGATTGAGAGAAGAGAGAAGAGAAGATATTGTCTTCATGTTAATAATAGATTTAGATTGAAATGGATTTTTCCTATTAGAGGAATATTATTCTTTTCAGATCACTTTCACTTGTTGATTCCTGATAGTTTTTGTAAGAAAATCACTTAACCGGTTATACCCTAACAGGTCTAATTTATAGATCCTTTAACCAGGTGACTCTTTGATTAGGGTTTGAAATCCTTTAATAGGGTTACTCTTAATAGAGTAAAGGTCCTAACATGGATAGAGGTAAATTATTAGTGTCATTGTGTTGCATGGTTATGATTGATTACATTCATTGGTTTATTTATTCATCCAATAGATGTTATGTGATGCAAGTAGTTGAATGGTTCATGAAAAGTTTGAATTGTTAGATTACAGATTCACCCCGCTCCCCGCTCTCAGTAATATTGGAATTATTAATACTAACACTTTTTTTTCAAAGTCTTATGCAAAAAACATTTGAAACAAAATTCCATATTATTGTTATTACGCTCATTAATCCTTCATTCAAACAGGAGAAACATCCCCTTCACTGGATATAGTTTCATTGTATTGTCTGCTTCCAAACATTAGTGAAGACCTCTACCTTGATCTTCCACTACATTTAAATTTGGTACTCAAAGAACATGGTCTTGTACAACGACATCATCATGATAAACTTCAATCTCTTGTAAATCTTGGTTCATTGGAATATAATCATTTATATGTTGGAATAGAAGCACAAATAGGGCACTGGTTTTTTCCCTAATGTGATGCACCAATGGTGTACCCAGTGATTCACTATGCCTATGAAGAGCATTTGAAATGAACTTGAAATCCCTAGTCTCCAAAGCCAATTTGATGTTTTTGTAAATGAAAACCATAGCCAACACATATTGTAGGGTATCTCTTGAAAAAAGATCCCCAAAAAATACTTCCCCATCCTAAAGATTATAGTTTTGAATGACTATGTGTAATTTATTTGGAAGAATAACTCCCAGACACACACATTTTTTAACCAAATCTTGAACATCTTTTATGGATTTCAAAAAAACAATAATATTGGATATAAATATAAATAATAGTTGGCTTGGAAGAATGATTCTTCTAGCCATTGGGGAAATAACTTCCTCCCCAATGATGCAATGAGCATACCTTTTACAGGGGATGTAATGAGCATTGAACATTGAAGCAAGGTCTCCGTCCATAATTTTATCTTCATGTTTCCCCCTCTCTCATTGGCAACGAAATTCTGAAGTTGAAAGGTCGATACTCCATCTTTCTTCTTTCACAGACTTGACACCTAGCGAACTCTCTGAATTTGGTTTTATTAACTTCAGAGGAGGAAGAACTTATTGTGATCAATATAAATCACATCCAAATTATAGTAGTAATTACCTCTAACCACACAATAAAATAAATTGTACAACCTCCACCAACCTGTGATGATAAAAATGATATTCCTCATTTTAGACTATGAATAACATATATGAGATGAGCTTTGCGCAAATGGATTTTAATCTCTGCTAATTTTAGCACTGATTTTGCTTACGACCATTCTTTTATTTGAAATTCTTTCCCAATATGCTAAATATTTTGGTGACATTATTTCACAATACTTACACATGGTTTCCATCATGCAAAGCATGTAACTTTTGATGAGGTGTAGATCCCTTGTAATCTTCCCCTGATTATTCATATTTTGAAATGACAAAAACATCATTTCAAAACCAATTTGTCTTAAATGTAGTTAATGTAATGTGCAACGACCATCAAATTTAATCCACATAGAACTCAACCTTGAGTTTTTATCTTCACCCTGATAAATTGGAAGGAAAACTATAGTATCCATCCTCCATATCAATTTGAATCTCATCAATAAATTCCACATAATAATGTCAAGCGATATTAATATGTTTACCGTTATCATATTCCATTAATGGTACAATAGTTGAGGAAAAGGATTTTGTATTTAAATTATAATTGCATTTAGAATTGTATGCATTGAATGATTGGAACAGACATCTTTCATCCTCGCATTAGGATTTTACCTATATCAATCAAATGAAGACTTTATGTTCTTGATTGAAAATAAAATTCAATTTTGGTATAGCCTTCCAACTAGACTTGTCCCATTCTAATTCAATTCCACCACCTCCCATATTGGCAAGATAATTTGCAAGCTGATTACCTTCTCTATAGGTATGTGTTAGCACAAATTCCCCAAATGAATCCAAAATATCCCATACCTAGAGAAAAATATATTTAATCTTCCAATTAAGTTCATTCCTATTTTTGCGAGCATCAATTATGACCATAGAGTCACCTTCAACATGAAGTCTACTGACATTCAATCTTTTGGATATCATCAAATCATGTAACAAAGCATTCACCTCAGCAACATTATTATTACCATCCTAAATTTTATTTGAGTGTACGACCAATACATCCCCTTTATAATTTCTAATGCACACTCCTATATCTGATACACTAAGATTTCCCCTTGATACCCCATAAAAATTCAATTTAATAAATAGATTCTCTAGGGGATTCCATTTAATTTGAGATCTATTAACTTTGAGTCTAGGAGGTTTAATATACCCTCCTTTAGAAGGTAATGCAATATGTGACCAATGCTTCCACATATAAGTATCCCAAGAATTGAATATGGATGCACTTCCATTATGTGCATACATATATGAAGTAACACACTCTGAGAGGGAGCTTTCAATTTTTTCTTTGACTCTATCCACTACTGAAACCTCCTTTCTAAAAATCCATTTATTTATTTCCCACCATATTGCCCATAAAATAATAGGTGGATAAATTATCCATAAAATTGACAACATTTTTTTATGGTACAACTTAGGCTAGCATTGAAATAGATCCCACAAGGTGTTTGTCCTGGGCATACTAATGTTCAAATTCATCATAACATGGTTCCAACATTCCTAAGAAAACTCACATTGAAAAAATAGATGATCAACAGTTTCCAAATGCATCCCAGACAAAACACCCATGAATGAATGAGCAATTTGAAACCTAACTAATCTGTCATTTGTCAAAATTCATTTTTTAAGAGCTAACCATGCAAAACTACTTTCTTTTGGAAGTACTATGTTGGACCAACAAAATGAGAATGGTATTTTCCTTTTAGTGTGATTTTGCAACTTTTGTAGAGCTCTATAACCTTGTTTCACTAAAAATAATCCATCTTTGGATGGAACCCAAATGATAATTTATGGCTTATTCTTAATGTAGACAATTCTTTGATCCATGAATAATTTAGATGTTTCCTTTATAGCTTGATCTATACCTATAGAAGTGACCTCTTTCTAATGGACTCTGCATGTTATTGGATCACATTTATGAACATAGTCAATGACTTTTGTCCCCCATTCATTAGATAAAGATAACATGACTGGAATGAGATTGTATTGGTCAGCAATAGGTGGAAACCCATTCTAGGAGTCTTTCCAAAAAAATTCTAGCTTTCCATCATGAATTTTCCCTTTAATGTATCTAGTAATCAAATTCCTTGATAACATCATAAAATTCCATATCATTGATCCACCTAGAGGATTTTTATTGCTTATTTATTTAACTCTATTAGGCCTAGCGAGATTCCAAAGAGTGGCTATTCCAATTGAGGCTCCCTTAGAATCACTAACCACATAGCTAACGTTTGGCCAAATGTGTTTCACAACCTTATCAAAAACTATTTATTTTATCTTAGTTTCTTGAATCAGCAATATATCCACTATATTTTTTTAAAGTGCTCCAAAAGAGAGTGCTTGAAAGATGTTTAAGATGAATATTTAGTCCCCTCGCATTCCAAAAGAAAACCTTCATGATAAAAAGAGACAACTAGAAACAACCAGATACTCAAAAGAAAGCAGGATTAGGGCTAATAAATTTTTTTTTATTTTAGCCCCTAATAGGTTATCAAGGGTTATTTTCTTTCCAATTGCAAAATCTCTTGTTATATCCTTCACTCTTGAATCTCTTTGGGAAGGCCTTCCCTTTTTGTTTTATGTTTCAACATCATCCCTTTTTTTTTTGTTTACTTCCTATTTGAGTCCATTCCTCCTCTAGAGCATCTTCCTTGACTTTCATGTTTGGGGATCCAAAACCTAAAAGCATTGAAGACTCCTCCAAATCTTTACTTTCATTAGTCCTTTTTCTAGGGATCCTTCTTCTTTAGTTTTACCCACTATTTTCATAATTCCAGTCCCTACCTTTGGTAAAACTAGCATCTCTCCTTCTTCCATGTCTTCTAATTAGCAGATCTCCACTTGTTGATTCCAAGAATGGGAAGGCGTGTTAACTTGCACTTTAGGGACAGATACAAAACCACACCCTTGAAACTCTAGGGTTTACAATTGTATTATATCCATTAGTTATGAGAATTTTTTTTGAGGCTCTTTACTTAGGGATAACAGGCTCTGCATTATGATTTAGCTTCTTTGGGGTAGTATTAATAGGGTTTCCAAAATTCTCTTCAATGATAACTTGTTGATTATACTTTTTTATCTCAATTTTTTCTTTATCTATTGCATTAGTAGTCCCATCTACCCTTCTAGTTACTTTATTTCTCTTTATTAATTTTCTTATTATTTTCTTATGAGGTATGTTGCCCCACTTTTGGTCTGCATACCTTTCAGACCAAAAGTGGATGTTTAATGTGTAGTAGTGGTCTTGAAAGTGTTGTGCAATTCTGGAGTCTAAGTCTAGCTTTCCCCTTAGGCTAGGAGGCCTTTATCGGATTTTCCCAATTTGACTTCTCCTTTGTGAGCCAGGGAATTTGTATCTGAAGTCGTGTTTTATCGGGTAAGTTTAAGCTCCCAAATCTGATAAAGGTCACAATTCAGAGATTTTTAGTATTTATCTTGTGTAATTTTGGAATCTGTAGCTTTGATACTTTATCTTGCCTCCATGGAGGAAAATTGGTTTTGGGCTTCTCCATTGCAAAAAATCACCTACAAAGTGCATTTTCTGCAAATGACTATTCCAAAATTTCTCAGCAATCAATACAGTTTGAAAGTGGATAACTTGGGTTTAGAAGAATATTGCATTCAAAATGCATCTCTACAGGCTGAGAGGAATGACTGAATGAAGAAAAATCTAGAATGCAAGCTTACTGGTGCAAAAGCAGAAAATGGCTTCTCCACTACTCCAACAAGTGGGTTTCAACATGCGAAGTACATTTTCTTCCAAATCATTAAAATGGAAGAACTTTGAAGAAGAATCTATCTTATAAGTGATCCATGGCATAAAGAAAGCTAATTAAATCAACACATATCATTTTAGCATCTCAATAGGATAAAATTCTCCCTCAGCGGATTTTTGAGTAGAGAGCACCCCAAATGCATTTCTCCACCCAAAAGGGAAGCGGAAAAGTAATTTTCTACTACTTCTAGAAAGTTACCGTTACGGTTACTAAAGTGAAAAAAAAATTCTTAACGGCCCGTAGGGGTAAAGTAATTAACTCAAATAAAGTCATTTTACTTCATAACGGAATTTTTCTTTAATGCTTTAGTCTTTTCATTCGTGTGGCATGGGAAGTCGGCCTTTAAACAGTAAGAATTCAAAAGTTATAAAATCAATGAAAGGTTGCAAATAGGAACTACCATCTGTTTGACGAATTGTTTGAATTTGAAGCTCTTGATAATAATTGTCCTTTGCTCTTGCATTCTTGAGAGATATCCTTACATTCCTGATTCAAAATCAATTGAAGCACAGCTTCCATATTTATAGGATTCGATGGGATGAATTAAATCAATTCTGATTGGCACAAAATCATAGACACCTCATTGAAGTTCTTTGATATGCAAAAATTTTAGAATAGATTGCAGGTAGACCAAATGCATCCTATCACTGAGAAGCTGAAAGAGAGTGGGTTAGTTGAAGCCGCTGGCTTTCCCATTGCAATTCAAGCTCTAGAGTTTGTTTGGGAATGTATAGCTCAATATAATCTAGATACCAAGCAAATCCTTCTTCCCAATGACATGATGCTACTCTCTAGTGACCGAGACTCCGTCCAGAACTCCCTACACATTTTGGAGTAGGCTGAATATTCAGAAATGACATATAGTCAAGAAGTTATTGAGTATGGAGAAAAGAAGGTGGTGTGGAAGAAGGAAATAATGAAGTCATGGTTTCAAGAGTCGAGGAGTGCCAAGAGAAAGTTTCCTAAAACATTATATGGCACGAACCTGAAGCCAAAAATTGTGGATATCTTGGTACTGCTCCATAGGATCAGAGGTGAGAGTGATGCACTAAATTTTTTTGAACATCATTTCTTCTTAGTCCAGGTGATCTGTTCTCAACACCATTTCATCGATTGGGGTCTTATGGTAAGTGAGAATATCTCCAATGCCCTAAGTAGAGCTAAGCTTCAAAATGAGTTCTACATGTCTTCTGTTCAAATAAATATTTTGGCTACAATTCAAATTTAGCCAGGGCTCCCTAGATTAGAATAATTTCCAAAAGATGTTAAAAGCTATGAATTATTCCCCTGTTTACAATTGTATAATAGTTATGTTGAATATCTCAGAGTTAATGATGCATTTACAATGAGACTTTGCAGGGAGCTATAGGGTTTCCCAGAAAGGAGATTTTATCTTGAAGCCATGGCATTTATCAGCCAATTTTGGTGCTATTTCATTTAATTTGCAGATTTATCATATATTCATCTTGCAGGATTCAACGACTTCCCCTTGAAGCTTCCCAGATATCTTGATGACATGATCATGTTGGTTGAGGTGATGAGGCAGGCAATCCAAGTGAATCTTATCTATATTGATGCTAAGAAGAAATGCTATGATTTCCTGATGACCATTGGGGCTTAGAGTTGTGCGTCCTGGTCTGAAGCAAAGAATGTTCTGAAAACATTCTCAAAGAGGTTTTCATTAGAGACATATGATGTTCTAAGGCCACAGTATGATCCTATAAATTATGTCAGGGATTACCTGCAAATGAGTCATTTTATTCATCACATTGATGATATTGAAGACTACTGGGCCAATTGAAAGGATGACTTGGAGAGCTGAGAGAGATTCTACGCCATGTTAACTATTGAACAAATCAAAAAGTTCAAAGTTAACAATGTAGTGGAGGGGCTAGAAGATGATGGCCAACATATGTATGATAATACATATTTGGAGAAAATAAAGCCACTCCCTATAAGCTCCAAACCCATGCTAGGGAAAGCCATTAATGACTTGTAGACCTTGATGGGTGGAATCTACAAAAGGATAGAGCAATGGGTCTATTCACTACGAGCAAAAATAAGAGGTCTAAAATAAATTCCTCGTCTTGACAAACTTCCACCAAAGTGACTTTGAGCACTGCGGTGACTTCTTCAGCAATAATCCCAACCATAGCTAAAGGATTAGCTCAAACAATGGGAGGAGGTGATGAACCTCCTAAGAAATAGATCCCACTAGAGAAGACCTGCGGAGAAGGCCAACTTCCAGACATCGGATCAACTGAAGAAGAAATCTCCATAGACCCGGTCAAGTCTGTAGTTGAACTCACTAAAGGTGCAGAGCCCGAGAAACTAGTTAAAGATAGTGTTGTAGATATGCAAGTTGACACTTTGACCCAAGATACTCCAAGGTGAGGATCCCCTATCATAGTCGATGTGGGTGAAGATAGCTCTAGCACTACAGCCATTGAATCAGATGAAGAGATTAGAAAGCAACAAGAGGTTGCTCAAGTTGTTAAATTAGTCTCCTCCTTTCCTACTTCGGTGAACCCATTTGCTTCTAGGCCTAAAGCTACCCCTCTGGTCATCAGAAAGTTGTTCATAGAAGAGTTGGTCTCTTCTTCCAAAGTTACTAGTGATGAATCCTGGATAGAGAATACTCTAGAGTGAAAAAGGAAGAGAGCGGAGGAGGGGACTTCTAGCAAAGATACTCTTTCACAAGCCTTACAGCCCAACACCACTATGAGTAAAGTAAAGAAAGTGAAGACAATGTCTACACTGGGATGAGATCCTAAAACTAGACATTTCACTATGGAATTGGCCAAGCCTATGAAGGAGGGAAGATTCGAGGATATGAATGCCTCCAATTTTTAGTTACATTCATTTGACATGGGAATGGCTCGTTATGACACTAAGGTGGATTGGTGGAAGTCCACCAATGTGGTAATCCAAGAAGATCTTGAAGAGATCAAAACTACTAAAGTACAACTCAAGGAAGAAGTTAATGAGTTGAAAATTTTCATTAGATAGTTGATCACTCTGATTGCAAGTGTCCCTAGTGCTAAGACCACTTTTGATCCTAGTGCTCCAGAAAATCAGGCCATCATATCCAAGTTGCAAGAGGGCAGACATTTCAGGCAGATCGGCAAGAGATGGATCAAGAGGCTCAAATCTAAGGGACTAGTAGTTGTGGAGAAACTAGGTAATGCTCTCCTAAGGCTGGAAACAGAGAGGAATTATATTGATAATAATTAGGAGACTCTCACATCGAACAGAGTGAGATGTCAAGAATGTATAGTAATGCCCCACATGGTAGTTAAAATGAAGACCAAGGAGGCATTGAAGGCCAAGATCTTGCAGACAGGAGATGAGCCTTTGATCGAATGGCTTCAAAGCCTATAATTTAAGATCAAGATGATCATCCAAGCTGAAGTAGGGTTGCACCAGACAGATGTCAAAATCAAGGAAGAGTGAAACAAAGTTTTTAAACTCCTTCACGGCCTGCACACGAAATCACAGACAAGTGGTTAGGGAAAAGAAATGATCAAATTAGTGAGTATGTAGAAATAATTTTATGATTATGTGTACAAGCTAATAGAATAGTCTTCCTCCCATTTGGACAAGGTTCTAGAACTCCAACAGTTGAGCGGATGCATTTTTAAATCTATGGAAGAGCTGAAAGATCAAATGGATGCGATCAAGAGTGTGGCCAAAGAACATTTCAGATGGCTCATTACATATACTAATGTCTATATCAATAGGCATGAAGAGCTCATCCCAATAATTACAACTGTAACTGCGTATAGGACTAAATTAGACAAGGAGAAGAAAATGGAAACATAGATAGATTCCTTCTTGTACTAAATTTTTATATTTATTGAGTTGCTGATAAGTGGTCCTTATTTAACTATTCCATTGCATTGCATGTATCTACCTACTAATTTGAATGCTTCCTTGAGATTAGATTTGTAGTCTATGATTGAACCAAAGTTCTGTATTATGATTTGATATAGTTAACTAGAGGGGAATCTAGTGTTAGCATATATTTGGGAGATGTTCCTATGAAATAGATTGACTCATTATTGCTTTATCATAGATCCTTAGTTTTGCATTTGCATCTTCATTATCTATCATTGAATTACCATTTTTTAGAGCTTGTATGATTACTAAGATCTCCAGACTGGCTAGATTTAGTTTAAATCAATTTGCCTGAGCTAGTTTCTGTCTAGGCCTAGCTTGGTTTACCTCTTCTATTCTCAGGTTAAGAGCATACCCCTGTTAGATTAGGAAATATTCATATTCATTGAAAATCATTTATTTAAGGGAGCTATACTTTCAAATTTAGAGGGAAATTAGTTATTCATTTGCATTTCCCAACTGTTGTATTCGATTGATTATTTAATATTTGGGTATTTTGGAGTTAAAGTGAAAAAGAACAATCTATTTAGCAACAAAATTTTGGTGACTCTACTGGGGAGATGAATAGTCATTAACCAGAAGCAATACCATGAATAAAGATGGTGCTTCCCCATGAAAACATAATTCTTGTGCTTCAACCGAATCTTGGTTTCTAGGACGATCAAGAGGATCTCATTTCCTCACTGAACACTTTTGTATGGGGATATAGAAGAAACACTAAACACTATAGGAATGCCAGCCAAGTGCTTGAACAAGAAGAAGCTAGAGAAGAAGCGCTTGATGGTGCCATTCAAAGGAGAAATCTAAGAAGGACACAACACCAAGTAGAGTGTGAAGCCAAACTAGAAGACAAGTTGGAACCCTGGAGCCCAAGAGGTTTCTTAGGAGTGAAAAGAAAGAAGGTTGTACAGACCCAATTTTTGCGAGACTTGCAGACCTTGATTTTTCTCTACTTGAAGTACCCCGTCGAAAGAAAAAAAATACTAAGAGAAAAAGTAGACCTCCTTCAAATCCCAAACAATAAACTCTTTTGTCTACCACTTGTCAAGTGCTAACCTTACACGGAGTAGTTTCTCCTCTGGTTGTTAACCTAGCACCATGTCTACCCCAAGCAGTTATGGCACTTCCTTGGGCCACTGTAGTTGGACCACTGTAATTAGTAGCATATAATCCCCTTCCCCTAGGTTCAAGAAAGAATTTTCCTAAATTCTGTAGGGATGGGAAAGTATCTACAGATGAACACATTTCTACGTTCTTTTCTTCGGTTAATATCTTAGCAGTGTGAGAAGCAAATGTGGCCATCAGATTATTCGTCGAAACCGTTGTTGAAGGTGCTTCTGATTGGTTTCATCACTTGTCCAATTATTTTATCATAGATTGGGCTTCTATGAGAGCTTATTTTGAAAGAATATTTAAAACTGTTGAAGATGAGCATGCCTTGTTGACACAATTGAATTCTATCAAGAAAGATCCTTCTATCAGTATGAGGGATTTTGTAGCTAAATTTAACAAGCTTGTGAATCGTATCCCAGTAGCTGATAGGCCTACTGTGGGGGAATTTGAAAACATTTTTCATAAGTGTTATGCCTCCTGACATCAATTATGATTTGAGAAGAACAAACCTAGCCACTTTGGACCTTTCCCAAAGGATTGCGGTGGAATGAGAACACCACATGATCTCAGTGGGAAAATGGAAAAGAGAAATACAATCTAGAGCTGATACTAGTAATGCCACATCATCAGATGAGATGAATCAAAAATTATCCAATGAATTCATTGCCTTCAAGAGGCATCTTCCTAGATTTAATAATCCCTATCAGCGAAACTTTCAAGAGTAGCCTGGAAGAAACAATGAAGGGAGGAATGTCAATGGAAAGACATTACAATTGACCACTCCACCACACATGCTAGCTATTGAAGCTCCTCCTAAAAGGGGAAACATGTGTGCATTTCACCTAATGATAGATCACAATGGAGAAAGTTGTCCCGATGTAGCTCGTGCTTGGCAGATACATCAGACTGATGAATGGAATGTTGGAGTATCAGGAGCTGAACTAGATTTGTACTCACATGGAGACTCTAAAAACTTATATTTAGAGTATGAATCAGATTCAAAGTGAGAAGTGACATGTTATGCTACCATAGATGGGACCTCCTACATAATATTGACCCAGAGTCATAAAGATAAGGGACCATCTTCCAAACCTCCACCCAAAAATAATGAAGCATCTAATTCAAATTCTAAGGAAGCCAATCAAGGAGTGAGGATTCTACAACCGGGTAAGGAACATAACTCTTTTGACATTATTCAATTCTATAGAGATTCCAAAATTCAGATATCCCCCATTGACTATCTTAAGTCTAATCCTATAGAACTGCAAAAACTAGTAGATTGTTGTAAAGAAGGGAATCATAATTTAAACAAAAATTTCATGACTACCATAGAAAATGAGTCTATATTTGCAGACCCAATTGAGCATGGAGAGCCATTTTTTGGCTACCTTCCCAGGCCAAAATCCCGATCCATTATATGTGTCATTGTATATTAATGGTTGCAAATTAAGCAATTGCATAATAGACTCAAGAGCCTTTGATAATGTAATGTCGTCAACTATAGCTAAAGCTTTAGGTCTTACTCTCACTAAAGCTCATGGTAGATGTTACTCCATGGATTCCAAGCAAGTACCTTTGGTTGGGCAAATCAAAGATTCTCAAGTGGCTCTAACAGCACATCCTGAGAAGAAAATGTTGTTAACAATACTTGTTGTTGATATACCTGCTAGTTACGGTTTGTTGCTAAGAAAATTTTTTTGTAGAGACCTAGCAAGGGAAATAAATCTGGATTGGTCTCAAGCTTTAATCCTAGTGGGTAACAAAAAGATAAATCTAGTTCCCGAAGAGAAAGCTAAGTTTACAGTGCTGAAATCTGATGACCCTAAAGCCCAAATCCTGTATCAAGAATTAGAATTCCGTAACTATATGTTGTTTACTGATGATCATGATGAGGAAATGGAACCTAGAAAAGAGGAAAATCATTCTTCTACTGAAGAAATGCCACCACAGATATGGACTCTTGAATTTGATGGCAGTTGTGTGTCATCAGGATCTGGCATAGGCATCATCTTAATATCATCAGATGGAGTATGTGAGCCCATGGCTTATAAATTGGAGTTCGAGAACACCAACAATATTTCCAAGTATAAATCCCTTCTTTTAGGGATTATCACTGCAAAGGAGAAAGGTGTGAAATTTTTGAGAGCTCATGGTGATGTTGAGCTAATCATGTGTCAAGTTAAAAATCAATACTATGTGAAGAATCATAGATTAAAAAACTACAAGAATAGAGTATGGGATAAAATAGAAGCATTGGATGCATTCTTTATTGAATCTGTGCCAAGAGAATTGAATTCTAAGCTAGACTCCTTAGCAGTGTCCGCCTCATTACTCCTCCCTCACCTAGAATTCAAGGATAAGAAGTACCAAGTAGAGGTTGTGTATCGACCATCTGTGCCTAATAATGTGGAAGATTGGCAAGTGTTCAAACATGAGAAAAACCTCCTACTCCTCTTGGAGAGTGGTGGTGACTTCCATAGGAATACTCCTAATAATGATAAAGGAAACTATCATGAAAAGTATAAGAAGGATAGGTTAGATATCATTCAATTTCAGGGTAATATCATCCCTCCCCATTTTGTCACACTTGAAAAACTTTTCAGCAGACATGATACTTTTGTTAAAAAGAAGAGAATTGAGAAAGGCCCTACCATCAGTGAATATGAAGGAATTAATATTGGAAGTGAAAAAGATCCCAAGATGATCCACATAGGAAAATGTTGCACTAAAGTAGAAAGGGAAGAGGCCAGGAAGCTCTTCCTGGAATACCAAGATGTTTTCGCCTGGAGTTATGAAGATCTAAAAAGTTTTATGAATGGGAAATTCAAACACCAAATTCCTTTAAAACCTGAGGCCGCTCCATTCAGGCAGAAACAAAGGAATTACAACCCAAAAGTTGTTGATGCAATATTTAGGGAAGTGGATAAAATGTGTAAAGCAAGGATCATATACCCTATCCATCATTCTACCTGGGTCGCGAATATAGTTCCCATGAGGAAGAAGAATGGAGAGATAAGGATCTGTGTAGATTTTAGAAATCTTAATCAATCTTCCTTGAAAGACAATTACACCCTTCCCAACATGGATCATCTCTTACAGACCGTGTCTGGAGCTGATATGATGTCTATGTTAGATGGCATCACAGGGTACAATAAGATAGAAGTGGAGAAATCAGACCAGCATAAAATGGCTTTCACTACTCCATGGGGTACCTTCGCATATCACAGAATGCCATTCAGGCTGATCAACGCCAGAGCTACCTTTTAGAGAGGTATGGATCTTTCTTTTAGTGATATTAAGAACAAAATTATTGGTATGTATCTAGATGATCTTACTGTATTTTCTAGAAAAATAATAGATCACATAAATGATTTAAGGAGAATATTGCAAAGGTGTCAAGAGGACAGGATTTCATTGAACCCCAAGAAGTCAATTTCTTGTGTCACTGAGGGGAAATTTTTGGGTCACATTGTTTCCCAAGAAGGTATAAGAATTGATCCAAAAAGGGTTAGAGCGATCTAGCAACTGATCTTACCTGTGAACAAGACTGGAGTAAAATCAATCTTCAGACAGGTAAACTTTCTCAGGAGGTTTGTCCCAGATTTTTCTGAGATTACCAAATGCATAGTGGACATGATGAAATGAAATGTAAACTTCAAATGGAATGACCCTGGAAAACAAACTTTTAAAAGCATTAAGAGTGTTAGAGTAATTTTTTAGTTCTTACTCTTTTTTGCTTAAGCTATCTCTTAGGTGCATATAATTAATACTTTATATTAATTATATTGCGCAACCTAGCTTTTATGTTTTAGGGTTTGTTCACCTTTATAGGTTGAACTTTGTAATGTTTTTTTCATAACTTAGAGAGAATAATATTGTGCTTCTTCTTTTGAGCATCTCTGGGTTCTGCTTTTTCATCTTTGTGCTTCTACTTTGTATTAGGTCATTTGCATGCAGGTGTATTCAGGTTCTATGGATTTGCATGTTTCTCAAATCCTACATAGTATCAGAGCCACCCTGTCGCTGCCTAATCGAAGGTCTTTGAAGCCACGATTCGAAGACAACAGCCACAGCCTTTTTAAGGTTTTTTCTGTCACTTTGATGGAGGCACCATTTTCTGGAGTCATTTGAGAAAAAACAAACTTTGCCATTACGTTTAGAAGGCCCGGGAGAGTCGAAAAACATATAAAATTTGACTATTTTGGCCTCTGTGACTACAGGCAAAAAACATTTAGCCTCCTAGGGCCGTACGGCTCGAAAATCGAGAAAAAACTAGGAAAAAAAATCAAAAAAAATGCATTTTTAATTGTTTTTGGGCGGGCCGCCACCGCGCAGCCCGCACGCAGCCACTGGCTAGCGCTCCGCCCTATAGCCACCGCGCCTCCACCCGGGCCCGCCGCCGCCACCCGGCCGCTCTGCCACCGCCTGCGCCCAGCCCACCCGCCGCCTCCTCCCCGCTCGGGCGCCACCTCCGCCGGTTGCGCCGCCCGGCCGCAGCACCACCCGCGGGCCACCCGGCAGCCGCCAGCCACCACCACCACCGGCAGCGCCGCTCTGACGGCCGTGACGTCCATACGGGCGTCAAATTTATCCCCGTACCTGATTTTTTCCAGCAAGCTCACTCTTCAGGGTACCTGTCAGTTTTTTGCTCATAACTTGGGCATACGGTGTCCTTTTTTGGAAAAAAAAATATCGTAGGAAAGGTGTTTCTGAGCCTGTCGCATTGGTGTAGGTCTCATTTCTTGATTTTGCTAGTTGCTTGCCATTTTTTGTAGTCAAAGGCATACCTTCATTTGTGCTCATGTTCTGCTTCTGAAACTCAGGTTTTTTTCTCGTTTCTTGTGCTTTCATAGTAATTTGTGGTGTACAGGGGATAGGATTATACATTGTGGGGGGTGCATTTTACTTTCTGCAATTTATTTTAGAAAGACCCTTCTACTTCCATCTTATTCCTCTCTCGATTTCGGACCCCTCTGTGGCCCGGCTGACACCACATAACTATCACACATGGAAGCCACACATGACTAGACTCCTCATGTCACGAGGTTTATGGTCCTACATGGATGCGGATCAACCAGTTCTTCAGAGGCCTTATAAGGCTCTTATGCACAGAAATAGGATGGATGAGGCAATGGGCCTCATTGCCATGAACATTTTAGATGGGCTGTTGTTCCACCTAGATGGTCTGACTACACCCAGGGATATGTGGGACAAGTTCTCCACCTTGTTTGCCACCATGGATCAGTTCAGGATTCTCCAGATAGATGTAGAGTTCACCTCCTTGGCCCCTGACTCTTTCACCAGCATTGAGGACTTCCTGATGAAGTTCAAGTCTCTTCGGTCTATTCTACAGGTTGCTGGAAAGATGAAGTCAGATGATGAGTGTATCTTCTTGATACTCTCCAAGCTTTGTGGTCCTTATCAGATTTTCACTTCTACCTTCTACTCCACTATAGATGCATTGGGTGCACGGCATGTTATGCCCTCTTTTGAGACCTTCTGTGATAGGTTAACTCGTGAGAAGTCCAAGCTCAGTCAGATGGATTCTCTTACAGGTTCACAGTCACAGGCATTACTTTCCAAGTCATCTCAGGATACACAGAAGCCGAAGCCGAAGTAGATATCTGATTCACCTTCTCAGCACTCTTCTGGCCCACCATCTTCTTCTAAGAAGCAGAAATAGAAGACTCAGAACCCCACTTATTCCTATTGTCAGAAGGGGACCCATGATGAGTCACAGTGTTTTCAGAAGAGATGTGATGGTTATGAGAAATAGATTGCAGATTTGCAAGCTCTCCTTCAAAAGAGCACTATTTCCTCTCCATCCTCTTCCACCTCATAGGGGTCTGCTTTTCATTCTTCTGCCTCTTCTTTGACATCTGGACAGGATTTTGGATAGGGTCATGCTTTACGGGCATCTGTTGCATCCCCTTCACATGTCCCTTGGATACTGGATTCTGGTGCTTCTCACCATATGGCATCTTCTCAGGATTTGTTCTCTTCTTTTGAGACTTCTCCTATTCCTCATATTCTCATCAAGAATAACACTGTATAGACAGTCTGTGGGACAGGTTCGGTTAGCATTCAGGATGGCACATTCAATGATGTATTGTATGTTCCATCTCTCTCTGCCAACCTTCTCTCAATTTATCAGATTACACGCAGTGGGTCAGGGAAGACAGTTGAGTTCACGGCCGATTCAGCCT
>MU228403.1:5806705-5827289 GCA_018584345.1 Thuja plicata
TCCATCTCTCTCTGCCAACCTTCTCTCAATTTATCAGATTACACGCAGTGGGTCAGGGAAGACAGTTGAGTTCACGGCCGATTCAGCCTTCATCAGGGATAGTACGATAGGAGGCATTATTGCTACAGGGACAATTGATCATTCCACCCATCTCTACACCTTCTCTCACTTTGGTCCACCATCTCCATTGTCAGAGCACAGCTCTCCTCTTTCGAGAGAGCATCATGTCGTGCAGTCAGGTCGCTTGAACCTTTGTGTTGTTCCTGAGACCCGTGTTGTCACTGCCATACCACATCCTGAGGCATACTTTTCTCTTCAGCAGGATTCTTCTTCAGCACTGCTCGACACCCTAGCTCCATTCATTGAGCCACCAGGTGCAGTTGTTGAGGATTCTCTAGAGGACACTCATCTCCTCTCTCATGACAATGTCAGCACACCTGTCATACCACTTGCATTGGGGATTCCCTTTCAGGATCCTTGTGTCTTCTCATTTGAGCATCAACTCGGCCTTCTAGTGACACCTCATCTTTCAAGGTCACCTCTTCAGTGCCCACTGACTTTCACTCCTCTGCATTGGAGTCACAGTGGTTTGTTCATTGATTCAGGGGTTCTTTCATTCTGGGGGGGCTTTGGAGCCTCGACCCTCTCTCATGGGGGGGTTGGCAGCACGCATTGTACTACTGGCTTTGAGAGAGTCTCTTGAAGTCATTCTTTTTGTCTTTTCTTTCTTTTATATCTCTTTTTGGAGAGGGGTTTTTCCCACTGGGTTTTCTCCTTTGTCTCTGGTTTACAGAGATTTCCTTGTATTGGGTACTTGATCAGGCCTTGTTGCCGGGACCCATTTCCTGCTTTCTTAGCGGTGCTAGGTTAGCTTACCTCCTAAGCTTTGCTTAAGGGGGGGTGTTAGATTAATCTGTTAGTTCTTACTCTTTTTCGCTTAAGCTATCTCTTAGGTGCATATAATTAATACTTTATATTAATTATATTGCGCAACCTAGCTTTTATGTTTTAGGGTTTGTTCACCTTTATAGGTTGAACTTTGTAATGCTTTTTTCATAACTTAGAGAGAATAATATTGTGCTTCTTCTTTTGAGCATCTCTGGGTTCTTCTTTTTCATCTTTGTGCTTCTACTTTGTATTAGGTCATTTGCATGCAGGTGTATTCGGGTTCTGTGGATTTGCATGTTTCTCAAATCCTACAAAGAGCACCATAGCCAATGCCCCAGTTTTATGTCACCTAGACTACCAAAAGGATTTCATAATCTATTGTTATTCCTCTGAATATACTCTGTCAGCCATTCTCATGTAGGAGAACGAGGAAGGAGTTCAGGATCCTATTTCTTTTATGAGCACACCTCTGAAAAATCATGAGTTGAAATACTCTTAGACTGAAAAACATGCTTTCGCAGTAGTAAAGGCTTTAAATAATTTTATATTTTATATTTTACACTCTCACTATCTTGTGTATGTGCCTAACATTGCAGTAAAAAGCATATTGACTCAACAAGACGTTGGATGTAATAACAGAGGAGCATGGGTGGTTAAAACCTAAGAATATGACATAGAAATCAAGCCCACCAAGTTGGTGAGAGGAAATGCAATGTGGAAAACAATGGTGGAAAGTCAGATGGATGAAGATCCAGATGCTACACAATTGGTGTTTTCTATAAGTATACAAGACCCTTGGTTTGAAAACATTGTGTATTTCTTGACATATGAAAAATGCCCCAAAGGGTTGACTTCGAAGAAAAGAAGAGATCTGAAACTAAAAGCCTCTAAATATGTTATTTGGGAGGATAGATTGTATAAGAGATCTATAGATGGGACTTTCCTCTAGTGTGTTGACAAACAACAACAAGAGAATATATTAAAAGTGTTTCATGATGAAGCTTGAGGGGGACACTTTTCCTCATCATTTATTGCATTCAAGATATTGAGACAGTGTTATTATTGGTCAAGAATGTTTAGGGATGCATATCACTAGGTGGCAAGATGTGAGAAGTGCAAAATTTTTACTAGAAAGCCACAACTAGCAGCACTCCCCCTTAGACCAGTGATAATTGAGGAACCATTTCAGCAGTGAGGTCTTGATTTTATTGGACCTATAAATCCCACATCTAGCACAGGCCATACCTACATAATTACTATGATAGACTACTTCACAAAATGGGTGGAAGCGAAAGTGACCAGGAAAACTACTTCAGAGGTAGTATGTGATTTTATCAAAGAAAACATCATGGTAAGGTTTGGTGTGTCTATTAAGTTAGTTATGGATAATGCCACATACTTCTCTTCTCAGGAAATTACTAAATTTTGTTTTGAGTATGGCATTATGATCAGTCACTCATCTGACTATTTCACTCAAGGAAATGGTCAAGCGGAGTCCAGTAACAAGAACTTGGTGAACATCATGAAGAAGCTTGTGGTAGATAACCAGAGAACTTGGCATAAGTAAATCTATGAAGCTCTCTAGGCAGATAGAGTGACTCCTAAGAGAGCCATTGACATATCTCCTTTTGAACTTGTCTATGGGATCGAAGCCAGTCTTCCATTTTCATTGGAATTAGCAACTTGAAAATTGAGAACAGTAGTAGAAGATGGTATATATGAAGATGGTTTAGAAAATAGGATTCTTTACTTGAACAAACTTGAAGAGGGAAGGGAGAAAATGGTAGATCATATCACACGACATCAAATGCGTGTGAAGAACTTGTTTGATAAAAGAGTATACCACATAAATTTATGGCAGGAGATATGGTGTTGTTATGGGACAAGCACAGGGCACCCAAAGGCATGAATGGAAAATTTGAAACACTGTGGAAAGGACCTTTAAAGATTCACCAGGATTTTGAGAAGAATTCTTTTAAATTGGCCTATCCAGATGGTGAGGCACTACCCCTAATGTATAATGGTCAGGACATGAAGCTGTATTAGACCTAAATTTAAAATAGGTAACCCCTATTTTGTGCGATAGTTATGTTTAGTTCCTACTTTTGTTTTCCTTAGTTAGGTTTTCTTTCTATTTCCTTTCCATGTCTTTCTTTAATTTTGTTGTGAGCCACCTTTTCATGAGCTTTGTGAAACTAGAGACTTGAGTTCCTTGCTTAGACATGTGAATTTCCAAGTCCCCAGATAGAGCCAGTTGTTGCCCCACTTTTGGTCTGCATACCTTTCAGACCAAAAGTGGATGTTTAATGTGTAGTAGTGGTCTGGAAAGTTTTGTGCAATTCTAGAGTCTAAGTCTAGCTTTCCCCTTAGGCTAGGAGGCCTTTATCAAATTTTCTCAATTTGAATTCTCCTTATTAGCACCAAAGTACATTTCTTTAACTGTTCCATTGCATTGCATGTATCTTTCTATTGATTTGAATGCTTCCTTGAGATTAGATTTACATTCTATGATTGAACCGAAGTTCTGTATTATAATTTGATACAGTTAACCAGAGGGGAATCTAGTGTTAGTCTATATTTGGGAGATGTTCCTATGAAATAGATTCACTCATTATTGCTTTATCATAGATCCTTAGTTTTTCATTTGCATCTTCATTATTTTTCATTGCATTACCAGTTTTTAGAGCTCGTATGATTACTGAGATCTCCAGACTGGCTAGATTTAGTTGAAATCAATCTGCCTGAGCTAGTTTTCGTCTAGGCCTAGCTTGGTTTACCTCTTCTATTCTTAGGTTAAGAACATACCCTTGTTAGATTAGGAAAGATTCATATTCATTGAAAATCATTTATTTAAGGGAGTTTTACCTTCAAATTTAGAGGGAAATTAGTTATTCATTTGCATTTCCGATCTGTTGTATTCGATTGATTCTTTAATGTTTGGGTATTTTGGAGTTAAAGTGAAAAAGAAAAATCTATTTACCAACAAAATTTTGGTGACTCTACTGGGGAGATGAACAGTCATTAACTAGAAGCAATACCATGCGGAAAGATGGTTCTTCCCCATGAAAACATAAGTCTTGTGCTTCAACCGAATCTTTGTTTCTAGGATGATCAAGAGGATCTCATTTCCTCACTAAACACTTTTGTCTGCAGATACAGAAGAAAAAATGAACACTATAGGAACGCCAGCCAAGTGCTTGAACAAGAAGAAGCTAGAGAAGAAGCACTCGATGGCACCACCTGAAGGATAAATCTAAGAAGGGCACAACACAAAGTAGAGTGTGAAGCCAGACTATTTGGAACCCTAGAGCCCAAGAGGTTTCTTAGGAGTGCAAAGAAAGAAGGTTGTACAGACCCAATTTTTGCGAGACTTGCAAACCTTGATTTTTCTCTACTTGAAGTACCCCGTCGAAAGAAAAAAATACTAAGAGAAAAAGCAGACCTCCTTCACCTCCCAAACAATCAACTCTTTTTTTCTACCACTTGTCAAGTGCTAACCTTACATGGAGTAGTTTCTCCTCTGGTTGTTAACATAGCACCATGTCTACCCCAAGCAGTTATGGCTCTTCCTTGGGCTACTACAGTTGGACCACTGCAATTAGTAGCATATAATCCCCTTCCCTTAGGTTCAAGAAAGAATTTCCCCAAACTCTCTAGGGATGGGAAAGTATCTACAGATGAACACATTGCTGCATTCTTTGCTTCGGTTAATATCTTAGCAGTGCGAGAAGAAAATGTGGCCGTCAGATTATTCATTGAAACCCTTGTTGAAGGTGCTTCTGATTGGTTTCATCACTTGTCCAATTATTTTATCATAGATTGGGCTTCTATGAGAGCTTCTTTTCAAAGAATATTTAAAACTGTTGAAGATGAGCATGCCTTGTTGACACAATTGAATTCTATCAAGAAAGAGCCTTCTATCAGTATGAGGGATTTTGTAGCTAAATTTAACAAGCTTGTGAATCGTATCCTAGTAGCTGATAGGCCTACTGTGGGGGAATTTGAAAACATATTTCATAATTTCTATGCCTCCTAACATCAGTTATGATTTCAGAAGAACAAACCCGGCCACTTTGGACCTTTCCCAAAGGACTGTGGTGGAATTAGAACACCACATGATCTCAGTGGGAAAATGGTAAAGAGAAATACAATCTAGAGCCAGTACTAGTAATGCCACATCATCAGATGAGACGATTCAAAAATTATCCAATGAATTCATTGCCTTCAAGAGGTATCTTCCTAAATTTAATAATCCCTATCAGTGAAAATTTCAAGAGTAGCCTGGAAGAAACAATGAAGGGAGGAATGTCGATGGAAAGACAACAATTAACTGCTCCACCACAAAGGCTAGCTATCAAAGCTCCTCCTAAAAGGGGAAACATGTGTGTGTTTCACCTAATGATAGATCATGATGGAGAAAGTTGTCCCGATGTAGCTCGTGCTTGGCAGATACATCAGATTGATGAATGGAATGTTGGAGTATCAGGAGCTGAACTAGATTTGTACTCACATGGCGACTCTGAAAACTTATATTTAGAGTATGAATCAGATTCAGAGTAAGAAGCGACATGTTATGCTACCATAGATGGGACCTCCTACATAGTATTGACTTGGAGTCATAATTACAAGGGCCCTGCTTCCACACCTCCACCCAAAAATAATGAAGCATCTAATTCCAATTCTAAGGAAGCGAATCAAGGAGTGAGGATTCTACAACTGGGTAAGGAATAGAACTCTTTTGACATTATTCAATTCTGTAGAGATTCTAGAATTTATATTTCCCCCATGGACTATCTTAAGTCTAATCCTATAGAACTATAAAAAACTAGTAGATTATTGTAAAGAAGGGAATCAGAATTTAAACCAAAATTTCATGACTACCATAGAAAATGAGTCTATTTTTGTAGACCCAATTGAGCATGGAGAGCCATTTTTTTTGGCTACCTTCCCAGGCCAAAATCCCGATCCATTCTATGTGTCATTGTATATTAATAGTTGCAAATTAAGCAATTGCATAATAGACTCAAGAGCCTTCGATAATGTAATGTCATCAACTGTAGCTAAATCTTTAGGTCTTACTCTCACTAAAGCTCATGGTAGATGTTACTCCATGGATTCCAAGCAAGTACCTCTGGTTGGGCAAATCAAAGATTCTCAAGTGGCTCTAACAGCACATCCTGAGAAAAAAATGTTGTTAACAATACTTGTTGTTGATATACCTGCTAGTTAAGATTTGTTGCTAAGTAGAAGTTTTTGCAGAGACCTAGGAGCGGAAATAAAAATGGATTGGTCTCAAGCTTTAATCCCAGTGGGTAACAAAAATATTAATCTAGTTCCCGAAGAGAAAGTTAAGTTTACAGTGCTGAAATCTGATGACCCTAAAGCCCAAATCTTGTATCAAGAATTAGAATTTCATAAATATATGTTGTTTACTAATGATCATGATGAGGAAATGGAACCTAGAAAAGAGGAAAACCATTCTTCTGCTAAAGAAATGCCACCACAGATTTGGACTCTTTAATTTGATGGCAGTTGTGTGTCATCAAGATCTAGCGTAGGCGTGGTCTTAATATCACCAGATGGAGTATGTGAGCCCATGGCTTATAAATTGGAGTTTGGTAACACCAAGAATATTGCCAAGTATGAATCCCTTCTCTTAGGGATTATCACTGCAAAGGAGAAAGGTGTGAAATTTTTGAGAGCTTGTGGTGATGTTGAGCTAATCGTGCATCAAGTTAAAAATCAATACTCTGTGAAGAATCATAGATTAAAAAACTACAAGAACAGAGTATGGGATGAAATAGAAGCATTGCATGCATTCTTTATTGAATCTGTGCTGAGAGAATTGAATTCTAAGCTAGAATCCTTAGCAGTGTCAGCCTCATTACTCCTCCCTCACCCAGAATTCAAGGATAAGAAGTACCAAGTAGAGGTTGTGTATCGACAATCTGTGCCTAATAATGTAGAAGATTGGAAAGTGTTCAAAGATGACAAGAACCTCCTACTCTTCTTGGAGAGTGCTGGTGACTTGCATAGGGATACTCCTAATAATTGTAAAGGAAATTGTCATGAAAAGAATAAGAAGGATAGGTCAGATATCATTCAATTTAAGGGTAGTATCATCCCTCCCCATTTTGTCACACTTGAAAAAAATTTCAACAGACATGATACTTTTGTTAAAAAGAAGAGAATTGAGAAAGGCCCTACCACCGGTGAATATGAAGGAATTAATATTGGAATTGAAAAAGATCCCAAGATGATCCACATTGGAAAGTGTTGCACTAAAGTAGAAAGGGAAGAGGCCAGGAAGCTCTTCCTAGAATACCAAGATGTTTTCGCCTGGAGTTATGAAGATCTAAAAAGTTTAATGAATGTGAAATTCAAACACCAAATTCCTTTAAAACCTGAGGCCGCTCCATTCAAGAAGAAATAAAGGAATTACAACCCAAAATTTTCTGATGCAATCTTTAGGGAAGTGGATAAAATGCATAAAACAAGGATCATATACCCTATCCATCATTCGACCTGGGTAGCGAATATAGTTCCCGTGAGGAAGAAGAATGGAGAGATAAGGATCTGTGTAGATTTTAGAAATATTAATCAATCTTCCTTGAAAGACAATTATGCCCTTCCCAACATGGATCATCTCTTACAAACCATGGCTAGAGTTGATATGATGTCTATATTAGACAACTTCTCAAGGTACAATCAGATAGAAGTGGAGAAATCAGACCGGCATAAAATGGCTTTCACTACTCCATGGGGTACCTTCGCATATCACAGAATGCCATTCGGGTTGATCAACACCAGAGCTACCTTTCAGAGAGGTATGGATATTTCTTTTAGTTATATGAAGAACAAAATTATTGGTATGTATCTGGATGATCTTACTATATTTTCTAGAAAAAGAGTAGATCACATAAATGATTTAAGGAGAATATTTCAAAGGTGTCAAGAGGAAGGAACTTCATTGAACCCCAAGAAGTCAATTTTTTGTGTCACTAAGGGGAATTTTTGCGTCACATTGTTTCCCAAGAAGGTATAAGAATTGATCCAGAAAGGGTCAGAGTGATCTAGCAACTGAGCTTACCTGTGAACAAGACTGGAGTAAAATCAATCTTCAGACAGGTAAACTTTCTCAGAAGGTTTGTCCTAGATTTTTCTGAGATTACCGAATGCATAGTGGACATGATGAAAGGAAATGTAAACTTCAAATGGAACGACCCTGGAAAATAAGATTTTAAAAGCATTAAGAGCGCCATAGCCAGTGCCCCAATTTTATGTCACCTAGACTACAAAAAGGATTTCATAATCTATTGTTATTCCTCTGAACATACTCTATCAGCCATTCTCATGCAGGAGAATGAGGAAGGAGTTCAGGATCCTATTTATTTTATGATCACACCTCAAAAAAATCATGAGTTGAAATAATCTTAGACTAAAAAACATGCTTTCACAGTAGTAAAGGCTTTAAATAATTTTAGATTTTATGTTTTACACTCTCACTATCTTGTGTATGTGCCTGGCATTGCAGTAAAAAGCATATTGACTCAACAAGATGTTGGATGTAAGAACAGAGGAGTGTTGGTGGCTAAAACCTAAGAATATGACATAGAAATCAAGCCCACCAAGTTGGTGAGAGGAAATGCAATGTGAAAAACAATGGCGGAAATTCAGGTGGATGAAGATCCAGAAGCTACACAATTGGTGTTGGCAGTAAGTATGCAAGACCCTTGGTTTGAAAACATTGTGTATTTATTGACATGTGACAAATTCCCCAAAGGGTTGACTTTGAAGAAAAGAAGAGATCTGAAACTGAAAGCCTCTAAATATGTTATTTGGGAGGATAGATTGTATAAGAGAACTATAGATGGGACTTTCCTCCAGTATGTTGACAAACAACAACAAGAGAATATATTAAAAGTGTTTCATGATGAAGCTTGAGGGGGACACTTTTCCTCATCAGTTATTGCATTCAAGATATTGAGACAGTGTTATTATTGGTCGGGAATGTTTAGGGATGCATATCACTAGGTGGAAAAATGTGAGAAGTGCAAAATGTTTACTAGGAAGCCACAGCTAGCAGCACTCCCTCTTAGACCAGTGATAATTGAGGGACCATTTCAGCAGTGAGGTCTTGATTTTATCAGCCCTATAAATCCCACATCTAGCGCAGGCCATACCTACATAATCACTATGATAGAATACTTCACAAAATGGGTGGAAGCGAAAGCGACCAAGAAAACTACTTCAGAGGTAGTATGTGAGTTTATCAAAGAAAACATCATGGTAAGGTTTGGCATGCCTGTTAAGTTAGTTATGGATAATGCCACATACTTCACTTCTCGGGAAATTACTAAATTTTGTTTTGAGTATGGCATTATGATCAATCACTCATCCGACTATTTCCCTTAAGGAAATGGTCAAGCGGAGTCCAGTAACAAGAACTTGGTGAACATCATGAAGAAGCTTGTAGTAAATAACCAGAGAACTTGGCATAAGAAAATATATGATGCTCTCTAGGCAGATAGAGTGACTCCCAAAATATCCATTGGCATATCTCCTTTTGAACATGTCTACGGGATCAAAGCCAGTTTTCCATTTCCATTGGAATTAGCAACTTGAAAACTGAGAATAGCAATAGAAAATGGTATATATGAAGATGGTTTAGAAAAGAGGATTCTTTACTTGAACAAATTTGAAGAGGGAAGGGAGAAAATGGTAGATCATATCACACAACATCAAATGCATGTGAAGAAATTGTTTGATAAAAAGAGTAGATCCTGGAAATTTATGGAGGGAGATATGGTGTTGTTATGGGACAAGCACAGGGCACCCAAAGGCATGCATGGAAAATTATAAACACTGTGGAAAGGACCTTTAAATATTTGCCAAAATTTTGAGAATAATTATTTTAAATTGACCTATCCAGATGGTGAGGCACTACCCCT
The DNA here is from genome assembly GCA_018584345.1 of Thuja plicata. Taxonomy (NCBI): domain Eukaryota; kingdom Viridiplantae; phylum Streptophyta; class Pinopsida; order Cupressales; family Cupressaceae; genus Thuja; species Thuja plicata. Next base: position 5,816,545 of record MU228403.1, read on the forward strand.
GACATATAATGGTCAGGACTTGAAGTTGTATTGGACCTAAATTTAAAATAGGTAACCCTTATTTTGTATGATAGTTACGTTTAGTTCCTGCTTTTGTTTTCCTTAGCTAGTTTTTCTTTCTACTTTCCTTTCCATGTCTTTCTTTAATTTTTTTGTGAGCCACCTTTTATGGAGCTTTGTGAAACCAGAGTCTTGAGTTCCTTGCCTGGACATGTGAATTTCCAAGTCCCCAGACAGAGCCAGTTGTTGCCCCGCTTTTGGTTTGCATACCTTTCAGACCAAAAGTGGATGTTTAATGTGTAGTAGTGGTCTTGAAAGTTTTGTGCAATTCTGGAGTCTAAGTCTAGCTTTCCCCTTATGCTAGGAGGCCTTTATCGGATTTTCTCAATTTGACTTCTCCTTTGCGAGCCAGGGAATTTGTATCTGAAGTCATGTTTTATCGGGTAGGTTTAAGCTCCCAAATCTGATAAAGTTCACAATTTAAAGATTTCTAAAATTTATCTTGTGTAATTTTTGAATTTGTAGCTTTGATTATTTATCTTTTGTCCATGGTGGAAAACTCGTTTCGAGCTTCTCCATGGCAGAAAATCACCTACAGAGTGTGTTTTCCACAGATGACTATTCCAAAATGTCTTTGCAATCAATACAGTTTGAAAGTGGATAACTTAAGTTTAGAATATTATTGCATTCAAAATGCAACTCTACAAGCTGAGAGGAATGACTGAATGAAGAAAAAGCCAGAATGCAAGCTTACTGGCAGAAAAGTGGAAAATGGCTTCTCCACTACTCCAACAGGTAGGTTTCAATGTGCGGAGTATGTTTTCTACCAAATCATTAAAATGGAAGAACTTTGAAGAAGAATCTATCTCATAAGTGATCCAAGGCATAAAGAAAGCTTATGAAATCAACACATATCATTTTAGCATCTCAATAGGCTAAAATTCTCCCTCAGCAGGTTTTTGAGTAGAGAGCACCCCAAATGCATTTCTCCACCCAAAAGGGAAGTGGAAAAGTAATTTTCCGCTACTTCCAGAAAAATACCATTATGGTTACTAAAGTGAAAAGATGTTTCTTAACGGCCTGTAGGGGTAAAGTAATTAATTCAAATAAATCTATTTTACTTCATAACAAACTTTTTTCATTAATGCTTTAGTCTTTTCATTCGTGTGGCATGGGAATTCGGCCTTTAAATGGTAAGAATTCAAAATTTATAAAAGTAGTGAAAGGTTGCAAATAGGAACTACCATCTGTTTGACAAATTGCTTGAATTTGAAGCTCTTGATAATAATTTTCCTTTTCTCTTGAATTCCTGAGAGATATCCTTACGTTCCTGATTCAAAATCAATCAAAGCATGGCTTTAATATTTATGGGATTCGATGGGATGAATTCCATCCCTTCTTATTGGCACAAAATCACAGACACCTAGTTGAAGTTCTTTGATATACAGAACTTTCAGAATAGATTGTATGTGGACCAAATGCATCCTATCACTGAGAAGCTAAAAGAGAGTGGGTTAGTTGAAGCCATCGGCTTTCCCATTGCAATTCAAGCTCCAAATCTTGTTTGGGAATGTATAGCTTGATATAATCTAGATACCAAGCAAATCCTTCTGCCCAATGACACGGTGCTACTCTCCATTGACCGAGACTCCATCCAGAACTCCCTACGCATTCTAGAGAAGGCTGAATATTTAGAAATGGCATATAGTTGGGAAGTTACCAAGTATGGAGCAAAGAAAGTGGTGTGGAAGAATGTGCATCCTGGTCTGAAGCAAAGAATGTTCTGAAAACATTCTCAAAGAGGTTTTCATTGGAGACATATGATGTTCTGAGGCCATAGTATGATCATGTAAATTATGCTATGGATTACCTACAAATGAGTCATGCTATTCATCACATTGATGATATTGAAGACTACTGGGCCAATTACAAGGATGACTTGGAGAGCAGAAAGAAATTCTACGCCAGGTTAACTATTGAACAAGTCAAAATTTCAAAGTTAACATTGCAGTAGAGGGGCTAGAAGATGATGGCCAACATATGTATGATAATACATATTTGGAGAAAATAAATCCACTCCCTATAAGCTTCGATCCCATGCTAGGGAAGGCCATTAATGACTTGCAGACCTTGATGGGTGGAATCTACAAAAGGACAGAGCAGTGGATCGAATGGACTACGGGCAGAAAGAAGAGGTCTGAAAGAAAGCCATCTTCTCGACAAACTGCTGCCAAAGTGATTTCGAGCACTGCGGTGAATTCTTTAGTAATAATCCCAACCATAGCTAAAGGATTATCTCAGCTAGTGGGAGGAGGCAATGAACCTCCTAAGAAAGAGATCCCACTAGAGTATACCTATGGTGAAGGCCCACTTCTAGACATCGGATCAACTGAAGAGGCGGTCTCCAAAGACCCAATCAAGTCTACATTCAAACTCACTAAAGGTGCAGAGCCCGAGCAACTAGTTAAAGCTAGTGTTGTAGATACACAAGATGACACTTTGACCCAAGATACTCCAAGGTGAGGATCCCTTATCATAGTCGATGTGGTTGAAGATAGCTCATGTACTACAACCACAAAATCAGATGAAGAGATTAGAAAGAAACAAGAGGTTTTTCAAGTTGTTAAATTACTCTCCTCCTCTCCTACTTTGGTGAACCCATTTGCTTCCAGGCCTAAAGCTACCCCTACGGTCATCAGGAAGTTGTTCTTAGAAGAGTTGGTCTCTGCTTCCAAAGTTACTAGTGTTGAACCTTGGATAGAGAATACTCTGGAGTGCAAAAGGAAGAGAGCAGAGGAGGGGACTTCCAGCAAAGATACTCTTTCATGGGCCTTACAGTCCAACACCACTATGAGTAAAGTAAAGAAAGTGAATACAATGTCTACACTGGGACGAGATCCTGAAACTTGACATTTCACTGTGGAAGTGGCCAAGCCTACAAAGGAGGGAAAATTCAAGGATAAGACTGCCTCTAATTTTTAGTTACAGTCATTTGACATGGGACTAGCCCATCATGACACTAAGGTGGATTGGTGGAAGTCCACCAATGTGGTAATCGAAGAAGAGCTTGAAGATCTCAAAACTGTTAAAGTACAACTCAAGGTAGAATTCAATGAGTTAAGAAATTTCATCAGATAGTTGATCACTCCAATTGCAAGTGTCCCTAATGCTCAGACCACTTTTTATCCCAGTGCTACAGAAAATCAGGCCATCATAGCCAAGTTGCAAGAGGACAGACATTTTAGGAAGATCGGCAAGAGATGGATCGAGAGGCTCAAATTTGAGGGAATGGTAGTTGTGGAGCAACTGGGTAATGCTCTCCTAAGGCTGGAAATAGAGAGGAATAATATTTATAAGAATTTGTAGACTCTCGCATCGGAGAGAGTGAGATGTCAAGAATTTATAGTAATGCTCCACATGGTAGTTAAAATGAAGACCAAGGAGGCATTGAAGGCCAAGATCTTGCAGATAGGAGATGAGTCTTTGATTGAATGGCTTCAAAGCCTAGAATTTAAGATCAAGATGATCATCCAAGCTGAAGAAGGGTTGCATCAGACAGATGTCAAAATCAAGGAAGAGCAGAATAAAGATTTTAAACTCCTTCAAGGCCTATACACGGAATCACAGACAAGTGGTCAGGGAAAACAAATGATCAAATTGGCCAGTATGCAAAAATTATTTTTTGATTATGTGCACAAGCTAATAGAATAGTCTTCCTCCCATTTGGACAAGGTGCCAGAACTCCAACAGTTGAGCGGATGCATTTTTAAATCTATGGAAGAGCTGAAAGATCGAACGGATGCGATCAAGAGTCTGGCCAAAGAACATTCCAGATGGCTCATCAGATATACTAATGTCCATATCAATAGGCATGAAGAGCTCATCCCAGTCATTATATTTGTCACTTCCTATAGGGATAAATTAGACAAGGAGAAGAAAATGGAAGCATAGATAGATTCCTTCTTGTACTAAATTTTGATATTTATTGAAACAAATAAACTTTTTTTTATCATTTCTAATTAGAGAAGTGGAACCATTTCGGTTACCCTTTTTTATAAGAGTCCGACTTTGGAACTCTATATGTACCATTTTCCAAATCAATACAAAGGCCGACTAAATTTTGGTGTGAAGAATGATATCTTGCTGAGTCAAATTTGTGTATGTCTGAATACCATTGCTTTAACTATTCCATTGCATTGCATGTATCTTTCTACTGATTTGAATGCATCTTTGAGATTAGATTTACAGTCTATGATTGAACTGAAGTTCTATATTATGATTTGATACAGTTAACCAGAGGGGAATCTAGTGTTAGTCTATATTTGGGAGATGTTCCTATGAAATCGATCGACTCATTGTTGCTTTATCATAGATCCTTAGTTTTTCATTTTCATCTTCATTATCTGTCATTGCAATACCATTTTTTAGAGCTCATATGATTATTGAGATCTCCATACTGGCTAGATTTAGTTAAAATTAATCTGCCTAAGCTAGTTTCTGTCTAGGCCTAGCTTGGTTTACCTCTTATGTTCTCAGGTTAAGAACATACCCCTGTTAGATTAGGAAAGATTCATATTCATTGAAAATCATTTATTTAAGGGAGTTATACCTTCAAATTCAGAGGTAAATTAGTTATTCATTTGTATTTCCCAACTGTTGTATTCGATTGATTCTTTAATATTTGGGTATTATGGAGTTAAAGTGAAAAAGAATAATATGTTTAACAACAAGGTACTTCCATTCATTTCTACTTATTTTTTCCTTATCTTTCCTAGCACTTTTGTTCAGAGTTTCCTTTTCCTTATGACTATATTTTTATTTTTCCTATACAATATCTACCTTTTTCATAGGATTTTCTACACTGGGTTTACCTTTTCCCTTTCTTGAATTTCATTTTCTTTCCCATTTCTAAAGATACGAATTGCTTATATTTTCCCAACACGACTTTGTTAACACCATTAAATTACAATTTTGGCAATAAGTGATTGCATTTTTATATTCAAGTGGCTAAATCCATCTTCCAAGTTTAGATTTAAGGGATATAATTGTAGGAAGAATTGAGTTAACTGCTACATTCACACAAATATGAGCAAAAACCAGGCTCATTTTTTTGGGTCACCATATCCACCACTGTTAGGGTTCCAAATGAATTATCAATACCACTAAAGATATTGTGGTCCCAAAATTCCAAAGGGAGACTTGAGATACTAACCATATTACGATCTCCAAAACCTAGGTCGATAATCAAGTCAGACCCTAGTTTGTACTTGCAAAGTGAAAGGAAGTTTTTCAGACCATTATCAAAACCAAAAGAGTCCCAAAAAGAACCTTAATCTTCATAAACAACAAATATAAACAAATATAAACTATTATCCATAGTAATTATGGCTATGTGGCCTTTTAATTTCTAAATCATATTCATCAATCTCCTAACTTTATCAACATTTAGACAAAAGGAAAGAAACTTACACACTAAGGAGAGTTTTAGGTGTGTTATTATTCTATCCATAAACTCATCTAGGATAGTTTCCTCCAATCCCTCCATCGTGCATGCAACTAATGAAGGATCATCAAACTTTAAATTTTCCATCTTCGGGGACCTTCCCCCATCATTTTTCAAAAAATGAGATTGGGACTTAATTTCCGAAGAAGGAATCTAGAACATGCGATGGCAAGACTAGAGGGGAGACTAAACCACTAGGTGGAGGACCATGCAATGAGTATGTTTCATTTTTTTGTATGATCTCATGGACAACATTTTTGGATGAGGGAGCCTCTTAGGGGCCCCCGCATGACATTCTCATCAAATGTTAGGATGAAAGGGAAAAAAATTAACCACAAAGGACAGTTTTAGGTGTGTTATCATTCCATCCATCAGCTCATCTAGGATAGCCGCCTCTAATCCCTCCATCATTCATGTATCTAGTGAAGGATCATCAAAATTTGAATCTTCCATCTTTGGGGATCTTCCCCTACCATTTTTCCAAAAACAAGATTGGAAGTTCATTCTTTAAGAAAGTGTATCATCTTAAAATGGAAGAACTTACATGTTAAGACTATTTAGCCCTCCTTAGGGGGTGTTTTGGGTCATTTTCATGTTGTCCTCTAATTTTTGCCCCTTTTCCATCTTATGTGCCTGTTTAGGACCCTGATTGGGCCTCTCTGGGCACTATTTTCCCCACCTGGCATATTTTCCAGGGGTCTTAACCCCCTGGGTCAAGGTCGATCTTGACCTTGACCTAAGTCAAGGTCAACCTTGACCTTGACCTAGGTCAAGGTTGACCTCAACCTTGACCTAGGTAAGGGTCGACCTTGACCTTCACCCAGGTCCCCCTTTTTCATTGGAAAGTTTGTCAAATGCGGGCGGAAACTCAAAAGTTTATTTTTCCGCTTCCAGGTCGGCTATTTCAGGCTTCAAAGTGAAGAATCTTAAAAAGATATTTAATATAGGTCCACTTTTAGGATTATGAGCCTAATTGGAATTTAATTCTCATATGTCGGCCTCTCTAGAAGTTTGTGCCCTAGACTAGTATATAAGGAATCCTTCTCTCATTTTGAAGGATCTATGCGTAATCTATCAAAGTGATCATCTACTTTCAGGCATCTACTTGGAGATCAAGGATTCAAGCATTCAATCCTTTGAAGGGATTTGGTTCAAGTATTCAAGATTCATCATTCAAACCCTAGATCTATCCATCATAGTGGTGTGATCTTCCTTCAAGAACCTTTGTGCATCCTCAAGATTCATTCATTCTTCCTTTAAGGTGGATTCCAAGCATATAATCATGGAGGTTTTGATTTACATTTATGGTTTTTAATGTTGAGTCTAAGCTTTCATATTAACATACTTGTTTACATTTGAAATACAATTGCATATCTATTGAATATCATATCTTCGTTGTTAGATCTACTTCTACTACTCGCTAGCATTCTTTATTTCAGTTTTGATTTCAAGGTTAATTCCTAAATTGGAGTTTGACTAAGGAAAACCCCTCCCCCAAAAAACAAAACCATTTTTCTTGAAGGTACAAGTATGGAATAGAAAATTATAGAGCAGATTCAAATACCCTTTTCGGCAAACTTTTGGGATCTGCAAACATAATTTTTGTTGGAGCAATGCAGGTCAAGGTCGACATAAAGGGGTACAATTGTGCCCCTATATTTGGGTCAAGGTTGACCTGGCTTAGAAAAGAAAATGATTTCTATTTTTTCTCCATCTCTGTGTTTTAAGGCCAGGGCAGGTTGCAGAATTTCCAGAAATCCAATATAGACACCAGAAAATAGAAATTTTGAGATCTGTTACATTTCAAGATAAGTGTTTCATTCCATCCTAATCTTTCAGATCTATTGTTTTACTTTATAATTAAGAAATCATACCCCATTTCCCCTCTTTATCCATATCCAATTGATTCCTTTTGGCATTGATCGTCTCCTTTTGGTTAATAATTTGGGATCTCCTTGTCTTGGATTGGGAGGTAATATATATCTACAACATTTTCCATACATACACAACAAACACACAAATACCTATATATATATATATATATATATATATCTTACAGAAAGAATATATAACAAGCGAGTGAGACTAGAGGGGAGACCAAGCCACTAGGAGGAGGTCCCTCCATCAAGGTTGTTACCTTTTGTTGTATGATCCAGCGGACAACATTTTTTGATGAGGGAGCCCCCTCAAGCCCCTCCACTGACATTGTCATTAGGCGTAAGCATCAAGAATTCAAAAAAATAGGGTGGGAAGTTGCAAAGAGATAAATTTCAGTTGTATTTTGACTATACATGATGTTTGAAAGTTTTTAAATGAAAACTTACATTTCAATGTCTCAATATTGGTGGACCTCCACAATAAGCATGTTTTCATATGTAAAAAACAAAATAGTGTCAAGTTGCATGTTAATAAAAATAAATTATAAGGTGAAATGAAGCATTAAAAAGGGATTTTTTAATTCATGCATGCATATACATGTTTTTGAGCTATTAAACAATAATTTAAACAAAAAGGAATGCATCAAATAAGAGGGTAAACTATTTTGATAATAAATTTATTTGAATGTGATTGAAGAGGGGTTGGGTGAACATTGTGTTGGAAAGATTGCTACAATGTAGACAATTTTTATTTTGTCATTGATGTCAAAACTTAAGTGGTGAGACTATTTCTATATGTTTGAGTACCATATCTATTGATTGATGAAGATTTGAAGAATAGGATAACAAGAAGACCGAGAAAATGGTTGAGTTATGAGTATACACCAGGGTACTTGATCATTTGGCACTTTGGCAAAGTGATATGTTGTTTATCTTTCACTGACAGTTCACTAGAACGTCGATGCCAAGAAAAGAAAAGTCAATGTCGAGCAAAGAGAAAGGTGATGCCGAGCAAAGCAAAGATGATGTCGAGCGCCAGTGAAATTCTGAGGGAGACAGAAAGTCGAGCAGCATTATTTTAGTAATTGATGAGATTTAAGATCTCTGGCCGACATAGTTGATTTTATTGGGATATGTATTGTTAATTAAGATTGGTCCACACTCATTTAATGCACAGGAAATCGTTATTAGCGCATGGATTCAATGTTTAATTAATGACTGTATTGGAGAAGTAAATTAAATGTAATGATGGAATGATCCATTGGATCTTACCTAACCTAAGATCTACGATCTTGATTCAGAGGTAAAAGATCTATCTGACCTAGATGAAGAGGTATAATATAATCTAGAGAGGTTATTGTTATTGTATCCAAGTAGAAATAAAAGTTGTATGCAAGGGTATTGCATGGTTAATTTACTGATTGGAAAGAACTAGCAAAGAAGGATGAGCAGAGAAGCAGAGAGAGATTGCTTGATGGATTTCCAAGTAGATCTAAAGTTTGAGATGAAAATGGAGGCCACTCAGTGAATTAGCATTAGAGCTGAAATTGGATCTAGATTTGCAAAGTAAGTTGTATGTATCAGATCACACCTGCTGATTACTTTCTAACCATTGTATCAGTTTAAATACTTTACCCAGGTTGACCTAACATCCATTGTATAAATCCTTTGAACAAGGTGACATTCAGAATGGAATTTTCTAAGTCCTCTAACAAGGCCACTCCTAACAGGGTGATTAAATCCTTTAACCAGGACACATTTTACAGTGTGTTTTGTAACTTTTAACAGGGTTGGCTTCAAACAGGGCATCACTTTAGAAGAGTGAAATTTTGGTAGCATGTTACTGGTGGATTTTCCCATATTGGGTTTCCATGTTAAATCATGGTGTCAAAATGTGTGAATGTTTATGTTGTTTTTTACTGTTAAGTTTCAGTAAGCTTATTTCATTAGAACAGTAAACTGCACACTTTTGTTGTTTATTGTTGTGAGAAGCTATGAGTTGTTGAAGTGGTATAAAGTTTTATATGGACACATCTAGACCTAAGGATGATTGATTCACCCCCCTCTCAGTTATTATAAATTCATTCTAACAATTGGTATCAGAGCTTTGTTCTCTTGAAATAGTTTGAAGGTACTTGGAGATAAAGATCAAGATGTATAAAAGGGATGGGCCAAAGATTAACAAAGACAAATTTCTTGCATGGCAAAGTTTGATGAAACTTCACTTGGATGGTATTGGTGATTCTGCTAAATGACATATGGAACAAGAATATGTAGCCCCTACTGGAGTTCTGAATGCTGCACAATTAAGAGAAAAGCATGAACATAATCAAGCAATGTTGGAACTTACATCATCTCTGAATTATCATGAATTTGAGGACATCAAGGACTATACAAGCATAAAGCAGATGTGGGATGCCCTTAAAACAATCTATGGAGGTGATACAAATGTACTAAGAGCCAAATCCGAAAGCTTGAGAGGTAAGTTTGATGATTTAAAAATGCAAGAAGGAGAAAATATAGTGCAATATTATGATAGGATAAAGGAAGTTGTAAATGCTATTATAGGAGCTAAGAGAACCATTGATGATGACACTATCATGAGAAAGGTACTGAGAACACTTCCTCCTATTTATCCTATTAGAGTATCTGCAATTCAAGAACTGAGATGTACTCCTAACAACAATTTGAATCTGGAAAGTTTGGTAGGCAGACTTACTGCATTTGAGATGTCAAATTTTGATAATTATACTCCACAAATTGTTGAATCTACATTCAAGTCACAGATGGTCATCAAAAAATCAAGGAAAGGAAATAAATGTGTGAGTAGTGACAGTGACGCTTCAGATAATGATCTAGAAGAGCTTGAGGAACTTATGGCAAGGAGACTAGCTAGAGGAAAAGGAAAATTCAGAGGTAAACTTCCTATTTTTTGTTTTTCTTGTAACAAACTTGGTCATATTGCTGCTAGATGTCCTGATAAGAATGAGAAAGATGAAAGAAGAGACAACAAGTAAAAAGAAAGAAAGGATGACTGAGACTAAAAAAAGTACAAAGATTACAAAGACAAAGGTAAGAAATCTTTCTATATAGTTGAAGAAGCCTCTGACAGTGAATCTGATAAATCTGATGAAAATTACATAAAAGTTGTGTATGTTGCAATGAAAGATGATTTTGATGATGATGAGAAAAATGTACAAATTTATTATATGAGTAAAGGTGATCATTGGATTATTGGCAGTGGTTGTTCACATCACATGACTGGTGATAAGGACAAATTTGAAACCTTAGATCAATGTAAAGGTGGATATGTTAAGTTTGGTAATGATACACCTTGTAGAGTTAAAGGGAAAGGATCAATTCAA
>MU228403.1:5828177-5856116 GCA_018584345.1 Thuja plicata
TTGGGAGTAGATGTTTTATACTGAAGGATAATAGAAATGGTAAACTTGATGCTAAAGGAGAAGAAGGCATATTTCTTGGATATTCTACTAAGAGTAAAGCATACAAGTGCTTGAATTCTAACACTAAAAAAATTGTGGAAAGTGCAAATGTTATAATTGATGAATATGCAAAGAGAAATGATGTTGAAAGCATTATTGAGCCTGAAAGTTATAGATCATTCACTTATCCTGAAGAGGAGGATTCTAACAAAACTAAAAATGAAGTTGTCGAGCAACAGTCCACACCTGCTGAGACACAGAATGAAATTGTTGGGTAATAGGAGGTGACTGTTGAGCTATCTGATGGAGATGTCAAGTCACAATTTCACCCTGAACTGAACATGAATGATCAAACTGAAGCTGAGAAAGATCCTACTTTGGAAAAATAAGTGAGAAGCAACCATAAACCTGATCAAATCATAGGAGAAAAGGATTTTGTTGTTATGAAAAGAAGAAAATTAAGAGAAAACACATGTTTTCTATGTGATTTTGAGCCTAAGATAGTAAAAGATGCTTTAGACAATGAAGACTAGATTCAAGCCATGAATGAAGAGATAGACCAGATAGAAAAGAACAAGACATGGACACTAGTGTCAAGGCCTGACAACAAAAATGTAATTGGTACTAAGTGGGTATTCAAAAACAAGCTGAATGAACATGGAGAGGTAAAAAGGAATAAAGCAAGACTGGTATGAAAAGGTTATGCACAAGAGGAAGGAATTGACTATGGACAGACATTGGCACCAGTTGCAAGATTGGAAGGTGTAAGAACTCTACTTGCATATGCAGCCTATAAAGGATTTAAAGTTTATCAAATGGATGTGAAGTCAACATTTCTAAATGGAATATTAGAAGAGGAAGTATATATTGAACAAGATAGTGGATTTGTTGACCCAAGAAAGAGGAACATGGTTTGCAGACTGCACAAGGAATTATATGGACTAAAACAAGCACCCAGAACACGGTATGAAAGATTGCACAATTATCTGATAAAGATTGGATTTGCAAGAACAAATGACAACAATAATCTGTATTTGAAAACATAGCAAGTTAAAGGAATTTTATTGGCTGAAATTTTTCTTGATGACATCATATTCAGTGGACAAGATATGATATGCAAAGCATTTACAAAAGAGATGCAAACTGAATTTGAAATGTCTATGTTTGGTGAGATAAAATTATTTGTTGGTTTACATATACATCAAATGAAGAATGGTATCAATATTACTCAATCAAAATATGTCAAGGAGATACTAAAAAGTTTTGGTATGGAAGATTCCAAACCAGTGAGTACACCCGTGGCTACTGGATAGAAGTTGACAAAGAATTATGACACAATAGAGGTAAATCAAACATTGTATAGATCAATGATTGGTAAGTTGCAATATGTTGCACACAGTAGACCTGATATTGCATTAGCAATTGGAATTATTGCTAGATTTTCTGCTAATCCAAAAGAGACACATATAATGGCAGTGAAAAGAATTCTGAGATATTTGAAAGGTACAGAAGATTATGGCCTATATTACAAAAGCAATGACAAGTTTGAACTCAGAGTCTATACTGATTCTGACTGGGCTGGTAATGTGGATGATAGAAAAAGCACCATAGGAGGAGCATTTCTTTTGGGGAAAAGATTAGTTTCCTAGACAAGCAAGAAATAGAATTGCACCTCACAATCTATAGCTGAAGTCAAGTATGTGGCAGCAGTAGTTAATTGTTCAAACATTGTGTGGTTGAAGATACTACTGAAAGGTATGGAGGAGATCACAGAACCATTTTTCATATATTGTGATAACACGAGTGCCATTAATATTTCTAAAAATCCTTTAATGCACTATAAGACAAAGCATATAGCTATCAAGTATCATTACTTGAGGGAGCTAGTTCAGAAGAAGGAAGTGAGACTGGAATATGTGAACACTAAGGAACAGTTGGCAGACATATTTACAAAATAATTACCCAAGGATGCTCATGAGTATCTAAGAGGTAAATTGGGGGTGATTCCCCTAGTAGAGGCTAACTAGTTCAGAATGTAACTGTTGCATCAAATTTTTTAATTAGAACACTTGACACATTGATGCACAGTGAGTCACATTTTTAGGATGTTGCCTAAAAATTGTGAAGTGGAAGACAAGAACAGAAAAGAAGATCAGTCATAAACAAAGATGACATGAACAACATGATGCAAAGATTAGAACAAGATGAATCTGCATAATAAAGATGTCAACATCTTTGGCATTGTTTTCAAAGAGGGAGATTATTGCTAAAACAAACAAATTATTGATAAAAACAATAGATATGAGGGAGATATTACTACAAGAGGGAGCTGAACAAGCAACAGAAAGATATCAGTGTGATTACAGACACAGAGGGAGTAATATTTTATAGATGAGAGTCAGAATGAAGCTAAAGAAATTAATGAAGATTTGATCATATCAAGAAACACATGCACTTTTTGGATTGTATGGTAGCTTTGGTTGGAAATTATTGTTTTATAGTTTAGTGTTGCCATCAATGCCAAAGAGGGAGATTGTTGGAAAGATTGCTACAATGTAGAAAATTGTTTTTTTTGTCATTGATGTCAAACCTTAACTGGTGAGACTATTACTATATGTTTGAGTACCATATCTATTGATTGATGAAGATTTTAAGAATAGGATAACAAGAAGACTAAGAAAATGGTTGAGTTATGAGTATACACCAGGGTACTTGATCATTTGGAACTTTGGCAAAGTGATATGTTGTTTATCTTTCACTGACAGTTCACTGGAAGGTCGATTCCGAGAAAAGCAAATTCGATGTCGAGAAAAGTGAAAGGTGATGCCGAGCAAAGAAAATATGATGTCAAGCGTCAGTGAAATGCCGAGGGAAACAAAGAAAGCTGAGCAGCAGTATTTTAGTAATTGATGAGATTTGAGATCTTTGGCCAACATAGTTGATTTTATTGGGATATGTATTGTTAATTAAGATTGGTCCAAACTCATTTAATGCATGGGAAACCGTTATTAGCGCATGGATTCAATGTTTAATTAGTGAATGTATTGGAGAAGTAAATTAAATGTAATGATGGAATGATCTGTTGTATCTGACCTAACCTAAGATCTACGATCTTGATTAAGTGGAAAAAGATCTATCTGACCTAGATGAAGAGGTATAATATAATCTAGAGAGGTTATTATTATTGTATCCAAGTAGAAATAAAAGTTGTATGCAAGAGTATTGCATGGTTAATTGACTAATTGGCAAGACCTAGCAAAGAAGACTGAGCAGAGAAGTAGAGAGAGATTGATTTATGGATTTCCATGCAGATCTGAAGTTTGAGATGAAAATGGAGGCCACTCAGTGAATTATCATTAGAGCTGAAATTGGGTCTGGATTTGTAAAGTAAGTTGTATGTATTAGATCACACATGTTGATTACTTTCTAACCATTGTATCAGTTCAAATCCTTTAACCAGGTTGACCTAACAGTCATTGTATAAATCCTTTGAACAAGGTGACATTCAGATTGGAATGTTTTAAGTCCTCTAACAAGGCCACTCCTGACAGGGTGATTAAATCCTTTAACCAGGTCACATTTTACAGTGCGTTTTGTAACCTTTAACAGGGTTGGCTCCTAACAGGGCATCCATGATTCAATCTTACTAATAAAATTCCTTCAAAATATGTTTGGAATGATTTAATCTAAGGATTTAAGGTTTAATTAGAAAAAGAAAATATATATTTCTGTTCAATTAAAATACATAATTTTTAATGGATTTTAAACACATGCATGCTTTTGATTTTAATGTAAGATATGTAGGTGTTCTGTATGTTCTTTTTTGATTAATAGAAGTTAGTGGGGATGAAAATGGAGGTTGGAAGAAATGAATATCCTTATTGATTCCATACGAGAAATAAGAACAAAGCTTTCTTTGAAATCAATTCCTTCAACTTGAGCATATCCCTTGCACACTAATCTTGCCTTGGACATCCTCATTTAGTTTGTTTTTTAAAACCACTTAGTTCCAATCTCATTTTGTCTTATGGTCTTGGGACAAGTTACCAAATTTAATTACTTGATTGTATTTGATTCCTCTTCCATAATATTTATCCAATGCTTCTCTTCAAAAAAAAATTGGTCAATTTTGGAGAGGAAATACAAGTTTGTTTGTTCTAATGTACTAACAATTATTTTTCTAATCTAAATTTTTGTGCCTTTTGTCTCCAATCATCAAATCTTACTGATGATTTTTTTTAATAAACCTAGATAGTGTCTTGGTGGTGGGTTTTATGGCATCTTTAGAATTATTTTCTCAACTTATCTAGTTTTGATTCTTGCCTCTATTTCTTATTATTTGAAACCTTCTTCCTTTTGATAATCAATTTCTTGTTCTATTTCATTTTGATGTCTTTCTTCATCAACTTTCACATGATTGGCATTTTTGATAACTTTGTGCAATCTTTTATTAGCATTTGGAAGATTTACTCCTTGTGGAATATCCAGTGAATATGCCTTCATCCTAATGGAATTAAATTTTCATAGATCTTCCTCATCTCCTCTTATATAATACTTACTTCCAAAAATTTGGAAATGTTTACTAATCTAATCCTTCACTTCCAAAGTTTATATGATTTTTTTTGGGTATTCACCCTGATTCGTGTGCAGTTTGAAATATGGACAACTATATGAACTGCTTCTCTACCAAAAGTATCAAATATCTTGGATTCATTTAGAATATCTCTTTCCATTATTTATATTTTTCTATTTTTTCTCTCAACTACACCATTTTGTTGTCAAGATGTTGAGGCTGAATATTGTCTTTTTATTCTTATGTTGTTCATATAATTATTCATATTTATTTGAGGTAAATTTTCCTCCTCTGTGAGGTCTACGACATTTGATCTTCAACCCTAGTTGATTCTCTACTAAGGCTTTGAATGTATAAACTTCTCAAAAGCTTACTATTTTTTACCCAAGTCATCCTAGAATAATCATTAATCAACAACATAAAATAACTCACCTTGCAAACTTTTCATCCTCATTTGCCCACAAAAATTAGTGTGAACAAGTTTCAAAGGCTTTGATATAGAATACTCCTTGGATTTGAAGCTTATCCTTATTTTATTACCATAATGACACTATTTACATATAATATTTGAAGGCTTTTCTTCTTTGGCATCTCCCTTACAAGTTGATTTTTTTATCTTCACAATGCTATCAAATTTTATATGCCTCATCCTCCTATGCCACAACCAAATCTAATCTTCTTTCCCCATATAGCATTTTTCACTTTTGATTTCATTAAGGGTGTAGAGATTATTTTTTGTTCTAAAGGCATTGACTATCAACTTTCCATTATTCTATATTTTATATCCTCCAGAATGAAATGTGAGAGAGATCCATTTGGTCACACATTTGACTCACACTTAGTATATTATGCTTCAATAATTTAACATATAAGGCATTTTCAATTTTCAATTTTTATTTTTCTATTATAAAAGATAAGTGTGTATTTTTTGTTGTAGAATTGTAGCCAAAATTCATTGATCCTTCACTCACTTTCTTTAGAGAGAGTTTTTCTGTTGTCACAAGTCACGTGGGTTGAGAAACCACTATTAGCATACCATTGGTCTCTCTCATCTTGAGCATGTAGTGAAACTTGTATAGGAATGAATATTTCCTTCAATTTTTTCTTCTCCTTCTTCAAAACCTTGTTTTTTCATATGTTTGATTATTGCGAACATCCTCCTTATTATGTCTCATGGGCTCAACAAAAGTACTACAAAATTTTCCATGTGTCCAAAAAATTTACACCTATAACATATAATATTATAGTCCATAAGATAAGAGAACGAATTATAGTTCTTGGAGAATCCAAATCATTCCTTGTATGAACTCAACAATTTATGGTCTTATGACCAAAATGATTACATGTAAAGCAATAACCATGCAAAGAATATTGAAACCTTGGTTTGTGAGGTCATCTTTGAGAAAGTGTCTTTTTAAATTTGTCTAAGTTGTTTAACTTCGGAGGTTGATAATGATGAACTATAACTGATTGAATGTTTGAAGATGATAAATTGATGATCATCAAGCTGCAAAAGTGAATGCAAGACATTAAATTAGTTAATGTGTTGTATTTTCATTGATGTCAACTTGATATGGTTTGATTATTAAAACACATATCAGTCAAAATCTTGAAGAACTGAAGAGATAAATTTTATGTTATCGGTAAAACATAAAAGTTCACTATACAGCGAGTGACAGTAAACACTGACGGACAGTGCACACCGATGGACAATGAACACCAAGAAGTTCACAATGCATACCGAGAACCACAGTAACCAAGCATAACTAAATTTTTCATTGATCATAACCAAATTTGTCACCATGCACAACAGGATTCAATGATCGAGCTAACTGGAGTTGATGACCGATCAAAACTAAAGTTAAAGAATGAAAAACACTTAGTTGGCAGGATCTATATTTAGACTAACTGATTGATTGCTTTATTATTAATGATCAGTTGAAATAAAGTAAAGAGGAGATTTAAATAACATTTTATTTTCATCTATCATTAAGAGATTTGTGGAATAAAACTTAAGGATATCTTTACAGATTAAAGCAAGCATGGCGAGTTTTACGGATCAAGAAGTGATCTATGACAAAAAAAAAGGAGATTGAGTGGCTTATCATGTCTATATAAAGAGACAAGGAATTGATTATGAAGAGAGGAATTATGAATATACTTTGGTGAAGATAGAATTCTTCATGCAAATCTGATCATACAGGCTGAAGAACAAAGCCAAGGAATTTTGCAGACAATGAGCAACAGAGGACAGAGCATTCCCCGAGCAGAAGGAAGAAATGAAAGGAGAAAAGGAATTGAAGAGCATATTGATCATAGAGGTATTATTGGACTAAAAATAGATTTGAATATCTGCAAGATAAAGTTGTATTTTGAACAGATCATTTACTGTATCATTTTAACCATCGATTCAGAAAATATCTTAACCGAGTGGGATTTAACCATCCTTATTGTATTGAGATACTCAAGAGTATCAAAAGGTTTTCTTTTTTACGGCATAGTGAATGCTAGGTAAAAAGACAAAATGTTAGTTTTAAATCCTCTAACAAGGTCGCACTTAACAGTGTATTGTAACCTTTAACAAGGTTGGCTCTTCACCGAGCTCACTTCAGAAGAGTGAAAATTTTGGGTTCCCAATCCCAAGTGGTTTTTCCCTTAACAGGGTTTCCACGTTAAAATTTCTTTCATTGCATTGATATTTTTCTTTACACATTAGTGATACTGGATTGGTCAGTTAACACTAAGTTTATTTACTACTACTTGGTAAAGTCTAGAAAAGATAAATAGTATATCTTACCGAGTAGGCAATATTTGTTAAAGTTATTTAATGCATACATCTTCATGGACAGAAAGATAACTAGAGGATATTATATTTGAGATATATGTTTTGGTTGGATTTTTGAAATTATTTTAAGGCCACTAATTCAAGACCCGCCCCCCCCTCTCTGTTATTCTAACAATTGGTATCAGAGCTTTGGTTCTTGGAAGAAAATTTTAAAGGGACTTAAGCTAAAGATCACAAGATGACTAAAAGGGATGTGCCTAAGTTGAACAAAGACAACTTTGCATCATGGAAAAGTAGGATAAGAATTCATCTATTAGATATTGGAAATGATGTCACACAATACTTGGATACTGAATATATTACACCTACTGGACCTCTGACTGTTGGTCAATTAAAAGAGAAACATGAACACAATTCTAAGATGATAGAACTTGATTCTTCACTATCTAATGTTGAATGTGAAGATGTGAAATCATGCAACACTAAAAAGAAAATGTGGGACAAACTCAAGCTAGTACATGGAGGAGATGCAAATGTGTTGAGAACTAAAGCTAAAATCCTAAGAGGAAAGTTTGATGACCTAAAAATGAAAGGAGAGAACATCACTCAGTATAGTGATAGAATCAAAGAAGTTGTTAATGCTATCCGAGGAGTAGGAGGAGTACTTGGAGAAGAAATAGTTGTAAGTAAAATTGTGAGAACCTTACTGCCTGTTTATGCTATTAGAGTATCTGCAATTAAAGAAATGAGGGCAGTAGCTAGTAAAAATGTTACTCTTGATATTTTGATTGGTATAATTATTTCATTTGAGATGAACAACTATGACAATAGTGTCTTACCAACTATTGAGTCTGCATTCAAATCTTCTTTGAAAATAAGCAAATCTAGTAACAAACACACTATGAGAAATGATAGTAACAGTGATAGTGATGAACAAGAAATTGATGAACTTGAATCACTAATGGCTAGGAGACTACATAGAGGTAAAGGAAGATATAAAGATAAATTACCATTGGTCTATTTTAATTGCAAAGAAATTGGACATTTTACTGCTAGATGCCCTAACAAGAGAAAGGATGAAAGAAACAATAACAAATCTCTTGAAAATAAGTTTGATAGAAGTGATGATCGAGACTACAGAAGAAACCAACACTCTAACAGAAGAGATAACCAAGATTATAAGGACAAAGGAAAGAAGGCTTGTTACCAGGTTGAGAACAAAGCTGAAAATTCTACTACTGATTCTGATGAAGATGTTAAGGTAGTATTTTTTTCTATGAAGGATGATTCAGAAGAAGAAGAAAGGTATGTTGAAACTTCACTCATATCTAAAGTTAGCAAAAATGATGTCTAGATTATTGATAGTGGTTGTACTCATCACATGACTGGAAATAAAGAAAAGTTTGAAACTTTTGAATATTATAATGGTGGATCGGTTAGGATGGGTAATGACTCACCTTGCCCAGTTGAAGGAAAAGGAATCATCATTTTGATTAATCTGATTAGATGTGAAAATGCATATTGGGTGAAAGGACCTAACTATAATTTATTGAGTGTTTCATAGTTGAATAACACAGGACATCGAGTTGCATTTGAGAAAAAAAAGGAAAAGATCTATAATAGAACTAGAAATTTAATCGGTACTGGAGAACAAACAAAAGGTAACCTATTCTATCTTGATAATATTGAGACCACTTGTTTAATTTCTAAAAATGAAGATGTTTGGTTGTGGCATAAAATATTATGTCATGTGAATTTTGACAACATGGTTAAGATAAGTAAGAAAATAAAAGTAAGAGGCTTACCGAGTATTTCAAAGCCCGACCATGTTATGTGCAAGAATTTTAAAAAAGGAAAAATGACAAATTCTAGTTTCAAAAGAAAAACATATACATCTAATGATATTCTAGAGTTATTCCATACTGAGCTATGTGGACCAATGAGAACAAAGAGCTATTATGGTGATAGATACTTTATTCTATTTGTTGATGACTATTCTAGGATGATGATTGTCATGTTCTTAAAAGAGAAATATGAAGCATTTAAGATGTTCAAATGGTATAAAGATAAATTTGAAAAGCAAAGTGGAAAAGAGCTGAAATGTTTAAGATCAGATAGAGGAGGAGAATTTATTTTTGATGAATTCACTAACTTTTGTAATGAGCATGGGATTACAAGACAGGTTTATGCACCGAGAACACCACTGCAAAATAGGATTTCTCAAAGGAGGAATAGATCAATTTTTGATTGTGCTAGAACTCTCATGATTGAAAAAGGCATCACAGAAACATTTTGGAGAGAAGTTGTAAGTACTTAAGTCTATACACTAAACTGAGTTCAATTGAAGAAAGAAACCAATAGGACACCATGTGAGCTATGGTATGGATACACACAAAATGTGAGTTACTTTAGAATTTTTGGAAGTCAATGTTATATACTAAAAGATGATAGAAATAGGAAACTTGACTCTAAAAGTGATGAAGGAATATTTCTAGGATATTCTACTAAAAGCAAAGCTTATAAATGTCTGAACAAATATTCTAACAAAATAATTGAAAGTACAAATGTTAAAGTGGATGAATTTGCTGAGAAAAATGATGAGGAAAGTAGAAAGGAACTAGAGGATTATAGCTCATTTGTCTACATTGAAGAACTTGACAGCTTGCCCAAATGACAGGATAATGCAACCGAGCAACAGGGTGCACACACTGAGAATCAGGAAAATGCTCACAATGTTGAACCGAGTGATAATGAAGATCAAAATGAAGAACAGGGATATGAACCTGTACTTGCTAAATATGTCAGAAGACACCATCCATAAGACCAAATCATTGGAGACAAAAGAGTAGGAAAGAGAACAAGAAGTAATTCATTTAACAATAGATGTTTGATTTGTGATTTTGAGCCTAAATCTATTAATGCTGCACTTGAGAATCAAGAATGGGTTAGTGCAATGAATGAAGAGATTGAATAGATTGAGAAGAATAAAACATGGACATTAGTGCCTAGACAGAGTGACAAAAATTTCATTGGTACCAAATGGATATTCAGAAACAAACTCAATGAGAATAGAGAAGTCACAAGGAAAAAATAAAGACTGGTATGCAAAGGGTATGCACAAGAAGAAAGTATTGACTATGGAGAAACCTTTGCACCCATTGCTATACTAGAAAGAGTAATAATTCTACTTGCTTATGCTACTTTTAAAGGATTCAAAGTATACCATGGATGTTAAATCTGCATTTCTGAATGGAATACTAGAAGAGGAGGTATACATTGAACAACTTGAAGGGTTTGTTGATCCTAACAAGAGGAACATGGTTTGTAGACTAAAAAAATCCTTGTATGGATTGAAAAAAGCACCAAGAGCATGGTATGAAAGACTTCACTCTTATCTCATTAGTATTAGATTTGTTAGAACAAGTGACAATAGTAATCTATATTTAAAAGGAGATACTGATGATAAGATTTGATTACTGAGATATTTTTTGATGATATCATATTTGGAGGTAATAATATGCTATGCAAGTCATTTGTTGATGAAATGAGAAAATAATTTGAAATGTCAATGTTTGGAGAGATCAAATTTTTTCTTGGTCTACAGATTCTACAACAGATAAAGGCATCTACATCACACAATCTAAATACATCAAATAAGTTCTAAAGATATTCAAGATGGAGGACTCCAAACCAGTTGGAACACCTATGGAAACCGGATGCAAATTGACAAAGGAAGATAAGAAAACTGAGGTAAATCAGACCTTATACAGATCTATGATTGGTAAACTAATGTATGTTGTATACACTAGATCTGATATAGCACATGGAGTTGGTATAGTTGCAATATTCTCTACTAATTGCAAGGAATCACACATGACTATTGTCAAAATAATTTTGAGATATCTGAAGACTATGGTTTTTCGTACAATAAAGAAGGCAAATTTGAGCAACAAGTTTATACTGATGGTGATTGGGCTGGTAACATAGATGATAGAAAGAGCACAACTGGAGGAGCATTCTTTATGGGTGACAGACTTATCATATGGATAAGTAAAAACCAAGGATGCATATCACAATCAACTGTAGAAGCAGAATATGTGTATGATGTTGCAAATTGCTCTAACATTGCATGGATCAATCAATTGTTGAAAGGTATGAATGAAGAAATTCTTGACCCAGTAATTATCTATTGTGATAATATTATTGCTATAAACATCTCAAAGAACCCTATGATGCATGCTAAGACAAAGCACATAGCTATTAAGTATCATTACTTGAGGGAACAAGTACAAGAGAAAGAGGTGATACTAGAATATGTACAATCCAAAGAACAATTAGCAGACATATTTACAAAACCATTTCTAAAAGATACATTTGAGTACCTAAGGAATAGACTAGGGTTTTGTCCCTTGTCTACTGGTCACTAAGCTGACTAGGAGGCTACATTATCCTACACATTGTCAGAAGATCAATCATGTTGATGCAAGTTGAGATATGGACTGCAATGATATATCAGTACAAGATGGTACTTATCTAAAACACACACAAGAGATATTGTTGGCTAATACAGAATTGTATTGCTCATGGAGAGGAGATTCAATTATATATTTTTGTTTGGCATTTTTGTCAAAGGGAGAGGAATATTCAATGAAATATTAATCAGGGAGAAGTACATCCAGAGAGAAATAAAATATCCATCAGGGAGTAAGATGAACAACACAAAGAAAAAGAAATATTCAATAAAATCACCATCCATCCAAGGTAAAGAATTGAAGAAAGTTAACACTGCATATCTCTCCAAAAAAGGGAGAAGAGATTCTACAAGAAAGGGAGAAACAAAATCAGAAAATAGAACTGCTACACCTATCCATAGAAGGGAATGAAGAAAGGGAGAGCACACAATAGAATCAAATCTAAGCTAGAAGAGCTTACCGAGATTAAGATATTTGAATTGCTTATAGAACAATAAGTTTGGTATGTTATTGCATGTTTTACACTGCATATTTCATAGTATGTTGCCATCAATGCCCAAGGGAGAGATTGATGAACTATAATTGATTGAATGCTTGAAGATGATAAGTTAATGATCATCAAGCTACAAAAGTGAATGAAATACATTAAATCAGTTAATGTATTGTATTTTCATTGATGTCAACTTGATATGGTTTGATTATTCAAACACATATTGGTCACAATATTGAAGAACTGAACAGACAAAGTTTATGCTATCGGTAAAAGATAAAAGTTTAGTATACATTGAGTGACAGTAAACACTGATGGATAGTGAACATCAAGCAGTTCACAATGTATATCGAGCACCACGATAACTGAGCATAACTAAATTTTTCATCAAGCATAACTTAATTTGTCACTGAGCACAATTGGAGTCAATGACCAAGCTAACTCAAGTTGATGACCGATCAGAACTGAAGTTAAAGAATGAAAAAACACTTAGCTGGTAGGAGCTATATTTAGACTGACTGATTGATTTCTTTATTATTAACGATCAGTTGAACTAAAGAAAAGAGGGATATTTAAAGCATGTTTTATTCCTAGCTATCATTGAGAGATTTGCGAAATAAAACTGAAGGAGAGATTTATAGATTAAAGCAAGCATGGCAATTTTTATGGATCAAGAAGTGATCTACGACAAAAACAAGGAGATTGAGCGGCTAATCATGTCTATATAAAGATATAAGGAATTCATTATGAAGAGAGAGGAATGTTGAATATACTCTAGTGAAGATAGAAGTCTTCATGCAGATCTGATCATACAAGCTAAAGAACAAAGCCAAGGAATTCTGCAGACACCGAGCAACATAGGAGAAAGCATTCATCGAGAAGAAGGAAGAAAGAAAGAGAGAAAAGGAATTGAAGAGCATATTTATCAAAGAGGTATTATTGGACTAACAATAGATCTGAATATCTGCAAGATAAATTTTTATTTTGAACAGATCATTTACTGTATCAGTTTAACCATTGATTTAGAAAATCTCTTAACTGAGTGGGAATTAAACATCCTTATTGTATTGAGATACTCAAGAGTATCAAAAGGTTTTCTTGTTGACATCATAGTGAATTATAGGTCAAAAGACAAATGTTTATTTTTAAATCCTCTAACAAGGTCGCACTTAACAGTGTGTTGTAACCTTTAACAAGGTTGGCTCTTCACCGAGCTCACTTCAGAAGAGTGAAAATTTTGGGTCACCGATCCCAAGTATTTTTTCCCTTAACAGGTTTTCCATGTTAAAATCTATGTGTCAAATTTGTATTTCTTTCATTGCATTGATATTTTTCTTTACACATTAGTGATACTGGATTAGTCGGTTAACACTAAGTTTATTTACTGCTACTTTGTAAATTCTAGAAAAGATAAACAATATATCTTACCGAGCAGGCTATATTTGTTAAAGTTATTTAAGGCATACATCTTGATGGACTAAAAGATAACTAGAGGATATTATATTTGAGATATAATTTTTGGTTGGATTTTTGGAATTATTTTAAGGCCACTGATTCACACCCCCCCCCCCCCCCCTCNTTCCCCCCCCCCCCCCCCCTCCTCAGTTATTCTAACAGATTATTCTTTTGTGGGACTTTTCTTGCTTCCTTCCTTTTGGTGGGACTTTTGAAAGTTTCAATGTTGCTTTTTGGGTTTTCATCATCCATTTTCTTTGGTAGATATGCAACATTAGAACTTGCAACATTTTTTTCTTCTTTTAGTTTCATCAAATCCAAGGCAAATTTAAATGAATGGTGATCTTTGTGCATTGGTAATATCATCCAACATTTTGGTACTTTTATCAAAATCCATAGCTTTGATTTAGTTGATCTTGTCTTTTCCAATCAGTCCTTGAATAAATTATTTCATGTTCTACCTTCTCACAATCAGATTCCCTTACTTTTAGTTGATCTCTTAGAAACTTCTTTAGTTCACTTAGCCTCCTCAACTTGATTATTGAGATACACAATCATTTTTTCTAATTCCTCAAGTAGCTTCATCTTTGATTCATAATATTTTTAAGTTTGAGTTTTGAGATTTGAATTCTACTTCTTGATTCTTCTAATTTCATCTAGGCAACAATAAGTTCTTCCCTTATCTTCATCATTGTCCATGGATGAATTATTACTTTCTTGAATGTATAGGCCCTACATATGTCTTAAAAATTTCTTATTTTTCCCATGTTTTTTTCAAGTGTACATTTTCTTATAATTTTCTTTTTTTTTTTCCTTTTCCCTTATTTTAGTCTTCTTCCTCTTCATTTCTATCAATTCCAAAGTGTGGACATTTGGCAGAAAAATGACTTATATTACCACAATTAAAATATTTAAGAGTATACTTACCTTTATGCTTGATAGATATTTTCTTGAATTTATTTACAAAGTTATCTTATTCATCACTTGATATTAATCCTTTGTTCTTGATCCTTCTTGATTCTTTCAAGGTGGTTTCTCATTTTGATGTTGTTCATTTTTTAGTCCTAATTTCATATGCGGTGAGAATGTTGTGCAACTAATCCATCACTAAGGTGTCTAGATCCTTCATTTATTCAACACAAAAATATTTCACATCAAATCACATAGGGTAGATCATAATACCTTTTATACAATTACTCCATCCCCAATCCTTTCTCCAAGAACACAAATAGAATTTATGATTTCATCCACATGAGGAAAATAGCTAGCAAGATTCTCTTTGTCTTTCATCTTCAAACTTTCAAATTGCATCATGAAGGTTTGGAGATTTTCCTTTTTCACTTTTTTGCCTCCATAAATCTATAAATACAATTTTGAGTGACCTAACTGAATCAAAAATTCAAAGTTATGCATTACACGTCATTAAAAGAGATGCGGAACAAGCCACAAGAGACTTCAATCCCTTCAACTAGACACCGATCTAGCAAGAGATACCAATATCTTTTCTATGAGAGGAACCAACCTCCTAATTTATTAGAATAGAAGGCACCAACCTTCCAAACATAATATAAAGTTTGTTTGTGACTCCTTGGGTCTACCCTAAATCACCCTCAAAAAATTTCTTACTGCTCCAACAACATTTGCCTTAAAACTGTGCTTTTGAATCTGCAATATGATCTTCAAAATTTGTTCATAAGTTTTCAATTTCTTCACACAAATTTACACAATGATATTTCATAATATTCTTTCACAAATATTGCATAATTTTGCTTCAATATGAGGTCAAGTAATTCATATTCCTTGCAAAAATGCTCAAACATTCCTTACAAAATTACTCAAATTGTCTTTTATATTTGTTCTTCATAAAGATATTCTTGAATTGCTTGTTAAAAATAAGCATCAAGAATATTTTATTTACACCCTCAACTATGCACTTTTTCACAAAAATATATGCTTCTACAAGGTGGTTAGCCAACATGCATGGATATTAATTTTTTTATTGTTTTAATTGCATTACCCAATGTGGGCACTTAGCACAAGGACGTTACTCCTCTTAGGGACCCAAAAAAAAATCCAAATTAAAATTAATTTAATTTCCATTAGGAAGGGGAGGGTTTCCAAAAACAAAACATTATTTTTGCACTTCTAATCCCTATTCAAGTATTGGCCACCAATCTTTAAATCCTTGTGTAATTTAAAAATTGGGTCAACAAAATCTCCAATATAGCATGAAAAATTTGGCACGGGTTCTTTAGCTATTATGTCATTGATTTACCTTTACATTAATTAAAATAATCCAACATGAAAAATTGCATCTCTTCATGTTTTCTTTATGTAATTAACCTTGTCCTATTGGTGCATATTTAGAGGAGAGAAACAAGTTTTTTCATGATTAATTCTCTTTCAAATAAACAATAAAAATAAGAGGTCCCTAGCCTCAAAAATACACAATAAGTCATCTTAAAAAAAAGGTATCTAGCATAAATGTCAAGTATAATTTATTTTCTCATTGTCTCTTATTTCTGCACAAAATGAGTGCTCTAGATCTTACACAAACATTGAAAGGTGTGCATATCTCTGCACTATATCTTTAACCCACTTTCCTAGCATTTTCCATTTGATTTTTGCCCGACCCACATCTATATATTACTCTCTACAATTCCTTTTATAGTCCACAAGCTAATATATTTATGGCCTTTGAACCAATGTGCTTTTATGGTCCTGAAGCCACTTAGCTTTTAGTTCTTGCACCAATATTTATGATTCCTAGCAGTAGAGAACACAAGACCTAGATTGAGATCCTCTCTATATGTTTTTTTTTTTATATACAAGTTTAATGTTTACACATGCTATATCATTTTTTCACACATTTACTCCAACATTTTTTTTCTTTAGCATAGATAGATCATGTTGTGACATAGACACACTAGATGGGGGGGAATATGGAGTCGAAAAGCACAATTTTTATTTATACTTTATAAATTATGTTCATCTTGTGTTTTATGTCCTATTTTAGCTCTAATTTTAGATTTTCCTAATATAAATTTCAGTTGTGTTCGTCTTTACACATATGTTTTCCATTGCGTTGATTAAAATCAACAACCTAACAAGGGGGTTGACCCTTATACAAGCACAACCCAAAGACGTTTAAGATAACAATAGCACTTAGCAAGGGTGTTGGATTTTACAAGTTGAGGCCATCAACGACTCACTAACAATACACTAAAAGTAAAGGTGCTAACAAATGAAAAATATAAACAACACACTAGCATAAAGGCTAGTAGCCCTTGTCAAGATTGGGAGGGAAACTCACTCATCATTTGTGGAGAAGAATGTGAGTTTAAAGAATTTTTTTTCCTATGTCGTCAGACAACTGTCTTGGCAATGTTGTCCTTAGGATAACCACCACAAGGGAGAGAAACTAATGAAACTCTATTTGGAAAATTGTTAGCACAACGGCTAGAGTGTTAAGAAAATTATATATTGCCAGCTAGAGATCGGAGCAGAATGGGAGTAGTAGGTGAAGAAGGGTCGTGATGACAAAAGGGGGTTGCACTAGTAGAAGGAGTAGTATTCTCATGGATGACCCAATTTATAGCAGGAGAATAACCTAGATTTACAGCATCACCTAGATTTGCAGCAAGGGCTTCATCTACATCGTCAGCTTGTGAGTCTTCATCAAAGGAAGAATAAAAAGTTGGGATAGTTTGTTGGCTAAAAATTGTGTAAGTCATTGAAACTACAACTTACAAAATTGTAAATTTAGGCAAAGTCTCATTAGATTTCTCTCTCCTCTTAGCAATAGGGGAGGCTCCCTTCTTACCATAGGTGGTTTCAACATAGACCTAACAAAAATTAATAAAAGGCTAGTTCTTCTTAATCATTTCCTCTTTTTCTAGGAATGATTCTTACACAACTACAACTTTCAACTTAACAAAAGGTATCTATTTCTATGATAATATTTTTGGCTCAGTGGTTAACATAAGTAAAAGTCCTAAGACAACAGTTAATAATACTTTGGTGGAATAACAACACGAACCCAAATTCTCTTGCAATTAACCCAAATTTATGATTAACTAAAACAATTTGCAAGGCACAAAGTCTCTTACTAATTACTTTCTAACTTTAAAAATGCTTCAAACTAAAGCTCAAAGTCTTTATCTCTTAGCAATCTGCAAGCACTATTTGATTATAGAAATCTCTTCCCTTGAAGCACAAAGTCTTCAAGAAACTAAACTGAATGCTCAAATGGTTCAAACAAGGTAAGCCAAAAGTGAATTAACGAAATAGCAACTATTGCAACATAATAATCCATTAATCAATCTCAAGATCTACAACACAAAGTTTGGAAAATCTTGCTTCTTTTATTCAATTCAAAAAATTGCAGCATGAAACTCAAAGTCTTCATGATACAACATATCCAAGCATAGCTTTCTTGCCAAAAACAAAAGATGAAAAATACATTGGGTCTCACTACTTTATATAGTAAAAGAGGAGAGATAAAGGTGAAGAGAAAAGTGGAAACCCTTCACCACCTTGACTTATTCAATAACAAACTTTGACTTATTCAATGCTACAAGGCTTAAAGCACTTGCAACATGGTTACATGAAACAACTTTGCATGTGATACTATTGTTACCCAAATTTTTCACATGCGGTATAGCAGTCATAACAGTTAAATATTTTGCATAAAGAAGCATCTCTTTGACATTACTATGCAACTAATGAAAATGAATACATTCATATTATCATATCTCATTTGTACTCTAAGTATTGATCAAATGCGCACTTTCAAATTCATAAATGATCATTACATTGTGCATTCAAACTGAATGTATTAGACAAGTGTTCCTTCAAGGTTACATCTTGAATACTGAAACTTAGAGGACATATGCAAAAAATAAAGTAAAAGAAAGACATGATGAAGCCTAAGGATCTATGTATTGCCTTTAAGTGGTCTTCTAGTTTTTGGAGCCCCAAATATATTAAAATAATAATAACTAATCACCGTCATACCTTTTTATTATTATCATCTGCATAATCTGAAGTCTTCATGTCTTGGTCTTGTTTCTATCTATCATGCATCCTAGGTCTTTTGTTAGTCCTGTTTCATGCATTATCATGGAGGAAAAGATGTTAGATCCAACCGGATCTAAGCAATACATAGTTCACTAAAGAACACCATACATTAGTCAAACTCCCTGAACTGCATATTAACCAATGATATCGGTGCAATAGAAAGGTATGCATTTACATTGATAGAATAATAACATCAAAAAGACATGTCTTTATGAAATCCTTTGTTGTATTTAAAAGTTGTTTATGAGTCTCACGAGCCCGTGCTTGAACCTCATGAACATGTGCAAATGTTCAAATTGTGCAACAAAATAAGCTATATGTGTATGCAAGAGATGTAATGGTATGCAGATTCAACATTGATGCAAGAAAAATGACTAAACTGTAGTGATATCAATGTGAGTTATATGCAGATGAAGATGCAGTTTTAAACAATGCATATATATATAATCAAATGATGGTGTTGTTTAAAGTATATAAGATACATGTCACTGTGATCTACCTTTTTTGCAAAAAGGACAATATGCATATACAAGGGAGGAATACAGAATAACAACAATGTCAACTTCGTGTAAGCTATAGATAGAAAAAGATGCTTCCAGTTTAAAGGCACAAACAACATGATCTCCACACAATAGAAAAATGTTCAGAGAATAATAGAGGGAGATAAAGTACAAGACACAAAGGTGCATATCAAACATGTGATATTGTCAGTTCAACAAGAAATATTCATTTCTTGACAAAAGAAGGACAGCTTGCATATATTGAGAGTTTATGTCTAAAATCTGAGGAAAAGATATGTGGGTATTCCAGTCTTGTGCAATTCATCCAACACAGTGTGAAATAATCATGAAAGAGTAACAGCTAGTTATTTACAGAGCAAGACTTCAAGTAGAGCTACGGATTTTATGCTACAGAAGATGGAGTCAACTGAAGATAGCATAAAAGAAGACAGCATAGCAATAGCATCAAAGACAAGATGCAGAAGAAATTGAATGTAACCTAGTTCAACAAACAAACAGAGATTGTATGCAAGTAAAAGCCCTGAATTCAGCGACAATAGACAGTTAATGGAGGAGACTGCCTATTTAAGGATCTGACAATTCAAAGGCAATGGCCCCAAGTACTTATTGAAAAATAGTGCAAAGTACATGCAGTTCTACTAACAAGAAATTTGTGTTATCAACTCGAGCTTTCAAAAGCTATGTATTTAAAAACAAAGAGTTCAAACAGCGAGAAAGATTGATAAAAGAGATCACAGAGTAACTTATCTTCAAGTTATAAGTTTGAACTATAGGAGAGGCCGAGTTCATGCTTTTGTGGCATGCATTTCTACTCCAGTTTGAGTCAAGTGCAAACTACGGTGGAGACTATGCAATAAAGCCCGAGTGCCAACTGTTGAAGCCCGAGCTACAGAGAGTCAACTCTAGCGAAACCCCGTGCTCTTTGTTTGCAAAAATAGTGAAAGCACCAGTTGGAGCACGTACTCCAGTACCAAACAGAGCCCATATTTTAGCAGAACAAACAAAAGAGTGCCAGTTCAATAAAATCTCAAGTTCCACGCATCCCCATAAGCCACGGCATAAAGAGAGCCCGAGTTCTTTGTTTTTTCAAGAAAAGAAGCTCCAGTTTGAGCGCACATTCAGAAGCTAAAGTAAGTCGAGCCTCAAGATCGCAGAGAGGAGTCACAAAGAATTCAATACAACTCCTGGATAACTATGGTGAACTCCATCAAGCATCAAATAGAGAAAGCACAAGAAGATCACCAGCATGGTGACACAGAAGCTGTAAACCCTAACTCCTTCCCCAAAATTGGAGATGTAAATAAATGCATTGTGCCAAGTTTTACAAAACTTTGGAATCCGTCGAGTATAGCACTTAATGCCTTTGGTAACTGCAATTGCAAAGATAAGCTCTCATGGTGCCACGATAGGGAGGGAGATATTTATCAAACATTGGTCATGTTGACCATGGTTATAGTGTCGGGTTGGGGTGTTTTGGCTATATAATATGGTCGGTTATATGGTTTGGGTGATGCGTTATATACTATGGTGTCGGCTAAGTCATAGGAGTTGGAGTTTTTATGTAAATGTGGGTAGATTTTATGCATTTAGAGTTATGCATGTTGATGGGTTTTTGATATATTTTGTAATAAAGTTGGTAAATATGTAGAACGCATGAAAATATTTTAAAATACCAACTTTAGGGGTATCTCATTTTTTAAATGGGCCTTTAGGGGATAGATTTTAGGCGCTAATCGTGCCTTAGATTTAGGGATGTGCTATTTTTGAGGATATTGATGGGGGGATAATTTGTAGGCATCATTTAGGCCTCTAATTTTGGGTTATCTTTCTGTTTGAGAGGGACTTTTTGGAGGGAGATGTCATTTTCAAAATTGAGCCATATGGGCTATATAGTTGGGATTTTTATTCATGTAAAGGGGTTCAGAATCAGAAGAGAAGGTTCTTTTAGATAGGAACCAATCTAGAGACCTTTTTGATGTTTTTTTTGTATCCATTTCAGTTGCAGATTTGGGACATAGTGCATATAGTGAACTTATTGTTCCTAGATGTTTTGGAGACCATTTTGTAACCACATTTACATTTTTTTGAAGGAAATAAGAGTAGGCTATCTGATTACATCAATTTATGGGTATTGGATCCAATCTTATTCTTCTTTTCTGCATTAAGTGTTGCACATTTTACGTGATCTGGTAAAGTGAATTATTTCTGATTCCTTTCCTATGTTATCAAAAATCAGGCCTTTTTGCAGAATATGTAAGTTTGTTGTCAGTTTTTATTGTTTATGGTATTAACCCTAATAGTGAATTCTAGTCAACCTTTATGTTGAGTAGAGAATGATAAATGCAACTCAGTGATTTTGTAGTTGGGGATGCTAGTTTGAAAAATCTTGATAGATCTGGAGTAAGTTTTGGTGTATCACCCCATTTCCCATTCAGTTTTAAATCTTTCTCCCTTTTCCCATTTTAGTTTTCAATCAGGAGGTGATATCCCAAATCAGATAGGAACCAGCCTAGAATTCGGAGACTCCTTATCAATCATAGTCCACCCACAGCTAGAGAACGTTTCCATTGTTTGGATAGAGTATTGTCAAAGCCCCAATGCCTAAGTTGGGGTGGTAATTCTAAGCCTCAACAACTATCACATGTAATTACATCTTGTTTTTATATTAAATGTAATATGTCAAATAAAAATTATAAAAATATGAGGAAAATATTCCAAGTGTCTGACAAGACACGACTTTTATTACATCATCCTTTATTGGTCCTCATACTACTATAGGATGCCCAATGATTGATGTGTTCTGGTTTGGTGAAAGCATCTCGAACTAGAATATGAATCTGCATCCTTCATTATTTTGTATTGATGCCATCAACCAATTTCCTTCTTGAAATCTTTCTATGCTCTCATCGTTTCGACGTTCATCTCTTTTTTTGAATGGCTCCATTATATTGTCATTATTTAGTTACCAAAAAAGGTCATAACATGGTCTTTCAAGCTACAACTGTGCAGATCTGGAAGAGTATGCGTATAGGATTTGAGTGGAAGTACTTTGAGTAATAAAAGGCAATAGATTTTGGGAAAAAGTAACTCTTTAAATGAGGGAAAAACTCAAAAATAGGGTTTTCTGGAGGCATTGTACGTATGCAGACAAGTTTGGAGAAAGAAAATGAGATGAAAATGTATATATATTCAAAGAGGGAACTCATTTACTCATAGGTGGGGATTTTACGTCCCACTATAAGTCAACCAAAAAACTCATAATGTGTATAAACAAGATTTTTAAGTCCATTTACAACCTTGGAAAAGAGGGGAAAAGTGCATGCAAAACACATGGAAAGTGGTTTTTGGCTTGCAATGCATATTCAAGTCAAGATTGAATACTTGAAAAATGTTGATTGTTTGAGATTAAAAATGCATCGAAATAGCAACAAGAAAGGAATGATTCAAACCTGCAAGTAATGAAGATGTATTTGCATCCAAAAATTATTGTTTTTGACAAATGATGTCGTAGATGGGCTTTAATTAGAATCAAATTTTAGGTATATACTTGGTCATTTTTGTAGTTGAATGCCAAAAATGGGCTTTGGAATGCCCAAAACATGTAATGAATACCATGTTTTTGTTGTTACAACCGCAAAAATGGGCTTTTTACTGTCAAATGCAAGCAAAAATAGAGGTGTTTTTGCATACCCTACCAAGTGACATCCTTTGAAGACCCAAATACATGTATCACAACCTGTGGTTTTCCTCTAGGAAGTCCTATATGCATTTTAGAAATGCATTTCCAGGTAAAAATGAATATGATTGAGAAGCTACAGCCAAAATTGGGCTTTTCATTGTCATTTACATGTAACTTTGAATGCATAACGAACCTTTTTGACTCATTTGCATGCATTGCATATAAAATTTCTTGGTCTAATATGCCCATATGGGCTTTTATAAATCCATTACATATCATCAAGAAGTAATGACAAACTTTTTGGCTCACATTACATGTCAAAATAATGTCCAGTCTATTTAATAAGAGCCCCAAAAGTTATAACGAGCTTTTATTGTGAGATTGCATGTAAAACATGATGTCTTTGCCATATGCAATAGCCTCTTAAAATGCCACCTTGAGGTCATGACGAGTTTTTTGGAATATTTTACATGTGTTCACAACTTTGTTTTTAACACAGGTATTTGCATTTTAAAATCCNAAACCCCCCCCCCCCCCCCCCTTTATGATTTTTGGCTTAAAAATATATTGATGGTGGAGTTTTAAAAATGACTTGCACGTATGAAGTTTATGTAATACTAAACAAAAACTCCACTCTATTGCACAAAATTTCTCATGTTTTAAATTTACATGTAACTTATAGTTATAATGTAAAGATATGTAATGGGTCATAAAAAGGCCACCATTACATTAGAAATTCATTAAAAACTATATCTAAATCTCATCGAAACTATGTGAAATTTTAAAATGGGATTCTAAATCCATTTTACATGTAAATGACACTTTTTATGTCATGTAACTGCCAAGAAAAATCCCACTTAATAAGAAATTTTAATTAAAGAACAAGGATATGCAATCATGCAGAAAAATCCCACCAACAGAAGCTTAATTCCTCAATAACTTTAGCTAGACAACTCTGTTTGAGGCCTAAGATAGCTCAAAATGAGCGGAATTGAAAATGCTACAATCCTAGGGAGAAAACAAAACCAAATTCAAACAAAAACAAAAGGAAACACCTTAGATAGTTTATCCTACAAATTTTTTTATAGGATTTCCCTAATTTTGGAGAGGAACTGGCTATGACTGGGGAACGTAGCTCATTTATTCTTAGAAACAACGAGGAATGTAGAATCTAGAATTGCCAAGTGCCTTAGTATTATTGGGCTACAGAGTCAAGCATCAAAAACACAAAATGACAAAAAGGATGGCGCGAATGACGCAAAGCAAACCTAGTTAAAACAAAACAAACTTGTGCAGCTGCACTTATTGAAAACAAAGAAAACCCACCTAATTAAAATTAGCCGACAATGCAAATTTTTAGATGAAACCATTTACCAACTTAGTAAAATAGCTACCTTCTTTTAGCAGCTTGCAGTACCTTGCATGTTCAAAGGAAACTTTGTAACCATGAAACACGAACAGTTGAAGCAATGATGTAAATGCTTGAGGCAACACCCCCTGGAAGAGATTAACAAATTCACCTTCTTGAGATGAATCATATGTACTACTTCTCCAAAGTAAGTCCATGAATTCAGTCGATTCCTGTTGAAATGAAAATACATGTTTATCCTCTTCATGCTCAGGTATAGGTGGAACTATTGAATTTCTACCATGGTCCTCCAACTGAGAAAGATGTTTTATGGGACATCCCCTTGATCAAAAAAATGTTGAGCTCTTGTTGCATGCTGCAACTTGCTTAACTGATTCATCAACCATGGAAACCTCAAGATGATTGTGAAGACTTTTCTCATGTGGTTCAGATGAATATACACTTCAACTGCATACCTCATCATGTTGTTCACAAACTCTAGACTTGGGAAAGTCTTGATCATTTATGAGATTTTCCTTTTAAAACTCTAGGGTAAAACATGTATGCAAAGTGTATTAAAGTTCATGACCTTGAGACAAATGCATAATTTTCCGCTTGATTAGGACTCGCTTGCATATCAATATTTTCAAGTTCGGTGACATGATTATCTTCATTTTCTTGAACATCAAATGAAAATTTTTCATCTTTCTACTTTTCATCAACGGCTTTCTGAGACTGCGTGAACCAGAAATAAGATTCATCATCTATGTCTGCTTCCTTTTCTTGGAAGAGTATAGAAAGATCACTATCCTCGGATTCAGGATGCTTTGTTGTTTACTTCACTGATGGTGCCTAAATAACAAGCTTTAGTGGTGATGAAACTAACTTTTTTTATTCCCAACAATAGAACTATGAGAAAAATTTAAAAGAGGCTTTCTTTGTACATCTTAGTGAGGAATAAAAAATATACCTTGAGATATTTTATTTTTTAGGGCAAGTAACTCATTTTCTAACCTCTACACCGTAGAATTTGTTCATTTGATAGAAGAAAATGAATCAGAAGAAAGATGTCTTTCTTAAAACCCACTTGCTTCAATTCTTATCTGCCCAAAAAGAATAAGATCATCTTCAATTTCAATTGTTAATGTCTGTGCAGCTGCAAGAGTAGCTGGAGGTGCTCTTCCCTTGAGCTATTTTATTTTTTAGGGAAAGCAACCCATTTTCTAACCTCTGCACTGTAGAAGTTGTTCATGTGATAGAAGATGAATCAGAAGAAAGATGTCTTTCTTAAAACCCACTTGCTTCAATTCTTATCTACCCAACAAGAATAAGATCATCTTCAATTTCAATTGTCAATGTATGTACAGCTGCAAGAGTAGCTAGAGGTGCTCTTCTCAATAGAAAACTGACTTCGAGAATCTGAGCATTAACAAATAAACACTTCAGATTTGTATTTGTAGGCTGAGCAATAGATGGAATCATTCATGTCAAATTATTGAAATGAGGCACAAATTCATGCATAGGTACGTGAGATTGCTTCTTCACCTGGGTGATTTGGGCCAAAAGAGTATGCGCATCTTCAGGAGGCTTAAATCTTTCTTCAAACTTGGCTCTGAGAGTATCCCAGTTTGTGATAGTTTGTGTTGATAGATAGTAAAATAAATCAGCAAATATTCCTAGGATATTTTCCACGAACAATCTCACAGACATGTCCTCATATTCAACACCATGAACTCTTCATGCAATGTAGAAAGCAGTAATATGTTGATCAGGATATTTTTGTCCATAAACTTGGGAGAATTATTTCGTGAGCCATTAGAAAGAGCATGCAGAGGTGTAACCAAATTAAATGGACCAAAATCATTTCCCCAAGGACCTTGAGCCATTTACATGTCCTTGTTAAAAGATTGAAAATTACAAGAACTAAAAAAAAATATGATGAATAATTACAATGAATTGGACACATGCATACTTCAAACAAAAGTGTGAGGATTTCCAATGTGTGTCGTGTCCCCAGTAGAGTCGTCAAAAACTGTTGGATAAATGTTTTTTAATTCATTGAAACCACAACTTACAAAATTGTAAGTTTAGGAAACGTCTCATGAGATTTCTCTCTCCTCTCAGCAATAGGGGAGGCTCCCTTCGTACCCTAGCTGGATTTAACAGAGACCTAACTAAAATCAACAAAAGGGTGGTTCTTCTTAGTCATTTCCTCTTTTTCAGGAATGATTCTTACACAACTACAACTTTCAACTTAACAAAAGGTATCTATTGCTACGATAATACCGGTGGCTCAGTGGTTGATGTAATTACAACTCCTAAGACAATAATTAATAATACTTTCGTTGAATAACAACAAGAACCCAAAGTATCCTGTGATTAACCCAAATTTATGATTAACTAAAATAATTTGCAAGGCACAAAGTCTCTTACTAATTTCTTTCTAACTTTAAAAATACTTCAAACTAAAGCTCAAAGTCTTTAGCTCTTAGCAATCTATAGCCACTATTTGATTATAGCAATCTCTTCCCTTGAAGCACAAAGTGTTCAAGAAACTAAACTGAATGCTCCAATGGTTCAAACAAGGTAAGCCAAAACTGAATTCAAGAAAGAGTAACTAATGCAACATAAGAATCCATTAATCAATCTCAAGATCTACACCACAAAGTTTGGAAAATCTTGCTTCTTTTATTCAGTTCAGAAAATTGCAGCATGAAAATCAATGTCTTCAAGATACAAGATATCCAAGCATGGCTTTCTTGCCATAAACCAAAGATGAAAAATACAATGGGTCTCACTCCTTTATATAAGAAAAGAGGAGAGAGAAAGGTGGAGAAAAAAGGTGAAATCCATAACCACCTTAACTTATCCAATAACAAACTTTGCCTTATTCAATGCTACAAGGGTTAAAACACTTGCGACGTGATTAAATAAAAAAACTTTGCATGTGATACTATCACATGTAATTACATTTTTTTTTATATTACATGTAATCTGTCAAATAAAAATTATAAAAACATGAGGAAAATAGTCAAGTGTCAGACAAGATATGACTTTTATTACATCAGTCTTTATTGATCCTCATGTTGCTATAGGATGCCCGATAATTGATGTGTTCTAGTTTGGTGAAAGCATCTCGAACCAAAATATGAATCTCCATCCTTGATTATTTTGTATTGATGGCATCAGCCAATCACCTTCTTGAAATCAGCCTTGAAATCTTTCTATACTCTCATGGCTCCATTATATTGTCTTTCTTTAGTTACCAGAAAAGGTTATAACATGGTCTTTCAAGCTAGAACTTTGCAGATCTTGAAGGTTATGTGTATAGGATATGAGTGGAAGGCCTTTGAGCAGCAAAAGGCAATAGATTTTGGGAAAAATTATCTCTTTAAATGAGGGAAAAACTAAAAAATAGGGTTTTCTCTTAAGGCATTGCACGTATGCAGACAAAAAGTTTGGAGCAAGAAAATGGGATGATATATATATATATATATA
>MU228403.1:5856317-5870351 GCA_018584345.1 Thuja plicata
GGAAAGTGGGCTTTTTGGCTTGCATTGCATGAAGGGAAAATCTCTCTCTTTTGGAGTGATTCATTATTTAGAACAAGATTTTTAATCTCGACTGCATATTTATGTGAGATGGAGCTCTTGCATATGCAACTTGGAGAATTTTAGACGAAAGTAGAAGGATTCAACAAAAAATTTAGAAAGCATACAAATCAGAAAAAAAAAATGAAAGACACTCATTTATATACATGAACAAAAACATACATAAGAAAAAGGCCCTAAAATTGCACAAGAGAACTTACCTCTTTTGGAAAAATAAGAGAAAAGTTCTTCCAAAAATCTTTGGAAAAATCTAAAAGCAAATCCAAATAATTTTTGGATTTAGAGAAAGATCTCCAAAAAGATGTTATATAGACAAAGATTTTGACTCAATCTTGCTGAGAAATTAATGCATATTCAAGTCAAGATTGAATACTTGACAAATGTTGATTGTTTGAGAATAAAAATGCATCAAAATAGAAACAAGAAAGGAATGATTCAAACCTGCTAATGAAGATGTATTTGCATCTGAAAATGTCATTTCTGACAAATGATGCCCTATATGGGCTTTAGAAAAAAATTTGCACGTAAATACTTGGTCATTTTTGTCGTTGAATTCCAAATATAGGCTTTGGAATGCCCAAAACGTATAATGAATACCATGTTTTTGTTGTTACAGCCCCAAATGGGCTTTTTACAATCAAATGCAAGCAAAATTAGAGGCGTTTTTGCATACCCACCCAAGTGAAATTCTTTGAAGACGCAATTACATGTATCATGTATTTCCCCACCCATGAATCCTTGGACACAAGGATCAAACAAGAACTGGCATAATTTCTTTTTTAAAGATAGAATTATCCAACATATAAACATATTGCAAGCAGAAGACTTAACACAAAAATTAGGGATTCTCATACCTTTACTATGTTCATGATTCAATTGTTGTTTACATGATTACTAAGTTAACATACAATCGATTATTTCATTTAAAAATCCAAAGTACAATTCCTACCATGGTAAATCATACAAGTTCATTGACCAAGTAAAAATGCATAACCTAACATGAATTACATCAATTTACCCTAAGGACGATCGATATTTGATCTCTTCTGAATTGGAAGAATGTGTCTCCCAAAAGGGTACCCAAAAAAATCCAATTTGCATCTTTCATTTGAGAGCGAAAGTGCCCTCTGTCCATGATACGAGTAACTCCAACAGTTATTTGTATGAGTATTGAGTAGGTACAGTACAACAATATACAAAGACTTGTATGATAGAAGAATTGAGTCCTTTATAAGGAAGAAGGATCTCTTACAATAAAATAATAGGCACCATACGAGAATCTAGTTACAGTACGACATGCAATCCTTGGTCGTAGGACCAATTGCCAAGATTCGTACGAGAATACGCAATTCCAACCTTGGGAAAAAAGATAGGAAAAGTAAAGTAAAAGAAATAAACTCCACACCAGGGAGTGTCAAAAATGTGTGAATCAAGGAGGTAGACACTCGATAGCACCATAATCTTAAGTACAACCTAAATATAAGAATCTAGATCATATAACATCATACTACTGCAAACTAATTCATTACAATAATAGTAACAACATTAAGTACATAACCATGTGCATCAAGTATCTGCATAAATCATCAAAAGAAAACTGAAGATGCAGATGAGCAACAAGTTCCAATCCTTAAAATGGAGGGAGAATGTCTCTGTGTTCCAGTTCTCAGCAATGGTATAGATTAGCAATGCCTCCCAACCACGTGGAACCCATAGGCCCACCCCATCGTGCTCATGGAGATAATGACCTAACCACAGTCACATAGGACACACATGCGCAAGAGGCTACACACACACCAACCAATGCATGACTCAAGGTACACATATGATCATGAATGCCAATGCAGTATTCAAGGTCACTACTTAGAACACACTATAAGATACTATGTAGGGACTCTAGTGGAGTGTCATCACTTGACACGTACTAGCACAAGTGGTATATGGTATGGTAAATCAAATCCCTCAGGAGGCCTCATACCGTGTCCTCGCACCAGCTCACATAGGAGACTCACTACCATACAGACACCACACCCTCCCACCGGCTCCCCCGAGACACTCAACTACCATATAGGTGTAATCTTATCTTGCATTAAGTTTTATTACCCATGTGTTTATATCTCAACCCCCAAATGAACAAATACTCAACTGGCCTATATCTAGGATTTTGGGTCTTGCAATATCCAGCCATAGGAACGCTCATGTGCATGTGGGTGGGCACAACCAACTCCACGTAAACAATGAAACAATAATATGCAACTCTCTAGATCTGAGAAAAGCAACAAGATGAGAAAAGCATAAACACACTCGGGGAAACACTACCGAGTGGGAATCATAAGGATATAAAATAACACATAGCTCAGTCGGCCACTTTCCAAGAGCATGGATTCTCATATAATCTATAAGTCATCTTGTTAGCCTACGAGGATGGCACACAATTCCCAAAAGAAACCAATTACTCAAATTCTGACAAATCTGACAAAAGACAAAATCCACAATTTAAACTTGATGGAGCACTTTCAGTTCGTGATATAAAAATACTTGGAATGTCCTCTAACCATTCTAACTCCACGATCCTACTCCTTGTAGAAGAGGGTACTAATAACAAAATTCAATTCAAGTCAACAAGGTGACAAATAATTACTAGGTGACACACAAAATGAGGCAACACCAAAAATTCAAACATTTCATAATTTGATGAAATTGAAAACTCACTTTTAAAATATTCCCAAACTCCCAAAAATCAAATAAAATTCAAGTTCTGGGCACACACACACAATCTGGGATCATAATTAGGTAAAAACTTCATTTTCCAAAACATAAAACACATAAATAATCATGTATGTCCAACTGGGTCATGGACTTGCATGAAAACGAAGGGGAACACAAGTTGTCAACCCCCAAACATTAAAAAAGCAAAAGAACTCAACAAAATAGAGTATTAATATTAAAACAAGAAGGCCCTACCTCACTCCAAATGCTCAAAACCAAGAATGAAGAGAAGAAATTAGAGAAGGCTTCAAACAGGTTCAAAATCTTGGGGAAGATGGAGATCCACGATATGAATCCAACGAGGCTATCCTTGCGACAATCCGACAAGACAATCTCCCACAACTAGAAAATTACTAAATTCTCCAAAGAGGTTTTTTGGAGCAAAACTCAAATTATCAAAAACATAAAATGAGAAGCGAGTCTAAAAAGCTACTTTTTGCCTAATATAAGCACTTTTATTAAATTTATAAATTAGAATATTAAGCTACTTAATAAAAAAAAGTGAACCCTTTCCCAAATTAATTAAAAAAATTCCGGGCATTTGGAATTCAACTGCGACAAATTAGCTGGTAAATTAATCAAATCATTAAAATTCCCCAACATACAATTCAAGCAACATTTTAATTTAAGAATTTTTGCAACAATTCTGAACCCTAAATGCACAAACACACTCACTAGTCAAATCACATAATGTATTATGAATCCAGATTTACCACAATAACTGAAGGGTTAATAATAATAACAATATTACGGATATGTTGCCCATACAGGGACAACATTGGCTCAACATGAAAGGTCAAAGTCACTATCTCCTGATGCCATTGTCAAGGATATAGATACACACTCAAATCCTGTAACTTAGAATGAATGTACCTGGTACTTGTTCAATAAAAAAATGTCAAGTGTAGATACTCAACATATAAATAGCTAAAGCACAAAAAAATGTACTCACGTTGAAGGAGAATGTGACATCATGTAGATCTTGCAAGAAAGTGACTACGACTCTCTCACTTTGTTCTAGCACCAACAAGCAAAATGCATAGCAGTGATGCAGTAAAACATAGCAATATATAATCACATGATATAACATTTAAAATTAAAGTATTTAAATAATCATTTACAACCATCTAAGCATATATCTACTAAAGGTAAAAGACAGATATACACAACATAAAAGCACCATAATAATGAGTCCAATAACATATGTCAGATATAAATATAATCCTCAGTCCAAATCTGAGTACAAAATAAACCAGACATCATCATAAATCACTATATCACATCACTAGCATCATCATGCATATATGATCAAATTGAATACCAACATCATCTAGCATCTAATAATTATGATATTGGTAATCAAAACAATGTATAGTCATTGGAGCATCTCATCATGAAAATAATCCAGTAATAATAATCAAAGTGTCTCTCAGGTCAAAATAGTCATGGGACATAACACAAACATGGGAGGCACTACATCCTCCCCCACTAGGTATAGGATTACTCCTAGAAGCTTGCAAAAAGGTATGGGTACAAATCTCTCAACCCCGTAGCAACCTCCCATGTAGAAAAAGCCTCATCTTTCAGGTCCCACTGGATCCTTACCTTCTCTATATCCTGACCTCTGGCGGTCAATCTCTGATGTTGAAGAATGCAAATGGGCTCAAAATAAAGTTGCATGTCCTCTACCTGTATGGCACCCCAATCAAGAACATGCGTCACATTAGGAATACAGTGTCTCAATACAGAAATATGAAAACCATCATGGATGTGTGATAGGCTAGGTGGCAGTGCAAGGGAATAGGAAACAAGACCAATCCTCTCCAAAATCTCAAAAGGTTCAACAAAATGTGGAGCTAACTTAGAGCTTTTCCCATAACAAACGGGGCTCTTCCGCAAATGAACTCTCAAAAAAACTCACTCATCAACTCAAAAGTGATGATCCAATCTATGGGCATCAGCATACTTCTTATGTCGATCTTGAGCTGTAACCAAATGCTCTCTAATATGAACAACTTGTTGCTCCATATCTTGAAGCATCTCAGGACTCAAAACTACTCGGTCTTCTAACCAATCCTAACTCAAAGGAGTATGACACGGTGTACCATACAAGGCCTAAAAAGGTGACATGCTAAGAGAGCTATGGTACCCATTATTATAGGAAAATTGAACCAAGTACAAATAGTCCTCCCACTTCAACTATCAATCCATCACGTACATGCAAAGCATGTCTTCAAGAACCTGATTCACCCACTATGTTTGTCCATCATTCTTTGGGTGATAATAAAAACTAAAATTGAGTTGTGTGCCCAAGGAAAGATGAAGAGATGTCCACAGTGCCAAAGTGAACAATTGATTCCTATCTGAGATAATCCTACGAGGAATCCCATGCAACTAAATAATATCATCCAAGAACACATGCGCTGCAAAGGCA
This sequence comes from Thuja plicata, assembly GCA_018584345.1. NCBI lineage: Eukaryota > Viridiplantae > Streptophyta > Pinopsida > Cupressales > Cupressaceae > Thuja > Thuja plicata. The sequence continues at coordinate 5,861,599 of MU228403.1, forward strand.
GCAGTGTACGATGCTCTCATGGATGAAAAGTGAGCTACCTTGCACAACTTTTCCACTATCACCATAATAGCATTGTGGTGACGCGATGATGTAGGAAACACTATAATAAAATTGATGGATATATTATCCCATTTCCACTCTAGAATGGAATGTAGCTGCAGAAGACCTGCAGGATGTTGATGCTCTGCCTTCACTCTCTAACACTCAAGGCATCAAGCAATAAAGTTAGAAACATAACACCTCATCCCTGCCCAAAAGTATAATTGTCTAAGGTCAGCATGCATCTTCTTGACGACAGGATGTGTGGAATATGATGCACAATGTGATTTTGACAAAATCAAAGAATGAAGATCCCCGACACCGACACATAAATGCACTCATGGTACTGCAAAAGTTCATCTGACTCTAATGAGTATCCTAAAAAATTTCCTACGACGGTACGTCTAGACTCAATCTCTGCTCTTACCTCTTGATACCAAAAAACACTAGGCAAAACCTCAAGGATACGGCTACACAAATCCACTCCCAAGGACAAAAAAAAATATTTCATGCATTCTCCTACTAAAGGCATCTGTGGCCACATTCTCCTTCCCCTTGATGTAATGAACATCAAAATCATACTCACACAAAAACTTCATCCAATGACATTTTCATGCATTCAGGTTCAGTTTAGAGAAGATATAATGTAAACAATGATGATTACTATGCAGCTAAAACCTATGACCCAAAAGAAAATGTCTCTAGGGAACTAGCGCATGCACAATCGCCGCTAACTCCAAATCATGAGTGGGGTAGTTCAACTCATGGTCCTTGAGATTCTAGGACTTATACGCAATCACTTGTCCCTCTTGCATAGGAACTGCCCCCACACCCTCCAAAGATGCATCAGTGTACACCATAAACTCACCAGCAGGATCTGAAGATAGGTGTACTAGTCAAACACCTCTTAAGAGCCTCAAAAGTTGACTCATACTATGCGAAAAAAATGTACTTCTTCCCTGTCCTCTGAAGAGAATTGATAGGATGATCCAACCAAGAGAAATCCTTCACTTATTTTGATGGTAGTAGCCCACCAAACCCATGAAACTACGAACCTCAAGAACGCTAGTCGGTGCTGGCCAATCCATAATAGCTTGGATCTTTGAAGGATCCACAGAAATACCCTCTCCATAGATAATATGGCCCAAATACTTGACCTCGGTCTGCAAGAACTCGCATTTGGCTAGATTGTCATAAAAATGATGATCATGTAAACACTGCAATACCTAACGCAAATGGACCTCACGCTCCTCCATAGTCCTCAAATATATCAATATATCATCCAGAAATACAAGGACAAAGCACTCAAGATAGGTGCAAAACACACGATTCATCAAACTCATGAACACTGATGGCGCATTGGTCAACCCAAAGGGTACAACCATAAACTCATAATGCACATATCGAGTGTGAAAATCTCTACGATGAATGTCGGCCTCCTGGATATGAAGATGATGGTATCCCGAATTCATATCTACCTTCGAGAACACTCTCGCTCCCTTCATCTAATAAAAAAAATCATCAATCCTCGGCAAAGGATATCGGTTCTTCACCGTCACCTTATTCAACATCTGGTAGTCAATGCACAAACACAAGGATCCATCCTTCTTCTTAGCAAAGATGACTTGTGCACCCCATGGGGATACACTAGGATAAATATGGCCCTTGGCCAACAACTCCTCTAGCTGCAATCGAAGCCCACTCAACTCCTGAGTAGTCATATAGTAAGGTGCTCGAGAAATAGGCTCTTCTCCAGGGATGAGATCAATGAAGAAATTGATGTTGCGTTGCGGTGGCATACCTGGTATCTCATATGGAAACACATCAACAAACTCACAGAAGAGTGAATGATCGTCAAGCAACACCTCTCAACTCTCAACCCCATCTGGGTTTCTAATAGAGATCGCAAACATCTAACATCCTTGTCTCACAATATGTTTTAGCTCCTTGGCTAAGATCATCCAAAATGAAACTGGTCTCTAGACCCCTACTAGCTCAACTCACCCACCTATGTCATCAACACACTATATACCAGCTTACGTCGGCAATCAATACTCACTTGGTGAGAACCTAACCAGTCCATACCCAAAACAATTCCATAAGATCTTTAGGGTAGGATGCGAAGATCAATGGTGGCGGTGAAGGTTTTCAAATCCAACACACAACCACAAAGAATGGAACACATGATCACTTTGGATCCTGTAGCAAACTCAACCTGCCACCTATCTACCTAACGTGTTGTCACTAACCCACATCATTGCACAAGAGAGGATGAAATAAAATAATCTGAAGCACCAGATCAAATAAAATAGCGGTAGAAATACTATGTAACATACCGATAGCCTTGACTAAGGTGCCTTGGTGCTCGGCCTGACGGTTATCAACCATTGCAAATACTTTGTGGGACCTACCTACATCCCCAACTATAGGCTCTGACATGGATGCACCCCTGCTCAGTCCTGCCGACAACTTCTGAGGACACATCAATGCCTTGTATCCCTGCTGACCACAATAAAAACACGGTCCTTCAACATAACCACATCCACTATGGGGTGCACTGGACTGTTTAAAATCCCCTACTAGGGCTCGAATGAACACTCTAAGTTGGCCGAATGGACTGCATATGTTTGCCCTGCTGCAAAATACGCCCCTTCCCTCCTTGGGTACCCGAACCATGGCCACTTTGGTGACTCTTAGAATAGTGTGGTCCACTAAAATGAGGATGGCCTCCCCTCGAAGGTGTTGAATGAATATGGGTTGGCCCAGTAGACTATGTCTAAGTAGATGGTGTAGTTGGCCCTATAGGTCGTGCACTATGGCTATATGTACCTGCACTGCTACTGAATCCCTTCACCACATTTCTCTCAGCAATCTTTGTCTTCTCGAAGGCATGTGTCAGTTTCCTATGCTAATGCATACGTACATCTCCAATAATAGAGCCATTAGGGCCACGAACAAAGTGATGAGTCAAGAGGACTTCATCATAGTTATAGCTGGAATAGTGTCTCAGCTCGAAGAACCTCTACTCATATTGTTCCACCAACATGGTACCCTGTCTGATCTCATGAAACTCATCTGCATGAGTCTCTCTGTACTGAGCAGATGGAAACCTCTCTGAATCGCTCCTCAAATATCTCCCACATGAGATTTGCAAGACTGATCTAGCGCTTATGCTCCTCTATATTCCACCAAGTGGAAGCATGGTATCTCAAGTTCATGATCGCACAACATTCTCTAAGGATTCTCGCATAGGGATGCATAGAGAAGCAACATCCAAGGTCTAGCAACCACGTCTCATCCTTACTTTCGCCTCCCTTACCATCAAAGAATGGTGGTCGAGACAACATGAGGTTTGTCATCATATCCAAACAGATGGTGTCATCGTCATCTATAGTTAGGCCCCTCCTATGTGCTCCTCTAGCATTGGGTGGTGTACGAGAAAGATCGCGCTCTCTCCTCTCTTCTCCTTGATCAAACATCCAGGAATCTCCTTGTGTGAGCCTTCATGTTGTAATCCCTCATGCTGTGACCTGTCAAGTTTGGGTCCCAACTGAGCTATGAGCTCTTGGATCAAAGACACCAATGCCTCCACACCACCCTGGTTCTCTCCCTGGCTTTCCTCCCCCTATATTACTCCTCAGGATGCTCTTCCTCCTGACGTTCCTCACGGTGTTCTTCCTCGTGGTCATTCAGATTGGCATTTGATCAACCATGACCATGTCCATGTCTACAAGTAGGAGGCATCCTTCATAGACCAACAAGACACGGGTCAGAACCTCATGATAATTTAATAATTCATATCACAAACATAAACCATATAAAAAAAAGTATCAATATATATATACTTCAAGACTTAAACCAACACGATGGGAGAATAACACAGAGATCCCAGCATTTGAACATGGGCTCTCATACCAGATGTAATACCCCGCCTAGGAATCCTTGGACACAAGGATCAAACAAGAACTAACATTAAAAAAGGATTTAAGTTTGAATTATCCAACATATAAACATATTGCAAATGGAAGACTTAACACAAAAACCATGGATTCCAAAGCCTTTACTACAGTCATGATTCAATTGTTGTTTACATGATTAACATAAAAGGTTTATCTAGATTACTAATTTAACATACAATCGATGATTTCATTTCAAAACCCAAAGTACAATTCCTACAATGGTTAATCATACAAGTTCATTGACCAAGTCAAAACGCATAAGCTAACATGAATTACATCAATTTACCCCAAAAACGATCAATATTCGATCTATTTCAAATTGGATAAATGCATCTACCAAAAGGGTATCAAAAAATCCAATTTCCATCTTTCGGTAGAGAGACTAAGTGCCCTTTGTCCATGATACGAGTAACTCCAGTAGTTATTCGTACAAGTATTGAATAGGTACAATACGACAATATATAAAGACTCGTACGACAAAAGACTTGAGTTGTATATGAGGAAGCAGGATCTCATATGAAAAAATAATAGGCACCATACAAGAATTTAGTTCTAGTATGACATGCAATCCTTGATCGCACCACCAATTACCAAGACTCGTACGAGAATATGCAATTCTAGCCTTGGGGAAAAAGATAGAAAAAATTAAAGTAAAAGAAATAAACTCCACACTGGGGAGCGTCAAAAATGTGCGAATCAAGGAGGTAGACACTCGATACCACCATAAGCATAAGTACAACCTAAATATAAGAATCTAAATAATCTAACATCATACTACTGCAATCTGATTCATTACAATAAGAGTAACAATATCAAGTACATAACCATGTGCATCAAGTACATAACTGTGTGCATCAAGTATCTGCATAAATCATCAAAAGTAAACAGAAGAAGCGAATGAGCAACAAGTTCCAATCCTGAACCTAGAGGGAGACCGTCTCTGTACTTCGATCCCCAGCATGGGTATAGGTTAGCAATGCCTTCCAACCATGTGGAACCCGTAGGCCCACCTCTTCGTGCTCATGGAGATAATGACCCGACCACAGTCACATAAGACACACACATGCAAGAGGCTAGACACACACTAACCAATGCATGACTCAAGGTACACATATGATCACGAATGTCAATGCAGTATTCCAGGTCACTATTTAGAACACATTGTAAGATACTATGTAGGGACTCTAGTGGAGTTTCATCACTTGACTCGTTCTAGCCCAAGTGGAATATGGTATGGTATGGTAAATTAACTCTCTCGGGAGGCCTCATACCGTGTCCTCACACAAGCTCACGCAAGAGACTGGCCACCGTACAGACACCACACCCTCACACCATCTCCCTTGGGACGCTCGGCTACCATACAGGTGTTCTCTTATCTTACATTAAATATTATTACCCATGTGTTTATTTGGTTCACTTTATTAAAACCCCTTCATGTTACCTTGTCGGCCACTTATGGGTCCGGATAACCGTGAGAACCCACTCCACACGTCTACTTGTACATACCATTTCTCGCATACGACGACTGCTACAAGGCAATGCAATTTCCCAACCCAGCCCCCAAATAATCAATTACTCAACTGGCCTATATCCAGGAGTTCAGGTCTCGCAAGATCCTGCCATAGGCACGCTCACGTGCACGTGGGTGGGCATAACCAACTCCACATAAACAATGAAACTATAATATGCAAGGGGCTAGATCTCGGAAAGGCAACAAGATGATAAAAGCATAAACACACTCGGGGAAACACGACCGAGTTGGAACCATAAGGATATAAAATAACACATAGCATACGAGGATGGAACACAATGCCCAAAAGAAACCAATTACTCCAATTTTGGCAAATTCAACAAAAGGGATCATCCACATTTTAAACTTGATGGAGCACTTTCAGATCGTGATATAAAAATACTTGGAATGTCCACTAACCATTCTAAATCCATGATCCTACCCCTTGTAGTAGAGGGTACTAATAACAAAATTCAATTCAAGTCAACAAAGTGATAAATAATTTCTAGGTGGCATGCAAAATGAGGCAACACCAAAAATACCAAAAATTCAAACATTTCAAAATTTGATGAAATAGAAAACCCACTTCTAAAATATGCACAAACTCCCAAAAATAAAATAAAATTCAAGTTCTGGACACATACAAAATCAAGGAGCATAACTAAGTAAAAACTTCATTTTCCAAAACATGAAACACAAATAATCATGCTCGTCCAACTGGGTCATGGAATTGCATGAAAATGGAGGGGAACACTAGTTCTCAACCCCAAAACATTAAGAAACCAAAAGAACTCAACAAAACAAATTAAAACAAGAAGGCCTTACCTCACTCCAAATGCTCAAAATCAGGAATGAAGAGAAGAAATTACAGAAGGCTTCAAACAGGTTGAAAATCTTTACAAAGGTGGAGATCCACGCTACGAATCCAACAAGGCTATCATCGCGACGATCCGACGAGCCAATCTCCCACAACGAACAAATTATTAAATTACCCAAAGAGGGCTTTTGGAGCAAAATTCAAATTTTCAAAAACATAAAATAAGGAGTATAAAAAAATCGGTTTGCCTAATATAAGCACTTTTATGAAAGTGACTTATAAATTAGAATATTAAGCCACTTAATAAACTAATTGGTCATTTTCCCAAATTAATTAAGACAATTCCAGACATTTGGAATTCAACTGTGACAAATTAGTAAATAAATAAAATTACTAAAATTCCCCAACGTACAAATAAATGAGCATTTTAATTTAAGAATTTCTTCGACAACTACGGAACCCTAAATGCACAGACACGCTCATAGGTCAAATCACATAATTTATTATGAATCCGGATTTACCACAATAACTAGAGGGTTAATAATAATAATAATAATAATAATAATAATAATAATACGGATACATTGCCCATATAGGGATGACATTGGCTCAACATGAAAGGTCAAGGTGACTATCTCCTGCTGCCACTATCGGGGATATAAGTAGACACTCAAATCATGTAACTCAGGATAAATGTACCTGATACATGTTCAATAAACAAGTAAATATCAAGTGTAGATGCTCAACATATAAATAGTCGAAGCACAAACAAACACAGGCACGTTGAAGGAGAACGAGACAACGTGTAGATCTCGCAAGCAAGTGACTACGACTTTGTCTCAGTTCGTACTAGCACCAAAAAGAAAAATGCATAGCAATAGTGCAGTACAACATAACAATATATAATCACATGATAAAGCATTTAAAATTTTAAAGTATTTAAATAATCATTTACAGTCATCTGAGCATATATCTATTAAAGGTAAAAGACAAATATCCACAACATAAAAGCACCATAATAATGAGTCCAATAACATCCATTATATATATATATATATATATATATTTCTTAGTCCAAATTTGAATACAAAATAAACCAGGCATCATCATAAAGCATCATGTCACATCACTAGCATCATCATGCAGATATGATCAAACTGAATAGCAACATTATCTAGCATCTAACAACTATGATACTAGTAATCAAAACAATGTATAGTCATCGGAGCATCTCATCATGCAAATAATCCAATAATAATAATCAAAGTGTCTCTCGGGTCAAAATAGTCATGGGACAGACCGCAAACACGAGAGGCACTACATATCACAAGCTATGGTTTTCCTCTAGGAAGCCCTATACGGGTTTTAGAAATGCATTTCCATGTAAAAATGAATGTGTTTGAGAAGCTATAGCCAAAAACGGGCTTTTCATTGTCATTTACATGTAACTTTGTATGCATAACGGACTTTTTGACTCATTTACATGCATTACATATAAAATTTCTTGGTCTAATATGCCCATACGGGCTTTTATAAAGCCATTACATATCATCTAGAAGTAATGACGAACTTTTTGGCTCACATTACATGTCAAAATAATGCCCAATCTATTTATTAAGAGTCCCAAAGGCTTTTATTATGAGATTGTATGTGAAACATGATGTCTTTGCCATATGCAATAGCCTCTTAAAACACCACCTTGAGGTTATAACAGGCTGTTTGGAATCTTTTACATGTGTTCACAACTTTGTTTTTAATACATGTATTTGCATTTTAAATTCCCCCCTTTATGATTTTTGGCTTAAAAAATATTAATGGTGGAGTTTTAAAAATGACTTGCACATATGAAGTTTATGTAATACTAAACAAGAACTCCACTCTATTCCACAGAAGTTCCCACGTTTTAAATTTACATGTAATTTATAGTTTTTATGTAAAGATATGTAATGGGTCTTAAAAAGTCCACAAGTACATTACAAACTCATTAACAACTATATCTAAATCTCATCGAAATGATGTGAAACTTTAAAATGGGGTTCTATTCCATTTTACATATAAATGACACTTTTTATGCCATGTAATTGCCAATAAAAAGCCCACTTAGTGAGAAATTTTAATTAAAGAACAAGGATATGCAAATTTATCCATGTTGTCCTTGTAGGCTTCACATTCTAAAATAAAGTGACATTCAATTTCCACTTTCCCAGAGTTGCAAAACATGTACATTCGCTTTCCCCAAACCTCCTTTGGCCTCATCAAACGCCTGGTCTCATAGCGGAGTTGATGAGAGTTAGTTCTTAGCTGAGCAATAAGAATTTTAGCTCTCCAAGCAATGTTGGCTCCTATGTACGCTTTTTGGAGTTGATCATATGCGGGGTTGAACTCATTGATATAATATATTTTCTTCCTTCCAATCCCATTTTCCCAA
>MU228403.1:5872105-5882426 GCA_018584345.1 Thuja plicata
TTGATTTTCTACAAGTGCTTTTAGTTCTTGAAATTTGGCTAGAACCTCACTTGATTCTTTGAGTTTTAAAAAGTATATCCATGTTTTCCTTGAATAGTCATCCACAAAGATTAGATAATATAGGGCAGCAGAAAAAGAAGGGGAAGACATAGGGCCACACATATCAGTATGAATGAGTTCTAGAATGTTTTTAGACTTATGTTCACTTGTGGGAAAAGACCTCTTAATGTTCTTTCCTAACGCACATCCCTTACAGATGTTAGAGTGTTCAGATTTCAGGGGAGGTATGCCAAAGGTGATCTTTTGTAATGTTGGAAGAGCACTATATCTGATATGACCTAGTCTTTTGTGCCAAATCTCATTATGATGTTATACATTATGATTTAGGACTACTTTTTGTTAACTACATAGCTTGTACAAACTGCCATCTCTGGACCTATGTGTACATTATGTGTGGCCCTATATGAGTTCGTTCCAATATATATTTATCAGAGAAATATATATATTAATAATTATTATTAATATTATATATATACATATATATATAATATATGCATAGTTAAACACGAACGAACAATATGTTAACAATTTGTGGGGCACATATTGAATTGAATATTCCATTTACTCATCCACTTGATGTTTTGTTGCATCCACGTCTTTTTCCGTTTACACAATGTATCATTAAAGACAACGTTAGGCCATCTATCTCCTTCCATTTTTTTTATTCTTTTTAGATAGCTTATTAGGAGAACCATAGTGAGTGCCTCGATATAGGCAGCCCCCATTTCACTTAGCATGATTTCATATGGGATGATGCTTTTGATTTTAAATTTGCTTGTGATAAAACGCTTTTCGATTCCCTCGATTTGCTTCCATTGTGCCATTAAACTGTTGTTGGCCCATAATTCACACCCATAAAGAACAACCGGCAACATAAACAAGGTTTGAATAGTTTTCCAATCTCAAACCTCTGCTTCACGACACCTATTTTGGAGAGAATAAAATGTCTTCAATCCACCTAAAGTCTCATTATTTCTGCAGCCAGTTTTTGTTGAAAGCAATGCCGAGATATTTATACTCTGCCACTTCCTCAAGAACGTTGCCACCAAAATAAAACTCATGTTGATGTTTTTTATTAGTAGTGAAAACCATAACTTTAGTCTTGTTGATATTGACCTGCATCCCCACTGTTCTGCAAAAGCGCTCAAGAGAAAATAAATGTTCTTGCAAACCACAGGCAGATTTGGCAATCAAAATGAGATCGTCTGCATAGAGGAGCAACTTTATTACAAATTCACCTAACTAGATACCCTCAACATTTTGCATGTTTAACCACTCTTCAAGTTTATCAATATATAAGCCAAACAAAGTAGGAGATAAAGGACAACCTTGTTTGACCCCGATATCACAACATTCTGAAATGCATGTTGAAGTTCTGATTTTGACTTTCACGTCTTCATACATCCTATGAACAACAGCTCTGAGATGAGTAGGAATCCCCAATTCTTCCATCCTGAGCCAAAGCTTGTCCCTAGGGATAGTTTCAAAAGCCTTTTTAAAGTCAACAAAACAGCAAAAAACCTCCTCCTTTTTCTCCCACCTTTTTTCAATAATGTGCCTTAGACTGACACAGTGATCAATCGTCGAATGTTTTGGCTTAAAACCAGCTTGCCCTTTAGCACGTTTATGATTTTCTTCCACCTATTTGCTGATCCTAGTTTCTATCATGCTGCCAAAAAGTTTAGCAAAGAGAGGATTGATCATTATAGTCCTGTAGTTGGAAGGATTACTGACATTACCACTCTTAAAAAGTGGTATTGCAAGGTTGATTGTCCAATCTTTAGGAAACCCATGTTAGCTGATATTGTTGAAGATTTTTGTTATGTGTGGTGCAAGGGAATTCATACCCCACTTGAGATACCCTACTTGAAGCTCAACTAGGTCTTTTGCTTTACCCAGACCCAACTTCTTAATACCCATCTCTACCTCTTGCACTGTGAAAAGATTTGTAGTATTGTTGACCAAAGGTGGTTGGTCCACTCCACCTTCTTGTTCATAGAGTTTCCTAGCATAGTCAAACCATTGGGTGGCTGTAATATTATTTTCAGTTTATTTCTTCCTTGGTTGGAGTTCTTTCCACAAAAATTTGGGGTTATTTCTACACAGGGAAATTAGCTCCTCTCTCCTTGTGAACATAAAATCAGTTATTTTCTTCTTTAGGATATGTTTATAAGTTTTAATGTTAAGGTTTGTTTTATTTGACTCCCTTAGATTTCTCCTAGCCACCTTACATTCCTTATCGAACCACGCATTAGCTAGAAAACAATTAGTTTCATATTTTCTATTTTTTGTTCTTTTGCATTTTGAGAGAGCGTCATGAATCAGACTTGATAATGCATGGCTATTAACAACATGCATGTGCATATGCTTCCCCCTACAGAATCTCTCAAGAGTAACCCTAAAGATGTTACCATTTTCTGAAGTCAAGAATTCTACCCTGAGAAGGAGGTTGTTGAGGGCATTGGTTTTTTGCCCCAAGTTGCCTATCCTTTGCCCAACACAAATTTATGTACAGCGGTCTATGATCTGATTTGAGATCCCATATGTGTTCCTCAATTCTCTCATACAAATTATGCGAACAAATTGCATAATCCACCACGCTTGCTTCGTTGTAGGTGTTACAAGTGAAACTGCCCGACTTAGACCATCTAGCCAGACCATTGCAAATTATTAGATCAAAAGTGCTACATAGAGTGATCAATTCTTGCCCAAAATGATTGCAGCGTTTAGCATCTTCTGATACTCTTTCCCACTGATGTTTTCTCTTTTTTGTGAGCCAAATAGGATTGCCATTTTCTTTGGAGCTGAAAATACTTGCTTGACAATTTGATGTTCTAGCATTGAAATCTCCGACAAGAAGAAAATCCCCATGCTGCGAATAAACAGCAACATCTTTCTTCAAGGCAACATAGGGGTCATTGTGATCTAAGCCACACTTTTTATAAGCTTTAGATACTTGTGGGGCAAAGTAACATGTTGCAATCCTGAGAAGACTGTTGTTTTCTACGATTTTGAACCATATGAATTATTTATTAGAATCTGCCTTTTCCAACTTAATGACACGTCCTACCCTTTCTTTCACTAGAACCATTATGCCTCAATGGCCTTTACCATTTCCCGCTACCTCATTCCACACTGCCAACTTCCAGTAGCCTTCAAACAATGGAGTCTTACACCGTTCATGCTCATGTGTCTCTATGAGACAAATAATGTATTTGCCTTCCGTAATAGGTCCTAACCCAGGCCCACGCCTCCAAGGATAACCTCTGCAATTCCAACAAACTAAACCTAAGGAAGCATGGGTTGTACTTGATTGCTATTTGTTTTGATGTGGAAGACTCAAAGTTGAGTTATTATCACTCTGAGTGAATGTTGATATTGTCGTATCGTTGCCTAGTGAAGTGCTTGTTGTCACATATTTGTTGCCCACTTGTTGCTCTACATTGGCGCGGTGATCAAAATGAGCAATAATTGCTTTGTCCTTAAACATCCAAGCCCTTTTGCATTCATTTCTAGTTGTTCTGATTTTTTCCATTTCCATCATTCTTTCTTCTTGTTGCTTCATAGTTAGATCCTCCTCTAAGAAGCAGCCGGAACCCCTCAAGAGTTGTTTTTTGCTCAATAAATTTTGTTTGTCACGAATATTGGGCATGACTACCTTAATGGGCCTATCTCTCTCATCATATGGTTTGGCAACCCTCCATGCTTGGCAGATTTGACCTTACCACAACAACACTTCTTGTAGGAAGTCCCTTGTGAAGTCAAGGGTGTGTTCACCTTCATCATAATCTTTTATCCCTTTGATAATTATATTGGTTGCCCTAATCTGCCTTTCCTTGACCTCCTTGTCTTGTGTGTTCTTCAAATGAGTAATTGCCTCCTCAGACGCACGTGCAAAGTGTTTGTTGTTTTTATCCCAGGTTTTGGTAACTTTTGAAAAACTTCTTTTCTCCTTGTCAACCTCTGCCTTTCCCAACAAACCAGCATGATATATCAATATCTCCTTGTTGTAAGATGTCTCAGTATTTGTTGTAACCTTGTTTGCTTCCAATGAAACTCTCAAATTTTGTCATTCATCCTTCATATTTTGCCATTCATCCTTCATGTTCTGTCATTCAAGCTTCCCAGATAAGAGTGTTTCTTACAACAATGAGATTTGAACTTTTAAAGCATTGTTATTGTCTGTAAAAGATTTATTTGTTGCATTCAGGACATGTATTTTGAGGCCACTTTCTTGCTTTTTAACCTCTAAAAGTTCCAACCTCTCCTTGGCCATTGAAAGTTCGTGCACATATAAATCAGGGCACCAAGCGAGAGGTGTAGAAGTAGGACTATAAGTGACGGGGTCTACAAAGTTACTACTACCACACAAACGATTGTTGCCACCTGACTGTGGAGGAGAGCACATTTTGACGCGAACTTTTTGTCTTGTCTCTACTTATTCACCCTGGCTGTGTTTTTTCATTTCATCTGACCATTTCATACGGGCAAGTCTACGTTTTAAAATGTCTTTAAATTGTTTAACCTTGACCCGAATATATTTTCTTGTCTTGCCAAGTGAGGCAATTTTTACTTGTCCCAAATGATTAGTTTCAAAGTGCACCAGAGTTTCTTGACCGTTTTTTACCAATGAAATGGTTTGTTTTCCCATTGTTTGTATTTCCATTGTTTGTTTTTCCATTAACCGAAGGATCAGAAAAGACAACTGCAACAATAAATATAAAAGGAAACTTGCACACCTCAAAACTGCCTCTGTTTGACAAACTGGCCCCACTGGCCTAGAAGCCCACCTTGCCACTTTCATGTTGTGGCCTAGACCTTGTTGTTTTCCTTGTTGTAGAAACCCACCCACGATCTACCTTTAGCCAAAAAACCTAATGCAGCCTAGACCCACTTGTCTGCCTGTGTACCCACCTTGAAGCCCACCTACGAGCCCTTTCACTGCCTGTCTGCATGCCTGCCTTTTCTGCAATCTCCTCACGCGAAGCCCTGCATGCCATGTGTGCTATCTCCTACTTGCCCTAGTAGTTTTTTCAATGTCATCCCATTATATTTAATTCACCTACATTCAAAATAGAGTAATTACTAATTACCCTTACAAGTTTTAATCTTTCAAAGCCGTTAAAAATCATTTTATTGATCTCCTCTTTTATTAATACCTTAACATGTACTACTTCCCTTCATTTCCATGAGGATACCTTTCAAAACTCATGCCAGAAAAAGTCTCAGCATGAAATTTCAAGAACCTCTCATGTGCTTGGCCTTCTCCAACCAACACTTGCCCTCGTAATCAATAATTCTACTTGTGCTGATACAACGTGTACATTTTCTACTCAGGATTATCTGAGGATCTATTGCCAAAGTTTCAAAATTGCAAATTATTTGATACATTGATTAATCTCCATGTGTCATGTTTCTGATTGGTGCCCCTGCCTTTTAGTGATTTGGTAATGGAAGACATATAGTTGTTGAATGTTGTGAAGGCCAATATATTTTGTACCATATAGAAGAAGTTTGTGCCCAAGTAAAAGATTAATTAACATATGTTTAATTTTGGTGACGTGGAGATGGTTTGTGTAAGAGGCAAGCCAAGAATGGTTCGGGAAAATCCTGCATATTAATATGTGGGCTTGCTTAATGAGTGCCATCCATGCTAGATGATGATGACAGTAGAGAAAATTGCTAGAAATTGGGGCTTTAGTTCCCAACATGCAACCAATATTGAGTTGCAACATTGTTTTTAAGTAAAATACTGGAGCTACACATCGAAAATTGGGTAGTTCTAGTTCTGCAGAAGGGCTAATATTTAGGTCTAGCGTGATAGCAGTCCGCTCCTAGGTTGATGTGATCATCAAAATGCTGGGTGGAAGCTTGTTGGCTTGGTTAGATCTATGTAGTAAAGGTGTCATTTAAGAATTAGCAATGTTAAGGGACAAGACCTAATCAGTCACCAAAGAAGAGTACGTCGCATTTTAAGCCCAGAGAAAAAGAAAGCATAAGTTAGGAGAGACATGGTGAAAGAATATGTTTAATCTGCCTTGTCCCAAAATCCCTGCCAGATAGATAGAGATAGAAGTGTACTTGTGATGATAAGTCTCATGCTAACATCATATCAAAGGTTGAATCCAAGCAAAGGCATGGTCGTGATGTAAACAAAAGCAATAGCATAATTTATGCCAAGAATTATTTCAATGTCCAAAACCAAAACACAGAGGCAGGTGCTTGTTCCAAGAATATTTATAAATGATCCATGAAGAATTATGATATCCTAACCATTGTCCTTCACTGGGCGTTATTATGTTATATGAAAATTGTAAAATACTCTATATGAACATAAGAAACTTCAAATCAATCTGCCTAAGAAACTGCCCATTAATGACAATCAGTTGACATCATCCAGCAAGTTAAACATGTATATGTGAATCTAAAGCTACATTTTTCAAATATTACTTTCAAGGGTTTGTCTTGCATGACGCACGACAAAAATTCCATTCACAAAGTAGTAAGTTAATGACCACCATATGTACTATAAATCACAATCAAAACTAAAAACCTAAGAGTTCCCGCACACTCATGGATTTAACCTTTATGAATTTAAAGAGCTTGTACCAACACAACACAAAACTTTCACATATACTTCAACCAACTACCTTTTACCTGTTCAATATATATTGGTGTCAAGGTTTATGAAATTTTTGAACGATGTACAATTTATTTTGTAAATTGTGCTTTTTGGCCCAGTTGACCTACTTTGGTCATTTTTTACGTTTATATAATTTCTTTATTTATTTCTAAAATAAACAAAAAACTACTCGATGGAAAGCCAGGAAACACTTAAAATCAGACAAACTTAACAATGCAAATAATGTATGTTTATTATCTAGCTGTGCATTTATAATAAATTAATCAAACGGGAAAACTAAATTTTATCCACAGCTAGATTCCTTAAAATGTTGTTGATATACATAACTTGCAATATGCATCAATGAAGATGATATTAAAGGAAATTTCGGTTATACATGTGTACAACTCAAGTAGATGTAGTGCCTTCAGCAGGCCATGTGAACTACCAGTGCAGAACTGCTTTAAGAGATTGTTAGTAATGGCATATACATCACACATTTGACACACAATTAGAATCTGTACATATAATCGAACTGTTAAATGTCTGAAAATTGGAAAAAGTAGAGGCAATCCGTCAAAAAAATGAATGTACTAGTAACAAGGCAATTTTTGTTGTATATTGCTAACTTGAGCGCTTTCTCAATGGTACCCTTGCAAACCAATGCTCATACACGATTCTTTTGCGTCCCCATTTCCACCATACTGGACCTTTCACAATGTGCCTTCTGATGATTATCTTTCCTGCACACCCACAAAAGATTATCAGAGAACAATCATATTGCAGACAATACATTCATTAAACGAAGTCATTTGTGTTCAAAAAATATCACATGGAAACAGCCCAGAAGCATTTAACTCCAAACCATACATTTGAGGCAATGGACCTAGAAAGCCAAGACAACAAAAAAGCTCGACAATCTACAAACTAACAATTCTGTGACAATCTACAAACTAACTAATCATTAACTTCAAATAGTTACCAGTCTCATCACAACTGATGTAAGATCCGTATAGCTAAAACTTAGCCAGTAACTCACAAACCAAATAACATAGGTCAGAAACTTATTGCAACACAGCTGGCAAGTTGCAAGAAAGTACTCCATGAGTAACTAAAAAACATAGTGAGTTGATGTAAAACATTCATAACCCACATGAGAATCAGTCGACACTTGAATGACATTTTAAAGACATTGTTTTCCCTCATTTAACCAGCTTTTTCTCTGCTCTTTCATGCTCAAGCAAATTTCACCATTTTTCAGTTGCTACTAAAGAATAACGATCAGATTTGAAAGATTTTGTAAAGGACTTCAAAGGATTTGAGAAGAATATACTTAGTCATCGGGTTTTTATTTGAGGTTTTCAAAGCTTTTCCTTCTATTTTAGCTCTGATATAAAGTTTCAAAGTTTTGTTTTTTGTAATTTTTTTCCCTCCTTGAGGTTTTCAAAATTCAAGTTTCATATTTTTGGCCAATGGCTTGCACCCTGTACTAGCAAATCTAGGGAGTCCATCTAGAAGCATGGCAAACAGATTCTGGACACAGGAATGTCAATATGTAACTATTGTGGTTTTCAAATGAGAGGAGGTATTATTGCCTCAAATTACCACCTTGCGCAAACCCTTGGTTGATATCTGCAGTTGTGCATTTTAATAGTCTCTTGTCATGGCCAACAAATTCATGAAGGCAATCGCAAAGGGCTTCTTTGTTACCTTCACTCAAACATACTTGGAACCAAAAGAAACACCACGGAGCTAAGATGGTGGTTGCAAATATATTATAATTTAACATACGATTCATGTATCTTATCAAAAGCATATTATTCCATGTAGACAGAAGATATTTTGGGAATCACTTCTAATACAATGGCCATAGCCAGGAAAGCATTCAATACACCTAGTCCTTGTGATTTGAATGGGCCCTAAATGAAGGAAGCTGCAAACAATATACAAGAATAGAAGATTAGAAATGAATTTGGTACAAAGGTGGTGTACTATATTGTCTAGTGGCTTAATAGATGGCAAGAATCACAAACGTTAATAACAAGGTTACCTGGAGACGGGGAGACTTGGAGGTCTCCGGTACTGGTACCGGTACGGCTATTTTTCAAAAATAGGAGACGTGGGTACTTGGAGACGGCAATTTCTTTTTAATATAATTTAGTAATTTCTAAGAAATATCATAGATTCATAACATAGTGCTTTGAAAACAACAACAATGGAAAGTTATAAGTATGAACATTGAACATTAAAAGTTTAAAGAGTCATCGACTAATACAAAACACTAATGTCATATTGATATAGAGTCAAATAGTTCAAAACCCACATTGCATATCTCATAGTCATATCTGATTTCTGAATATCGCATATGATCATCATCATATCAGATTAATAACTCTAAGATTATCATTACATACTGAAATTTGAAATTCAAAAATATATAGTTTGATGCTAAATCGCTGATATGCAAAGAAAAACTCAGAATTGTAAACAAAAATCAGAAATCTCTCTAGTATCATCTACTCCACAAGGCTGTGATCATCCATCTCAAGGTCTTCAGCTATGACGCTGTCCAAAACATTATCTCTCCAACTCAGGTTCCTCTGATGGTAGTACAACTGGGGGCAATTCATTAAGGCCATCTGGTTCAACCGCTTCTTCCACCATGGTTGCAGCATTTCCATCATGTGCAATTTGGTCCCATTTTGCTGAAGGACCCTCCATATATGTAGGATCAACAAGAGAGAGAAGGTGCAGTGTGCTATGAATGTAGACCAGGATCTCTGCTTTCTTTGACTTCAATCAGTTCCTCTTCAATGAATGAATAAAACCATAAGTACTCCAATTCCTCTCACTAGCTGAAGAACTAGCGACTTGTGCCTTATAAAATAAAATGACTTAAATCATTTAAAATCGCCTTGCTAAAAAAACATTAAAATGAAGGTCAAAATCATAAAATGACTTAATGTTGTATTTTAAATTTGATTTTTAATCAGGAGACGGGCGGGAGACTTCATTTTTTTGGAATCGGAGACTCAGATTCTTCGGGAGACTTTGCCATGAAGTCTCCAACCATTTTTTAAGACTTCGGAGATGCGTATCCGTCTCCGAGACGCGTCTGGAGGGGGGGAGACATGTCTCCGGGTAACACTGCTTAATAAACTCTAGTGCTTACAAATTACAATGAGACTATTGATGGGTGATTTGATACTCAACAACTCAAGTAAAGCACTGAATGCACCTCACCTTTCCTAAAATGAAATCAGCTATCTCCAAGGTCTATATTACCAAATCCTAGTCATGCCCGATAGCTCAATGAGAACTGTAATGTTCTATTTCAAGTTTTTCGAAGCGGAATGAGTTATGACATATTATCTCAATGGTTTACTTCATTGATGACCCTTTTTCTTTGAAGGGGAGGGTTTTGGCACAAATCTCGGCAATTACTTGTTCCGATTCCACGAGTTGATTATTTTGAATGCTTGGCTCTGAAAGGAAGGTTAACCCACATCTGAATGCCCTACTATTCTAATAGGGAAGATGCGGAGAGGACCGTGAATGAACGTTCTAGAATCATTCCATTTAGTAAAGATGAAAGCAGGATTCCTTCCAAAGCAATTTAAATATATATATATATATATA
>MU228403.1:5883227-5895359 GCA_018584345.1 Thuja plicata
TTTATGTATGTGATCATATTAGCTTCTATTTGATGATGTTATAGTGTTTTTAAGCTTTACTCAATAATGGGTGGCTGAAACAAGTTTTAAATCCTAAAAAATCTTTGTTTTTCATTTTGCCGAGTCGCGGGCCGAGTAGTCCTACTCCTTGCCGAGTCATGGGCGGGTCCGAGTCATGGAACTTTGATATATATAGTTCAATCAATGTGCTTTGCCAGTTCTATCAGCAAATCGATATTATGGAACTACCAACTAATTCAAAACATTCATTGCATTCAGATATTTCTTTAAGTTCATAAATCAGCAATGAATACACATTCATAAGATTCAACTTTATACCAGCAATTTGCAAGTTTCAGACCTAAAGCTAATCTTATTTTATTCAGATATGCAAAAAGTTACAAAGGAAATACGGATTTCAAGAGATAAATTTTGTAGACAAGGAGATAAATTCTTTGTAAAAGCAATTCTTCTTTGGTCAGTTTACACACAACCATGCAAATAAAAAATGTGCAGGAGTCTAAGGATGATCAGCAATGAAGAGTGGTGTAATAACTAACATACAAGTCCAAATCAGATGTATACAAACCATACAGGCTCTAATTATTGAGTTATTTTATTAAGTGCCTGTTGGAATTTATAAACATTCAATTCGAATACAAAAATTCATTGCAACATACCCCATATTTGGTAAACTCAAAAAAGGAAACAAAAAAATGAGTAAAAAGGTCTCAAATTTTATTAAGCAAAGAGTTTCCAACCACTATGCAAAGTTTCAGCTGTCTATTCGTAGAGGGCAGCCCAAAAAGCAGTCTTTTCCACCCCAACACCTTGAGCAAAAATATTGAAGTTGAGCTTTACATCAACGGTTGTGATTGAAAAAAAACTAGGATCTAAAACAAGGCACATTTAATATTTGCAATTTGAGCTCCACCATTAAAAAGTTTTCCCTGTAACCGTACAAAACAACGATTACAAGATAAAACAATTCTTTAATCCTTAAATATCATTGAAGTCCAAAATGCAATTTTGGCATTACAAACTAATGCTCTACAAAATGTGAAGTTTGATGCCAAATATTTAATAATTAGATTTCATCTTGAGTTTGACATGTAAATAGCTATCACTTTTGCCCATGTTCATTTCTCTATGCCATCATTGTCAATTTAAATTTTTTCTCCCACTTTTGGATGATCACCCTAAAAACATCTTTGTAAATTATCAAGAGCATCCTTTACCAAATTAAAATTTGATCCATCTGAATATTTGAGATGAGCATCCCTCAAAATGACTTTATCGTATGTTGCAAGTTGTCTTGTGTATGCATCAAACATAGTCTTCATCCCAACAAGCTTATTAAAAGTTTCAGCAGTAATACTCACAGCTTAATTAAATCTGATTAACCCCTAAGCTAAAAGCTGACTCGATTCACAATTTATCAATCATTAAAAAGGAACAAGGAATTGCCTCAATAAATGCTCGAATGCCATTGTGCCATTTAAAAAGCCTCTTGCCTTTGAAAATTCCCTCTTGCCCTCTTTCAATTTTTGATCTCCATTTGGTTGATTTAAACATCTAGAGGAGAAGCCCAAGATATATTTCCTTCGTGTATTCCATCTCCCTTGTTTGTTGCCCAAAAATAACCCTTGTGATTTGGTAATCAGTTACTTGCATATCTTTCTAATTCTTATGAAAAAAGGATTCCGCTATCTCACCTATCCTTGATCCCTAAGCATTCATTGACATAGACGCAAGAACTCTTACCTTTTTGGAATGTGGTCACTTAAAACAATACTACTATAGCTGAAAAAATATCTACCATACGAACTTAAATTTTTCTTTTCTTCAGACTGCTTTCAAAACATACTAGCATCCCCATCTTTGATGTACCTACTTTTTGAGACAACCCTCCAACGACCACATCTTTTGTTCTTTGGGATGGAGGATTGGGAGGAGTGTGTCACGGAGACCTATGAGATAGTAGTGACTCATTAAAGGAGACTTATGTGACAAGGGAATCTTCAATTGTAAAGCCACTTTTAGAGAAGGGGCCTCTTAGAAAATGTCGAACAAATATTTCTTCAACCTCAATATTCTTGATAACAAGTTCCCCCTTGAGATCAAGATCTCCTTGCTGGGGGGGTCTCCCAAGAGGAATTTCATCAAAAGGACTTAGGCATCCTGTTGTGATTGTTAATATATTCAGATTTATGTAAGGAAAAATACAATCTATAGATAGGTTTTAAGACAAAAATTAACAAAGAAAGGAGAAGATAATACCCGATTTGTAGCAATAATTCCTCTTCACTTTGGGCCTAATGTACTTCCATCTTCAGCTGCATATCTTCTTCTAATGTGTATGAGAAATGAATAATTATTATTCAATGTATGACTGCTGCAATAATCAAATTTGGATCTGCTTATAGAGCGAATTTCCTTGACATGTTATTTCTTCTATATCTTTGATAATTCGCACCATAGGTCACATATATGTGTGTGTGTGTGTGTGTATGTGAAGACATCAAAAGACACCCCAACATCAATGGTAAAGGACGACCTGAATTGGATAAGTATATTTCGCATAGTATTAACACAAGTCGTCCCTTTTGGGCAATACAAAGTCGTCCCTCTAAAAGATATTTCTTATCTTTAATTCAGAGTTTAATACAATAATTAATGAGATGTATGTTGAGATAAATAATAAATAATAGGTATATTATTTATTATTCATCTCAACATACATGTCATTGATTTGATCTTTCCCAAAAGGCCACAAATATCAACACTCCCTCTTGGTCTTGAGGGATGATCAAAATAAATATCATAATTAACATAATGCAGTTAGGTGAAGTAATCAATCATATCATGTCCCAAGAATATTTCATGATACTAAGTATAATCACTGAGTCTCAACGCTATAATGCTCAAATGTCCAAGAGCCTCAACGCTCAAATATGTAGGAGCCTCAATGCCTACAAAAAACAAATGTATGGATATGCTAGTATAACAAAATACTCATATTTTCACCATGCCAAGTTTATTTCTAAAATGCTCAATTTTGTTCTTAGCAAGGGGTTTGGTTAGAATATCTGCAGTTTGTTCCTCAGCACAGACATATTTTAATTTAATAGCTTTCCTTTCTACCATGTCTCTAACATAGTGATATTGAATTTCAATGTGTTTGGATCTGTTGTGGAACACGGGGTTAATAGCAAGTTTAATACAACTTTGATTATCACAATGAATAACTGTAGGTTGCAGGGGTCGACCAAATACTCCTACAAGGAGTTTTCTTAACCAAATTGCTTCTCGGCCTCCTAAGGAGGCATCAATATACTCAACTTCAATAGAGCTTTGGGCAACGGAATTTTGTTTCTTTGAAAACCAAGAGATCATAGCTGACCCTAAGCTAAAACAACATCCTAAAGTACTCTTACAATCTGAAGAGCATCCGGCTCAATCTGAATCTGTGAAGCCGTGAAGTTCTAATTTCTCATTTTTATATAATAAGCCATACTCTATAGTTCCTCGAAGATATCTTAAAATGTGTTGGACTGCACTCATATGAAGTTGTTTTGGTTCTACCATAAATTGACTTAGAGTATTTATAGCATAACATATGTCAGGTCTAGAGTTAATTAAGTACATTAAGGATCTAATAATTTGTCTATAAAGAGTAGGATCTGCCAATTCTGAACTAGACATAGCTTCTCTCAACTTGAGAAGATTTCTTTCCATGGGAGTTCACATAGGTTTGCAGTCCATCATGCCAAATCTTTTTAATATATCAATTGTGTATTTACCTTGATTTGAGATTACTCCAATAGATTGTTGCCACACTTCTAAGCCAAGGAAGTAGTGGAGTCCTAGGTCCTTCATTTCAAATTCCTTTGAAAGATCTAGCTTGCACTTTTCTATGAGGTATTCTTCACTTGTAATTAGAAGATTATCCACATATAATACTAAAATTAACATATCACCATTTGTAATCTTAAAGTATAAATTAGGGTCTGCATCGTTCTTAGAGAATCCTAATCCGAGAAGATAACGATCTATCATTTCATACCAAGCTCGAGGAGCTTGTTTGAGCCCATATAGTGCTTTCTTGAGTTTACATACGTGAGATGGTTGATCATGAATAATGAATCCTTCGGGTTGTTCTAAATAAACTTCTTCTATTTCTCCATTTAGAAAAGCAATTTTCACATCCATTTGATGAATCTTCCATCCTTTGGATGCTGCAATGGAAATTATAGTTCTAAAAGATGTATAACGTGCAACAGGTGCAAAGGTTTCTTCATAGTCAATTCCTTCCCTTTGGGAGAATCCTCTAGCTACAAATCAGGCTTTATGTTTTTCTATATGTAATGACCCGAACCAGGTCTTTCCCCACATTTTCTCAAATATTTCTCATACAGATTAAACAATCAATTGCATGCAATAAACCATTGATGCGATAGCAAATAACCAGCAAATATATTCCAATAACTTCTCAGAGAAATGGTATCGTATTATATATCAGCAATATAATAACCATGAATTACAAATTTCCCAATCTGAAATACAGAAATAACAGTAAGATCGGACAATAAGAACCTGTGAATACAATGGCGAACTCTGTTGTGAATCCGCACTGGAGACAAACTAGGGCTACGTCCAATCCACCTCTAAGCCAAAAGGGTTTCCGTCCTCACGGCTGTATTCGAAAGCTTAAAGCTTCCTGATATCTCCAAGAGATAAATATAATATCAAAAACTAAGCATCCCTCAAATGAGCCTCCAATCCTTCTTTTAAAGCAATAGCTATGACTCTCAGTTTCCCTTCTCTGTCTTTTCATATTCTCCTTAAAGTCACTATTAAATAAATATAACCATTGAATTATAAAGTGACATAATAAAATAAAGGGAGGAATCTTCTGGCATTAAAACGGATGGCCAAACAGACTCGGATGAAGACGTGTGATAGCTTGTCGGAAAGCTCTTGGCGAGACGCTCCGAGTCCACTACTGAAATGCCAGGAAAACTGAGTTCTGCCGACTTACAATAAATAGTAAGCACCCTGGAAACCCTATGGAAACTTATCTGATTGGCCTGAAAATGGAAACATCTAGGCCAAACATCCCTCTAATCACCTGCCAAACCTTGGTTAGCCCACCGGACCCTAATGGAAAGGCTAACTATAAGGCACGAAATAATGTGCCCCGAAAAGGGGACATTACAAATCATCCCTTCTCGGAGATTGCTTGCCCTCAAGCAATCGGTATCTGCATGCTGGGGTCAAAATACCAGGATCCCAAACCAACCTCAAGGAATTTGCTCCACCAGTCTGTCGAGTGAAACGGAAACTGATATTATGCCTTGACCTGTGAAGCCATTCATACAGCAACAAAACAATAACCAGTCTAATACCAGGGTCCCAAATCACTCCAGGAACAGTCGTACTGATCTGCCCTGTGCCGCCATCACCTGTGAGAAAGTCCTCAACCCAACTGAGAACCTCACTCCAACTGAGATCACCAGCACCTCTACGGTCAAATGCAGGGGGAAACCAAACCTCACACCAATCGACTCCTTGAATAAATACCAACCGCAAGTACGTCCCTCCTGGATCCTATAAGCAAAAGGGCCATCCAACTCCCCAGCTGGCCAAAATATACTGATGCCCTATGCCCCTACTGAGTGAATCACCAGAAATGTCCAACTGCCATAACACTGCCCCTCTTATCTGTCGCCCGAACTGGAAACTGTACTGAAGAGGCAAGATACGCTGATTGTCGGACAAGGCTTCCATCTTCAAGTGAGGAAGCGTACCAACCCAATCACTCACCCCACACCTCTGCAATAATCAGAAAAGAAAGTTCTCCGTAGGTGAGCTGAATGGAAAACAGAATGCATCCCATACAATGTGGCTAACATGCAATGCACTAACCAACTCTACTGGAATTCCTAAAGCAGCATAAGGATTCCATAACTGTCTCTCAATACCATAAGCACTGGATGAATCGGTGTCAGAATGTAGAGGAGTCACTGTTGTGTGGAAAGAGGAATGAACCAAGGGATGCTCACCAACACAAGGCATCTCACCATCAACGAGAGGTAGAGCAAGGAAGGGCATATCACCCATCATGCCATAAGACATAACTGCCCATCCTGGACTGCTAGTGTAAAAGCCACAATGCTCAACAGCTGAGCTCATCCCGCTACTCCCACCTGGTGACCAAGATTCACCTCTAATAGCTAACCCTGGGCCCCAAATTCCGTAGTCGACCTCATCCTCGTCATGGGGATAGGAAATACCTTCCTCGTCTAGCTCAAAGAAAGGATTATCAAATATCAAATCAGCATCCATCTCAAACAAGAAATTGTCGATCGCCTAAAAGTTATCTAACTCGTAAAGAAACTCTGGATGATCCAAAGATCTTTTGGGACAGCTATCCAAGTCATAGGTCTGTTGTATGCTATCGAGTTCCTGAATCACCTCCTGAAAGAATTTGAACCTTTCCCTGTCGTCCTGTTCCTTGTACTGACTAGTGGCAACAATCTGATCTCTTGCTTCCTTAAGAGCAAGATGTGTGTGCTCCAATGTTTCTTGAGCAATATTAAGCTCTCTGTTGAGCTTATTAGCCTCATCATCCCTTTCCCTCAACTGCTCACCATAATTTTCTGCAACCTGTAACAGGTAGTCAAGATCCGACAATAAACGTAGATATTCTGATTTCCAAACCTCAAATATTGTTTTGAACCCCTGTAAATCTGCAACACAAGATCCAATCCTTATACCAGCTTGTTCTGCCTCTTTCTGAGCTTTCCTATAAAGATCCTCAATAATCTGGTGAGTGCTATCATGGTGAACAAGAGCTGCAGTAATAGCATCGTCATTGACTTTCAGCCGACTCATTAAGGCATGCTCCTCATCACTGTCATTTTGGGAAGCATTATGTAACGGGTCATTCAAATCAGCATTATACATAAGTGAGGTGCTGCTAAAGAAGTCACATGACTCCTCATTACATGAATTGCTACAGACATCCAACTGGTGGTCATGATCTTTAACCATATCTTTCCCATCTTCTCCTTGATCAAGTAAAGGCTTAGAATCAATGGAAGTCAGTTGCTCTTCTCTAGTAAACCATCATGTAACCTCTCGATTTGTTGCCTCTTCTTTAGTCTCTCCTTCGTGCATTGATTCACTATTTGTTTTACAATCTCCTTCTTCAATGACAATCTCACAAGGCTTTTCTTCCATAACAGGTTTAGCTTTTTGTTCACTTATGGGTTGATTAATGATAGCTAGAAACTCATCATGTAAATTTATGCACTTGTCTTGTGCAAGTAGATCCCGAGCTAAATCCTGCCACTGCTTCTTTGCCATTAAAGTCTTGTGTTGTAGCTTTGGATGAAAGTCTAGGAAACTAGAGAAGGTTAAATCTCTCTGAACCTTTGGAGGAAGTGTTTTATACTCATCATACATGCTGAGTATTTATGTCCTTTCATCAGGTTGTGAAATCTAGGTTAAGTGTTGTTGTACCCTAGCAAGATCCTTCAAGACTTTATCCAAACCTTGCATCTTTCCTAGCTAGATACAACTTGTCTCTGCAGGTGAATGTTCAAACTTACACTATTTGAGATCTTCAGAATAACTTGTAGCTGCCACAGACAAGGATTCACTTTCAGAGTATGAATTTTTTGCACCTTTCAGAAGTTTCACAACTACCTCAAGCTGCAGGTATCTTGTTCCTCTTGTCGTCAACCCAAATAATCTAAGCAATGTTACATCAACTTAATTGCAATCTTGTATTCATGCTTTTCAGAAAATTAAGTCTTCGGCTCTCTCCAAGTGGCCCTGTATGCCGACCTTATTGATTGAAAATGATGCTGCAATCAAATTGCCTTTAAATAGTCATCTTTGCTCAAACAGGTTGTTATTCAAACAGGCTAGCAAATTTCTAAAAGCCAATAAAGGTTACTTGTCTGATTTCAACCAAAAGAGGAGTGTGTCTTGGTGTTGTGTGATCTCTCAATGCATCAAGAATCAATGCATCCATAAAGATTTATTTTAAACTCTATTGCTGGACATATTTATATAAATAGTTGCTCCCAGTTCACAGAGTAGAAGAATGTAATGGTGAAATGACATCCAAAGTTTGTGTACAAGGATGACTGGAATCTCAAACAAACGCCCAACCCAACTGCTCCAGTGATATCCAAATATCTCAGCAAAGAGTAATATACTTACCGCAATAATGGAAGATTTAGAGAACTCGTGCACATTCCAACAAATTCTTTGCCTTCAAGGGTCCCGTGCTTGCAAAGTTCTGCACCAGCACTCCACTCCAAGTATAGGCTCTATTATTGAGATTGTGCTTCGAATACAATCATGAATCAAGGCGTAACTCCAGCAATCCCTCTTCAGATTCGCGAGAAATTTAATAACGGTTCCAACCTTCATGCAGATGACAAAAAATACACTTGTTTCAATGCAAACATTCACTACCACAGCTAAACACAAATATTTACCATGCTACAGAAACCAACATGGGTAACATGCCGAGGAACACAGATTCGGTCTATAACGACAATAGCTGCTTCTGCCCAAGACTTTTTCTCAACGTTACTTCCAAGTTCCCAAAAAGATTTCCTTATGTCGGTGTGTCATTAGAAATTCTTCCACAATAACGTTCCCATCAATATTTCATTGCGTGAATAATAGATTAACGATGCCTTGTTTATAGCAATGTCGACACCTAAGGTTTCTGAGTATGAATATTGCTTAGTTCACTGGAAATATTGATCTCCAAATTCATATTGTGACTTAATATTTGTCGCACACATTATAATGTGTTGGCTTCATAATACATCATATTTTCACCGCAAACATATTTTTACTGCAAAGAAATATTTACTTCCAGTCTGCTACAGGTATTACGTCTGCAAAGGGATGTCGTGACTACAGTCTACGTCCATGACTAACTGCTGTCGAGACCACTGTATTCTTCCTCTTACCACCCCGCCAAACCAAAACCCGTCAACCCCTAATGCGTTCCTTGTTGGTGTCAAACGCGACTGGTGAAGGAGTTGTGCATGGGGCTCAGCCCTTGTGCGCTAAAGTCTGACTTGATGAGAGCTAACGGCATTAACTGTTTCTCACCACTGTAATGAAAGCCGTCTGTCCTTCCACCTGCGCTTTCCCTGAATGTGGTGTCCAACAAGGTGTTTAGCACTCCCCGTGGCGGCTCAGTCACTACGTCCAATCATCTAGTGATAGCTGATTACTACGCGCCGTCCTCCCTTGGCCTAAACTCAATAAATATTCATCGCTGATATTTGAAACATTAGAGCATTCGATATTATAAACACCCTCCTCTCCATGACGGTAAGCCACTAAATGAAACGGGCCCACCCGATATCACTCAGAGAAAGGCCTCTTGGCATTACTAGAATTCCTTGAAAGATTATTTCCGTAAACATTCCCTGTTGCGTGAGTAGTCTACTTGACTGCTTGCTCTAGAAAGGGAATACGAAGACCTCCTTGATATGTAAGCCAACGTTTTTAAACTATTATGATCAAACTCTGAAAATATGTCTATTTTCCTGCTTGCTACATCAGAAGCTAAGAATGCCTATCCAAAATCACTGAATTCCTTTACTCATAAAACCCTTCTGTAAATTTGTTTCTAAATAAACTCCCCAGGCTGGCAGGAAAACCAGCTTTGATACCATTGTAATGACCTGAACCGGGTCTTTCCCCACATTTGCTCAAATATTTCTTATACAGATTAAACATTCAATTGCATGCAATAAACCATTGATGCGATAGCAAATAACCAGCAAATATATTCCAATAACTTCTCAGAGAAATGGTATCGTATTATATATCTGCAATACAATAACCATGAATTACAAATTTCTCAATCTGAAATACAGAAATAATAGTAAGATCAGATAATAAGAACCTGTGAATATAATGGTGAACTCTGCTGTGAATCCCCACTGGAGACGAACTGGAGCTACGTCCAATCCACCTCTAAGCCAAAAGGGTTTCCGTCCTCATGGCTGTATTTGAAAGCTGAAAGCTTCCTGATATCTCCAAGAGATAAATATAATATCAAAAACTAAGCATCCCTCAAATTAGCCTCCAATCCTTCTTTTAAAGCAACAGTTGTGACTCTCAGTTTCCCTTCTCTGTCTTTTCATATTCTCCTTAAAGTCGCTATTAAATAAATATAACCATTTAATTATAAAGTGACATAATAAAATAAAGGGAGGAATCTTCTGGCATTAAAACGGAGGGCCAAACAGACTCAAATGAAGACGTGTGATGGCTTGCCGGAAAGCTCTTGGCGAGACGCTCCGAGTCCACTACTGAAATGCCAGGAAAAATGAGTTCTGCCAACTTACTATAAATAGTAAGCACCCTGGAAACCCTGTGGAAACTGATCCGATTGGCCTGAAACTGCAAACACCTAGGCTAGACATCCCTCTGATCACCTGCCAAACCTCGGTTAGCCCACCGGACCCCGATGGAAAGGCTAACTATAAGGCACGAAATAATGTGCCCCGAAAAGGGGACATTACACTATACTTCCATCTACAGCATGTTTTATTTTGAATATCCATTTAGAAGATACTACAAACTTGTCTTCAGGTCTAGGGACAATGCCCCAAACATCATTCTTAATAATGGATCTATATTCTTCTATCATAGCATCTTTCCATGCCTAGTGGGAGAGAGCCTCTTCATAAGAGGAAGGTTCTGAATCTATAATCTCACTCATAAATGCAATATAGTCAATATATCTCTTTGGTCTTTTCTTTTCCCTAAATGTTCTCAGAGGAGCTGCATAGTTGTTTGCATCTTCTAACATCTTTGTGGCCCAAAGTGGCCTCTTCTTGTTGATAGTGGAAGAGCTAGGATTGCATGGGATATCTATAGGTTCAAGAGCATCTTTAGTGATCTCATTTCTCTCCCTCTAAATCTCGGAAGGTTGAATTTTATCAATCGATTGAGATTAATTATTACTCATATGAAGGATCCTTAGATTTTGAGAAGACAAGATCTTCAAATATTACATCTCTACTCAATTCGATTTAATTTTAACCCGGAACGTAGATTCTATATGCTTTGGCTGAATCATTGTATCCTACAAATATACCTTTCTTTCGTGATGGTTCTAATTTAGATCTCTTTTCTTTAGGAATGTGGAAGTATATAGGACATCCAAAGATTCTTAGGTGACTGATGTCAAGTTTGTTCCCAATAAATGCTTCTTTAGGAGTCTTATTTTCTAATGATTAATGAGGACATCTATTTTGAATATAGATTGCAGTGTTAGATGCCTCCACCCAAAGTGGAGTGAGAAGATCCTGATCATGAAGCATAGCCCTTGTAGCTTCTACTATGGTTCTATTATTCCTTTCTGCAACACCATTTTGTTGGGGATTATAAGGAACTGCAAACTCCCTCTTAATTCCTGCTTCTTTACAGTAGGTGCTAAAGACTTCAGAAGTGTACTCGCCTCCATTATTTGATCTAAGAATTTTTATCCTTTTGTTGGTGAGATTTTCTATTAGAGATTTAATTTCTTTAAATTTCTTGAGAACTACAATTAGTTCTTTGCTTTTGAGAAAGTATATCCATGTTTTCCTAGAGAAATCGTCCACAAATATAATATAATATAGACATCCTTCTATAGATGTTACAGACATGGGCCCACAAAGGTCAGTGTGAATGATTTCTAGAATTTCTTTAGTTTTAATTTCACTGTTGTTAAAGGTAGTCTTAATATTCTTTCCTAGAGCGCAACCTTTACAAACACCTTCATGTTTTCAGGGTAGGTTAGGAAGACCTAGAACTAGATTGAACATAGATGATAATGTCTGAAAATTTAGGTGACCTAATCTCCTATGCCATAGTTCACAAGAATCAGTGAGTGGATGCAACTGGGAGAGCTTGAAGAGAGGTTGTATCAAGCTTATATAAGCATTCATGACGAATTCCTATAGTAAAGGCTTGTTTTAGGTTTGAATTTTTAGGCCATGCCAATACTTTCCCTTCCATAAAGGTGATTCTATAGCCTTTATCCTCAAGGGCTGATATGGAGACAAGATTTCGTTTTATGCCTGGGACATATAA
>MU228403.1:5921918-5946164 GCA_018584345.1 Thuja plicata
AGAGTCTAAGACATTTAGTGAAAGACTAAAGTAAACTATAAAACTAAATACTACATTGCATTGAAGTTTGAACATTGAACATGGAACAATAAGTTAAATAACATAGAAAATAGTCGAATCAGCAAATTGAAGAGTTCTATGAGTATCAATTTATCAAAGTTATGAGTATCAAAATTATGATTACATTGAGTAGCATGATATGAATATCAAAACAAGTACAAACTACAAAATGAAAATGCGAAGGCCCAAAATGTAGTGAAGGAGGCCTCTAATCGTCCCTCGGGAGGTTGGCAAACTCATCATCACCGGAACTATCAGACTCTCCAAGGTCAAGAGCCCTGAAAGGAACACCAACCAGCCCTGCATCTGAAGCATCCTCATCCTCCATTCTAGAAGTGGGCCCCACATTCCCTAGGGTTAAAAAACGACACACTTAGCAATTAAAAAATGTTGTCTTTTCTTTTTAAATTTGCTTTTTTTATGTGCTTTGATGGGGGACGCCTGGAAGTTCCCATTTGGGGTCGAGGGACGTCTGGAAGTTCCCGTTCCCAAAAGTGGGACGTCTGGAAGTTCCCGTCCCCAAAAGGGGGACGTGGGGACGTCCCCGATGATTGGTGGCTAAATGGTGGCGCCGCTGGGGACGCGGGAACGGCGTCCCCCCGTCCCGGGTGCGTCCCCGTCACGGGTGCGTTTGGGATTTGGGGGGGGGACGCGTCCCCGTGTTACTCTGATAATAATCAATTGAATCAAAGGGATTACATTCTATGAAAATTAGATAAAAATCCAACACAAGAGCCCTTGGATGATCACTCTTCTTCACTATGTTTCTTGTGCAGCTTCTGATTCATGATGGCATAATCATTATTATCGTTCACTGTATCATGATGTGTACATTCGTATGGGCGTAATGATGTTTTATTGTAACATTATCTACATGATTATATTGATGTAGTATTGTAATCTCCTTGAGGAGATGAATGTAAGGTGTATATGCAAAGGTGTATCAATAAATACTTGTAATTTGTAAATGTAAACATGTATCTCTGGTTACTTGTAATGTAATGTAAGAAGTGGTAAAGATGTTAATCTTGAATTGATCATATGACTATATGTTATCTGGTTGTAATGTTTAAATGCTATCGTTCATATTGTAAATTGGATCATAGTTTCATAGTGGCCTTAATGTATTGTCATGTATGTCATGAGTTGCTAGTAGCGACGTCAAGGAACCTAAGAGGACCTTGCTATCTGTTTGATGTTTAACATTCATGTTCACATGTAATGTAATGTATCATAAATGAATTAATGTTATATGCAATTGTAATGTTAGTTGTATTCTTTGTTTCAAAAAATATATATGTGCCATTATCTTAGTTTGTTGAGCTGTCCTCTCGGGTTCCCTGGCAGGGCTTTACAATTGCATTATCTTTGTGCAGTTGTTTCCTCATGGTGAAGCGAAGTTTGGTTTGGTTTCACCGAGTCAGCAATAGTTTCTTGCATTGTTAGAAGTAGATTAGATTCCTAAATGTATCCATTTTGCATTTTGTTCTAAAAATCTTTCTTAGGATTAGTTGGAGAGTCCCATTGCAAGATCATTCGTTAAAAAGAATTGATAAAATCCTGAACAATTGCGTAAGTCCCTTTGTGAGAACAGCAAATCACATCAAAGTCTAAGTCACTTTTAGAAAAAGCACACCAAATAAATCTAGAATAATAACACTTCAATCCTTGTTCTCTTCTTGACGAAAGAGCTCAATTGGCAGTACTCTGACCAGCCAAACTTGCCTAGTTGATGTTTGCACATTTTCTGGCCACACAGGAATGCTTTGCATTTGAAAAATACTATTTGAAACTTAAGAGCAAGTGTTCAAACCAGGCACTAGTCTCTTTGTTCTGTAATCATCATGTTTGATCTTGCTCTGCTGTTGACCGTTGCTATTCTGCGTACTTTCCTATGTTCTACTTTGAGCATCTGTTGGTTTGAGGTTACCTGCAGATGTAGCTAATGCATCTTGCACAGATTTAACCCGTGAGTCTTATGCTGATAGGATTTCTATATTGTGTTTCTTGTGCTCTATAATAGATCAGTCTTAGCCATTTCAAGATTTCCCATATCCTTGCATTGATTTGATATACAAGTACTAATATTAAATACAAAGAATCTCTATAATGTAGTTCCATGCTTCAGTATTGCCCCACATACTGCTTCTCTTTTATTTAGGAGTGTGAGCATGTTACCGTTAGTGTATGTGTGCATGTGCATCTATATGTGCATGTATGGAGCTCATGCATTTGTCAAGCTTAATTCTAGAAACCTAACCTTTCTATTATTACCTAAACATTTCAACATTCAGTATATTAATGTAAGAAGTTAAAAACTTACTTTTCTTTCTAGCATACAATGCTTGCCACTGCAACTGCAACTGAAGATAATGCTCCTTTACACTTGACCAGTACTTTGATTGAATTTCAAGAACTTCAAGAAGTGTCTTCAGACCAGACTTTGATGGTTGGATATCCTGAGGTGGATTGGGGTTATCTTCAAGGAGCACCTGTTATTCATACTCAGGTTATAGATTTTGTTAGCAGGTGTATTAAACAAAAGAACAAGCCAAGCATTGACTCTGTTATCTTATTTAATAATCTATCAAAAATATTTACATTTAAAATAAAGAACAGTACATGCTTTGGGTCAAAAATTACCAAGGACCCATGCATGTGATAAATGAAGAAAATGCATGTGTATTATTTACACAAAATGTTTATAGCAATTAACAAATAGATCATCAGTTAAAACAATGTGACTGACAGTTACATATATAGATCAAGTTGCAACAATGGAAATGAACTAAAATTTAAGAAGTTATACAATAAATAAATTTAGAAAAGGCAACAAGATATAGTGTCAATCAAAAATAAATGAAAAAAGATCAAAATCTATTAGCATTGAAAGAAACTCTTCACAAGTACATGCAGAAAAACGTGTATGCATATACACACATCAATCACCTTTATGAATCAAGCTGCAAACATTAATGTAAATTAATATTTAGCAAGTAATACATGCAAAACATTTGGAAAAGTTGAAATATATTTAGTGTCAATCTAAGATGAAATCAATGATCATAAACCATTCCCATTGAAAGAAACAATTGAGAACTAGGTATGCATGTGCACACACACATATCCACGCGCACATGCACCAACATGCACACAAGAACACACACATGCAAAACTGACTCCCTTAACCAAACAATTTGAGTGAAATTAGCTCCAACGCCCCACTGCCATGTCCCTTGGACCCAATTCCCCTGGCTCAAGTAAATATGAATTGTTTCATCTGTGAGTATTCCTACAGCTAAAACACACATTAAAGTAATACAACTCAAATCAGTACTAAAAATTTTCATCATACTAAAAAACCTATCATATAATCCCCATTACAGCATAGATCACAAACAAATCTCTCATGCCCAAACTTATATGCAATTCATTGCTAATCCTCTGTTGAAAGACAAGTCCATATCACCAAAACCTTCTGATCCAAAAACCAAATAAGGGTTGAAACTTACATGCATGCCAATTATAACGACCACAATGAGCTTCCCTAAGCCAAAATCCCCTTTGGGCGTAAGGATTGAAATAAAAGCCCAAGCAATGAAGAACATTACAACTATTATAGTTGTTGAGAATTGGAAGCATTTCTGGGATAATTAAGATAAATTTAAATCACCTCTAACTCTCCTTACAGCAACCTTACCAATGACAATGTAGTTGGTGTAAAATAACTTTACTATGTTTTGTTAGTATATTTTATCCAACTATGTACTAATTACTTGTCAACTTGTGGGTAGTTGTGTGTCAGTTGTTGGTGGTTATTGATGACTGTGTTTCGCTTGGCAACTATCAAGTACTTTATATAAGGTTCCCATAGTCAAGAAAGGTAATCTAATCTTAATAGATGTCCTCTCTATATATTGTACAAACACTATGCTAAATAAAATAAGCAAACATTGATAACAATCTACAATCTCTTAGTATGTACTATTAAAATAGTTGTTTGCAGTGGGCAATAAACATTTACCATCATTCCCTATAACAAAGTCAATCAAACTAATAAACAACCAGCATTGCTCTATGACTATTGACGACTATACCTAACACTGAAATTAATGCCCTAAACCTCGAACAAATGTTATAGATAAAGGGTGGTTAGGGGGCATATTGTGAAGTTACATAGTCCCTTCAGCTAGTATTAAAACAAGAATGGAGGAGGTTGTAAGAAGCAACCGACTCTAAATATCCATCTATCCAAAGTGAAAGCCAAAGCAAAAGCCAAAGTTGTGGTCAAAATAAAAAACATCAAATTAATCAACAAGCTATGAACAATCATATAGAGGAAGAGTGGTCAAGCTCACCAGCCATTTACTCCTACAAGAAGTATGTGTGGATCTTATAAACCAACGTAATAAACAGCCCTAATTATTTAGATTTTTTTTCAAATGAAAATGAGATACAATGCAACGTTCTCATCACTTTCTAATCACCCATCTCACGAGTTGGGCAAGGTGAGAGCATACAGTGAATAGGACCACACAAGCATCTTAAAATGCAGAAACTGGAAAGAAAATGTCCCTAGCAGCAATGCTAGCCAACTCACTTCATCAATAGAGTACTATGCAAAAACTGAAAGGAAAAAACACTTCAATGCTTATTCACCAGTGTACAATAAAATGAACATACACATTTCACGTTTATTCAGTGGAGTGCAATTACAAAAGCTACAGCAATTCCCCTTATTCTATGGGATGAGCAAAAACAATTCCTCCACAAATTCAGTGGGGTGAGCAAATAGAACACTTACACTTATTCAGTGGAATAACCAAATGCATCAAAAAACAAGAAACCATTGGCGGAACTACCATCCACGATATTACAAAGTTAACCCAAATGCATTATAACATCATATAGAAAGTGTAACTGTTGATATACTAGTATAAGTATTGATTATAAATAAACTGCTGTAACAACCCCAAAAAGCATCAAATAACAAGAGATAATCAGCTCATCAATGAAACAACAGCAGAATACCTTGTAAGGATGAAGTGCAATATTGGTGAAGGTCTGATAATGCCTTAATGCTAGTGTATTTTTTATTTTAAAAAAAGAACTGAAACACTACCCGTAATGCTTAGAAATCTCTGAAAGGAAGCATACTAACACACCCACTTGCAAACAACCAAAATAGCACATCAAAACTCTATCAATATAATCCAAAATCACTGTAAAGGATGACATAATAGGCTGATATAACAAATCAGACATAAAATGGTCTGTTGCAGCATATTGTGTTGATGTCAATGTATGTACAGCAAGTACAAAACACCTCAAAACTCACCACTTATTATTTTTCTTGATTAAAAAGGTGCCCTGGTTCCCCTTTTTCCTTGCACTTGAAACATAAAAGAGTTTTGCCCTTTGTCCTTTATATAAAAAGGTTTGACACGAGTGTTTGAAGGTTAATTATTTGCATCGTATTTGTCCTTTGTAGTTGTGATGTCCAATTATAGCACTTTTTGGATTGCATCCTCAAGCGCCATAGGATTGAGGGCACTTACCAAGCCATGGATCGTTTCTTTTGATCCCTTCACAAATAGGTAGGCTACTCTACTTTGAGATACTTTTGGTACCATAACTAAAAAAATTTGGAATTTAGTGACAAACTCTTCCACAGTTCCTTATTGCCTTAGTTCTGTAAGTTCCCT
This sequence comes from Thuja plicata, assembly GCA_018584345.1. Classification (NCBI taxonomy): domain Eukaryota; kingdom Viridiplantae; phylum Streptophyta; class Pinopsida; order Cupressales; family Cupressaceae; genus Thuja; species Thuja plicata. The sequence goes on from MU228403.1 coordinate 5,927,684, forward strand.
AAGGGCCTAAACTATCATTCAAGGTGTTTTTGGGGAAACATTTGGATAAGTTTTTGGCTGAACTCATCATAAATTGTTATGTGTTGGTGGCCTTCGTAATAAGGCCATGATGTCACCAATCATGGGTTGTTCCCTACAAGTGGAGTACAGCAGATTTTATGGTGTTTTCTTCCATCATGGGGCTAAGTGAGAGATAGGTGCCCAACTTTTCGACCCATGAACGTGTTGTAGACTTCTTGGATCCAACAAATTTGGCGAGGGTAAAAATATTACTAAATCTTCCATTTAAGTCTTTGACGGTTTGTGCTCTTCTCTTAGAAGGGGCAATTCGTGTTTTAACGTCGCAATAATCCCTAAAGGATACATCCTTCTTCACTTCAAGCTCTAATCTTCAGTATGCTTCTGCAAGTTCTTCCACATTATCAATGGTTCGATTGTTTACTTCTTCCTCAAAGTGAAGGGAGGTCTTGTTGGTCTAGGGGTTGATACCCTTGTTGGGTTGTTATTTTCAAAGTGGTTGGGATTGGTATGCCTCCCATGGTTTGGGTTGGACCTAGAATTATTGTTAGTAATGTTTTGGATGGCTTGGAGGAGAAGTTGGGTTGTTCTTTTGTTTTGCTCCACAAGGGCGCGAGTGAAGGTCCTCAATTTGTTGCCCATTTGTTCACTCGTAATGTTGTTAGGTGTAGGGTTATTGATGGATGCAAGTTCCCTCCTTTTTATTTCCAAATTCGTTTGGCTAGGTTGCACTAACAACCTTTCACAGGATGGCAGGAAGGACGTTCTGATACCAATTATACTGTCCCCTACTGGGATCTTTCCTGATTTACCCTAAAACCCAAATCTAATAAAGGATGAATTATATCTAGGAATGCACAATTGCTCGCTTAAACCCCTGATTTAGTTCCTATATAGAAGTTAGTTATCCATGAAAGGTTGTCAACATATAATTTCATAACATTATTGGAAAATCTCACTTACCCATGCTAATTGCATAATATGCACGTGGATTCCCTTAAGAATTTTCCCAACAAGCCATCCACATTATGGAGTCCTTTGTGAGATCATGCCTTAAGCCTATTCATCAAGCCCAGGAGCACGGAATGACACCAGCCATTGAGCGTCCCGACCCCACTCAAGCTTGTTTTACTTGAATGGAACATTGTGCTACTTGCATCCCTTTGTAGTAGGAATGATAACATTAGAAACGATAGTCTTAATAATAATAGTACAAAAGATAACATTATTAATTCCTAAGCATTATTAAATGATGAATCAACATGATCAAGATTATGTAGCATCATATGCAGAACTTTATAATTAACAAAGTTTGTTGATTACTCTTGATATCTCTGCAATTATAACTCTTTTCTTTATTTGATTGTCTTCCTATTGTCTATTGTTCGATGCTGATCACTTCCTCACTTCCTAGACATATTTACCCATGTATCCCTCAAGGGGGCATGAAAGGTTGTGCCTCTTGATCAGTTATATCCTTCCAGAAATGGTACCTCTTTCCTTCACATCTCTTGCTTTTCATTATGCTTTTACTTAATATCTCGGCCCTTAATAACTTAATCATCTATGCCTTAATCCTTGGCGCCACATATGGTTTATTATTTTGTTAATTGTTAAGTCATCCCTTAACTTGGATTAGGCAAATCGCTGATTACATAAAGGAATTTTACGTGGACAAATCGCAAATCACACGAAGAGAATTTGTTTAGACAACACACTGGTTATATGAAAGAGAACCGGATCTGATATGCTGTTCATTAATCCTTTCTCCTTATCCATTGCAAATTTGCTTTCCGGTTGTGAGGTGTGCATAACATCTCCATTGAAAACAAAGGCCATAAGTATATAATTGATTTGAAGAACTGAGTAATAAGAAAGCAATTTCCTTGGATTCATCAAAATCTGACTCCAAAGAAGAGTACACAAAGAAGCATAATCAAGTTTCCATGTAAATGAACACCAAAAGAATTTGGAAATTGCAATTGTATTCAGAAAATGAAACAAACTCCCTTTGCTGACCATTCCAATGGAAAATGAAGAACTATTAAGTGTTTTCAACGACCAGCAATTTGTTCAAGCGGCAGATATTAATGAAAAGGAACACACACTATGAAACGACAAGAAGCAAATGACAAAACTAATTAAAGTTGAGGAAACCAAACAGAAAGATTTCAAAAGTTGCATGGTCCATGTGTGCTTTTGATGTACATGGTTCAAAACTATAAATTTATTAATAAATAGAAACTACAAATATTATTTATTTCACAACTACCCTGAAGCATCAAATATCAACTTAACTAATGTTGAAGAAGGTATAGTTAAAAATCAAGAAGACTTAATTAATACTAGAGAAGAAACAATTTAAAAACAAGAAATTATATGAAATCAAATCCAAAGTCAGATATTCCATATTGCCTTGACAAATGTTACGAAGGACCCAATGCACATTACATCATCGAAACGATATCAAAGTCAAAAGATGATTGCAATGACCATGACATGACAATAATGAAAAAGGGAGAAGTACCCTGCAATGGGTTGCAAAGAGGAATATAAAGAAAAGCGAACAATTGAGAAAGGGAAAGCTAATATGGGCCCCACATGTAAGAAAGAAAGGAAAAAACAAACACTAAAGAGAGGGTATTAGTAATATTGTTAGTACCCACCAAATTGTTCACAAATCGGCAAAAAAAGCTGTTGCAAGAGAGCACCACGATTTTGTGGGCAAAAATCATCAAACCCTAGATGCAATACTTTGAGCAGAAACTACACACAATTTTATGGTGAAATCGTCAAAAACCCTCATTTTGTATCAAATAATGTTAAAACCTATGATTTTCAATATCTCGTCAAAGCACCAGCAAATGCGAGGCAAAGAAAACCACAATTTTTTGGGAAAAAAAATCTTGCAAAACCCTTTGAGATCCAAAAAGCCATATTTTTTGTGAAAAAAAGGTGTAAAACCCAACATTGTTCAAAAAAAACTTTCTCACAATACTGCAGTAGGGAAAAAACCCTTCACCACACTAGAAAATCACAAGAAAACAAGAAGACAAGATCCTAAATGCGGCACTAAAGATCCAAAGAAAAACCTTGCGATGTCGAAATGCTACATAGCAATCACGGTGCTTCTAAACCCTTCACGCATTAAGAAAACAAACCAGAAACAATGTTAGATCGCACGGTTTGAAAAAAGGCCACACGATGCATACACAAACACCTGTCATTAGTCGTTGTGCTTCACAAAGACCTTCATCCAAGGCAAGACAAACCAAGTTGCATGAAAAAATAATAATAATGGGCCGCAAGTAACATCAATCGCAGGATCTAGAGCAAAACGATGTGAATTTCTTCAAAGCAAACTAATGTGAATTTCTTCAGAGCAAAAAAACCTTCAACCCGACTATAGTTATGATTTATTTGATTTGATTTTTCGCCCAAAGTAATTATAAGAAATTGTTTGTTTACCACATTAACACTCGCGCACTTTTGAACACTTAATAAATTATTATTAAATTATTCCCCTACAAATCTTCCCTTAAACCTACGGGGAATGAAATTAAGGTGCAATTCCCACTGATTTGACTCTGTTGAAAAAAGAGAACATTACACAAGATGATATTTGCAAGCTCACTACATCTTGAAGCAACACAGTTGTTATACCATACTATCTCACTATAGTTATTTGTTTATTGAAGTGTTTTTGGATTGAGTACATGTCCAAATTTGGCAATCTATTTGTACAACTTGATCCAAGACTATCCGAATGCACAAGCAATCTCATCACCAAAAAAAAATTGTTATTTTCATTTCCTATTATGGTAAGGTGGTTAAATATAAATGCAAGCATATATAGGCATCCAAGTTCGTAGGAATGTGCCCAAGGGGACATAAGGTAAAAATTATTTAATATTTGTGACCCGTGTTCAATAGAAATCGTAATTTTCAAGAAAGGATACACTTTTCCATCATTTATAATGCTAAAATCATAAAAATACCCTTTTGGACGTGGGAACAAGGGGAAGAATCATGTACTCATATTTATTGAATGGCTACATAAAAGAGGGAAAAGACAATTTTTAGGCACCAATTTGGGAAAATTGAAAAGTCATCTCTTTAAGCGGCCTCTTAGGGAAGTTGAAAGGTCATCTATTGACTATGTGTTGCTTTTATTGATTGCCATGTGTTGTTCATCAAGAGGGGGAGTGGGTTTCTAAGAGACACAAGGACTCTACAAAAGGGAACCTTGGGCTAGAAGTTATTCATTCCAAGTTGAGTTCTTCTCTTTGTAGATAAAGAGTAGTAAGGTGTGTAAAAGAATAGCTTATAGCTCCATCTTGCAAAGTTGTAAATCCTAAGAGGCTAAGATTTTGTAATTGATGAATGTGTATTTCATTTTATTGAAATAAAAGAGCACATGTGAATTTTCATTTCATTGAGAAATAGAAAACAAGTTTTCTTTCAATTTTCTGATTTATTCTCTTTGCTATGCTATGTATGATTGTTGGGTGGAGTAAACCTCATATGGCATAAGACAACATGTGTTTTGAGTGTTTTAGAGGTGTCTCCATCATCGAATGGCAGAAAAGCAAGAGTTCTTGTGCATGTAGAAAAGTGTCAAATGTGCGACAGTCTAGCACTAGGATTTGTAGGTGTAGTTTGATTTTGTTTTTATCCTCCAAGCGAGATAAGGCTGGGTAGAAGGTGTGTATACTTCTTCCACGAAGGGGAACTGGGTAGAGGAAGTCCTGACAAGAGCACCCTCTAAAGTCTTGGCTAGGTAGAGGATAGTAGGTGAATTTGTTGCAAGGAATACCTATGATTGTAGAGGGCGTTGACTCTAACAAGTAAGTGTGCAAGTTGTAAAAGTGTAGTTTGAAAAGTGAGATATCATCAAGGAAGGAGAGGATGAGGTGGGTCGTGAGAGACCCATAATAATCCCATTTTGGGAAGAGTATTAGGAATAAGCGGAGAACAAGAAGCTTTATGAAGAATTGAAAAAGATTGAAATTAGAATGGATGCTTTGGAAAAGAATTATTTTCCTAAACATGTTGTTATTGCAAAAAATCTAGAAGTAGACGATAATAAGTTTGCAAAAGAGACATGTCCATTAAAAGGCATGAAAGAAAAGAATGAAGATGCAAATTTCAAGTTTTCTACATTGTGTAATAAACAAGTTGATTTGCATGTTGTTCAGATAGGTTAGAAGATAGCATATACAAAAAGTTGCTTATTTATACATTGGTATGGAGACTTGGTGGAAGTGGTTGGCTTGTGGTGGGTCAAAACCCACGAAAGAGGAGAAGAATGGAGAGATTGTTTGGTGGAGGATGTCGGATAATGGTGGGTTGTATCCAGCGAAGGAGGTGAGGAGTGAAGTATTTTGAACAAAGAGGATGCTTGATGGTGAATGCAAGTCCATGAAAGTAAAGTAGAAGAATGTGCACACTTGGTGGAAGATAGCCAGTGTACCAAAACGATGTTGGAAGAAGCGGAAGAAATAAAGAAAAAATGTGGTGCCTATTGTTAGCATAGAAATATGCTGCAAATTTTAATTAACTTTAAAGGGTAGTCTTACTACCCAACGTGTCTAATGCGGGAGCATCTAGGTGCACAGACAATCTTGCATCACCCAAGAATAAAATTTGTTATTTTTCATTTCCTATTATAGTAAGGCAGTTAAAAATAAATGCAAGCATATAAAGGTCTCCATGCACCTAGGAAAGTACCCAAGGGGACGTAGGGTGAAAATTATTTAATATTTGTGACCTATGTTCAATGGAAATTGTTATTATCAAGAAAGGATACACTTTTCCATCATTTTAATTCTAAAATCATTAAAAAGCCCTTCTTGACGTGGGAACAAGGGGAAAAGTAATAGACTCATATTTATTGAACGGTTACATAGAAATGGGAAAACACACCCTTTTTAGGCACTTGGGAAAATTGAAAAGTCGTCTCTTTACATGGCCTCTTGGGGAAGTTGAAAGGTCATCTATTGACTATGTGTTGCTTTGGTTGATAGCCATGTGTTGTTCACCAAGAGGGAGAGTGAGATTTCCAAGAGACACGAGAATCATATTAAGGGAGGCTTGGGCTACATGTTATTCATTCAGAGTTGAGTTCTCTTCATAGATAAAGAGTAGTAAGGAGTGTAGAAGAATACCTTATAGCTCCATCTCGCAAAGTTGTAAAGCGTAAGTGGCTAATATTTTGTAATTGCTGAATGTGTACTTATGTATATTGAAATAGAAGAGCATGTGTGAATTTTCGTTTCATTGAGAAATAGAAGGCAAGTTACTTCTTGAAATTTTCTGATTTATTCTCTTTATTATGTTATGTATGAATGTTGGATTGAGTAAACCACATATGGCATAAGACAACATGCGTTTTAAATGTGTTAGGGATGTCTTTGTCATCACAATTTGATACAGCTCATTAAATCATAAAGCCACTGGAAAGTACATTGTACATTGCACTATAATCTACATGCAAGGCAGATTAGTAAGTACTTAATAAGTTTTCCTTTCTGCTTCCACCCAAAAAGCCCATTGCAGACTTAGAGTTGATCGCACCAAAAGATCAATATACTAAGGATCCCCATTGATTCATTATTGTAGAACAATCAGTTTATGATTTGGCTGTCCTGGCTGAATCAGGGATACACAGCTGCCTTTCTTCTTCAGAGCCATCAAGAATTTGGATTTTTTTCCTAATATTACATGATCTATCATTTTGTTGTTTGTATATTGCACTATAATCTACAAGCGAAACAACAACCATCCTTCCATTTCTTGTGTATCATTGAGGACATGATTCAATCATCTATTTGAGGGCTAAAAGAAAATCGGTGTGCATGGCTTACAATGCAATCAATGTGAAATATATCGGTTGGCTCCATTGGAAATTCTAAATTATCATCAGGTTTCCACAACTTTCTATTCTCATCACATGAATCAATAGATGTGTCATGAATCAAATCATGAAAAGGTAATTTTATATAAAAAATGGAAGGTCTTTCACCATGCAAATTCTGATTCCCAAGCCAAACAACATTGCACTGATGATGATTTCCCCAAAAGCTATCAACATGACATTTCTCCACAATAGTTAAGCTGCTGCAATCATTGAGTAATTTCTCTTTATGCTTCTTAGTCCCACTATATTTTCACTGCTCCGCTCTAATATTATCGCAAGTTGTAAATCTTCTATCCCATGAAGCAAACTTGTCAATCATGTGTGCTCTTGTATCTCCTATGTTCGATTCATCATGTACACTCATTTGGAACGAGAAAAAACACCAAACATACTCACATGTGAATTCTCAAGGCCATTGGAATGGATGATAACAACCATATAAAGTCAAAATCTGATCTCTAGCCAGTTCAAGAATGCATATGCTGTCATAGATTGGTAAAGTATCATCGACATTCAATTCTCAAATGCTATAATGACTATCTTGTGCATGCCAAACCATGCAATCAGTTGTTATCATTGCTACAGCACCCGGAAATTTCAAGACCACTATCATAGAACAACCTTCAAACATTAAAGTGAAAGAAGGACATTCTAGACAAATAAACCAAGTTTGAAAATCCATTTACAAATTGAAGCACATCACAACTAGGATGATCATTGCCTTTGACAAACCACGCATTATCAAATTGCATTATTTTCCTTGTACGAAATCTCTTTGTTTCCATAATAAGCTCTATAATACCATGGCTCCCACACTCATTCAACCTTCTTGCTATATCCATGTTGGCAAGAAATTTAATACCATATGCTCCTTCGTGTGAAAATCTTCCAAATAACAAGGAAAAGTCAAACATTTTGGAAAACTTGAAACAATAAACACATCCTCGTGCTTAGACCTGAAATCTTGAGCATTAGTAAATTTACCAAATCCATGTCAACCTGAAACTTCATAACTAACATCTTATGACAAAGAAGAGGATAAGAGCTGCTGTTCACCATCATCAAATCAGCATTTGCTTCAACTCCTTTCATGGTAATTTCATACAACTCATGCCATTCATCCCCTACTTTTGTTGCCCATCAAAAGTGCTTGTTCTATCAAGTGTACCCCTCTGAAAACTGCCTTCATAAACTATTATAACAACACTTTCATGATTGGAAACTGCACCTTCCTATGAGACTTCCTTCTCCAATCTCAAGACTTTACACTCTTTATGTTCTTCCCAATCCTTATCAGCATATGGAATCATCTAACTATAGAAAATGCAAGAATCTAACTCAAAGAGTGTGTTATCATAAGACGCATCAGCATCTACCTCAAACAAAGGATTGTCAACAAACTAAAGATCATCCTTTACCCCAAACTCATAACAAGGTTCCAGCTGGTCCAAACTTTTATTACTTGATCTTTTGGGATAGTTGTCTGAATCATAAGTCTTTTGTGTTGTCAAGATCCATAATCACCTCCTTGACAAACTCGGCCCTTCCTTTGTTCTTCTGATCCCCGAAATGATTAGTGAAACCAATCTGATTTTCTGCTTCTATCAATTTAGACTTTGTTTCTTTGTATAAATCTATGGACTCATTTGCAATCTTTGTAGCCAAGTTTTAGACATCGATCACATGCAAGTAGTATGTCCTGATTTCCTCCATAGTGTTCTTCATTGTTAGAAAATCATAAAGCAAAATGTGAAACTTATCCTGACATCTTAGCACATTTAAATTAAATTTTCCACATGCCAATACATACTATTCAAACTACATAAAATCTTCACTTCATGTTCAGCAGATACTAAGAAATGACTTTCCTAATATTGATCACACCAAGAACTGTTCTTATGCTGCATGAATAAATCAGAATTCCTTTCAATTGTACTTCCAACGCTGCCACAATCATCTTGTGCCTCTTCCCTTTCCTCGTCAATAAAAAACTGAGAATTCAAGTCATCAAGGTCACTAAGACTCTAGACTAGCTTCAAGCACATAAAAATTTGATTATGTTCAAAAGAATTTTTTCCTTCAATGTCATCCTCAATGCACTACTCTTGCAATGAGGTAAGATCAGCATTAGTACCACAAGGAATTTCATAAACCTTTTTCTCTCGAGACTTGCTTTAATAGTCAAACCAAAATCTTCCCATGTCACTCAAATGAGAGAAAGAATCATCAACCTTGCTTGATTTGAAGCCAATTTCCCTTTTGTTTTCAGCATGCCCAGTATCAGGCGTATACAAAGATGTCGCCTTAACTTGCTCCATAGTAATCTGTCCATCAATATTTTATTTTTTTCTATTAAGATAGTTTGTAAACTGATACATCATCATCAAGTCTGTATTTTAGATACGAAGCATATCTATAAGCTACCTAAGCCCAAAAAAATTATGGCCTTATACTACCAGCTATTCATCTATCACTGTACAAGAGTTTCGGAGTACATCGAAGATTATACATAGCAAAACAGTATACAGCTTCTTCAAAACAGAAACAGCAAGTATAAAAGACTATGTTCATCATTAGTCCCACTGTCCGATAATGTTGTTACTGCAATCTGCCTTGTCACTTTCAAAGGCACCAATAGGAGGGTCCACCGCAGGTGGGATGTTTGCAGCATCCTCCCAACTCGGGCCAGTGTTCTCTTGCTTTTCTTTGACTAAAGCATTTTCTTTATCAATGTCAATCTTTCTTTCTTTGGTATACTGTTTCAGGTTCTCCAATTCCTCTTTGTTCAGCATATTTGCATATATATCAAAGTAATGAGCTGACTGAATGTCTTCTTTGTAAAGGATCATAGCGCCTTCCCTTACTAGAATCATGAATCTGTCTTTAGGGACCTCCAGCACAGCAGAAACCTGAGACATGATATAAAAGTGGGTGAGTTTAAGATTAAACTCACTAAGATCCCTTTTCCTGTTTTGAAAGACCTCTTCATTTCTCCGCTTCTAAATGAACCACAGCACTTCAGCAGATAAAACAAACCAGAATTTATTCAAATTGAGGTCGAAAGACTCAACAAAACCAGCCAGAATCTCATGCCACGACAAACCAGGACTCGTATTGCACAAAACTTGACGACCAAAGAAAATAGACCAAACTTTAAGAGCAAACTTACAATCAAAGAAAAGATGTTCAAAGGTTTCAGGGCGATCACAAACAGAACACTGTAAAGAATCAATGCCAACAGAGGAAATAACAGAACCAACAGCAAGTTTTTTCAACACCAGCAGCCACCGAAAGCAAACAATTTTGGGATCAAGAGGGGAGTACCAGAACATATCAAAAATAAAGTGCCATCTAGAATCCGGCCAGCAGAGACCCCAGCTTTGATTAATCAACTTGAAAATATCAGAATCGTTTTTTAGCATGTCGTAAATATTTTTAGTAGAGGCATCAAATAACACATTGCCATCAGACCACTTTAACTGCATAATGAATTGATTACTGTCATATATTTTACCGGGAAAGAAACAACCAGTAGCTTTAACAATCAAAGTATATGTCTTCTTCTGAGAGAGAGATATACTGAATTTTTCACTGAGCTCTTCCCATGTTCCCAAACGATTGTCAATCAGAATATCTCTTATGAATGAAATACCTCTAGCATTCCACACCTTTACAGAATAGCTTTGTGTCAATGCTAGCGGTTTATCACTAAGGTAAATACCCAACCAAATGGATCTATCAGTAATAGTATGGATAGGAGGTCCTCCAACAGCACTTCTAAAACAGAGCAGCTTTCTCACTTGAGACCAAGCTCTCCATAGAGAAGCAAACACATTAGACCCAAAGATCTTCAACTCAAAATACAATATTACAAAGAGGAACATTCTTCCATTGTTTACCTTTCTTTATGGTAGACCTGTAAATATTATTTCTATGAAGAACTTTACATGGCTCATTACCAACCAAAGCTTTGAAGATCCATTTGGATCCTAAAGCTATCCCATGAGATTTTAGGTCCTTTAGACCCAGGCCCCCATATTTCTTGGTTTGCAACACCAATCCCAATTAACACAATGTCTCTTGTTGTTACCCATACCATCTGACCAAAGGAAATTCCTCGGAATCTTGTCAAGCTTATAAGTTTGGTACTTGGCAAAAAGCCAGGAAGAAGCATAGTAGATAGCATGGGATGCCAGCACCTTTTGAACAACTTGGACTCTCCCAGCCAAGGAAAGTATATGAGTCTGCCATTTAGTATGTTTCCTTTCAATCTACAAGTAGACCCAGTGCCACATGTCTTTGACTGAAGGATCAATAGAAAAAGGTATCCCCAAAATTCTGACAATCGTGTTATGTCCAGCCCACATCCATCCCCTTAAGGAGAGAGGAGGAGCATTCTCAGACCACCCTAGAACAATGGATTTATTAGGGGCAACTTTAGCACCTGAAGCCATGCAAAAAAATTGTAATCTGTCCATTACATTATCAAAGTTCTATTTTGACAGTTCAGAAATAGCGCGGTGTCATCTGCAAACTGAGCATTGATCAAATCCTCATTATTGGGAAGGGAGATACCTTTGATAGGGGGCCAGCAGTCTTAAGCTCTAAGGATGAAGAATAGGGCATCTGCAGCAATAACAAACAGTGTCAGGGCAATACGACAGCCCTGTCTTATGGACCTCTTAAGGGGAATAGGATTAGAAATTTCTCTATTAACCTCAATGACAGTGGAAGAATCTTGGAAGAGAATAGAGATCCACTTGCAGTAGTAAGGAGGAAACCCAAAAGCTTGTAGCATGCCCATCACAAACGGCCATTCCACTCTATCATACACCTTCTCAAAGTCAAGGAGAAACAAAGTTGTGTTCTGTCCGTCCACTTTAGCCCAATTCATAGCTTACCAGCTAGTAATTAGGTTCTCCAATATATATCTGCCTTTAATGAAACCAGTTTGAGTCACAGAAATGATCTTGTTAAGAATATTCACAATTCTTCTAGCCAGCAACTTAGCGATAATCTTATATGGGAGGTTAAGAAGAGTAATAGGCCTCCAGTTTCTAACTTGAGTCCTATCTCCACTTATAGGCAGAAGCTTAATAAAATCCTTGTTAATATTACTTCCCAGGGACCCCCTATCAAAATCATCCTCATAAAGTGCCAGAAGCTCCAAACTGATCCATTCAATGTTTTGTTTGTAGAATTCAAATGGAAGCCCATCAACTCCTGGAGACGTTCCATTGGCCATTGATTTAATGGCATTTTCAATTTCCTTTAGCTCAATATTGTGCTCCAGCATTTTAGCTTCTTCATCAGAGACTCTGTGAGGGATCAATTTTAGATCTTTATCCAGGGCATTTTGATTCTTGAGCCCATTTTCTGAGGTGAATAAGTCTTTATAGAAACTATAAAATGCTGGCATGATTTCCCTATTATCACTAGTCAAACCACTGTCAATTTGAATAGCATCAATACGTTCTCTTTTGTTTTGCTCTGATGAGATTAAAGAAATATCTGGTTCCTCTATCTCCCTCTATGAGCCAATTCATCATAGCTCTGACTATCTGTCCCTGAATGTCATATTTTTGGTTTTTTCTAAGTTTGTCTTAATGTATATCAGCTCCTCTTCTAACTATTTATCATTCCCTTTTCTTGTAGAAGCTTTTCAATGTCATTGAGTCTCCTTTGGCAGAGAGTTTTAACACTCTTTTTGTCCTTAGCTTTCCTTTTACCAATAACTTGGAATATCTTTCTCCACACCTCAACAAGGTGGTCCCACTGATCTCTAGGTGAGCACCCAAAGTTACAAAATTTGGAGAGGCGAGTAGCCACTTTGATGGCCTCAAGGAAGTCTTCATCCTGAAGGAGGAACACGTTGAGTTTGAAAAAGTTTTCCTTCGTGGGCCTACTAATATATGGTTGTTGCATCTCAGTATAGATGCATGTGGAGATGGGGGAATGATCAGAAATGTTGGCTGGAAGGACCTTGACAGGGGGTTTATCACGAGGCCGAGAAAAAATAAAGCATTCGCATCAGCATAAAATTATGTCTAGTCTGCAATACACCCTTTGCTTACTCGATTGATTGTTGCACCAAGTGAACCATATGCCATCACCATACCTCCTCTCCATTGGATCAACCAAGTTGAATCTTCTTTTGAAACTAGCCCAAAATAAATACTCATTTCATTTCCAAGATTGACTAATACCTCCACATTTATCTTCCTTATTTTCAAACATATTAAAATTCACCACAAAATCCAATGTGCATTAGGGAGATTATTGGCGAGCTAATCCCCAAAAAAGTGCCTTGTCTCTATAATCATTGGCAACATATATGTTGCAAACCCCCACCTTCTTATCCTTTAGGTTGAATAAGATCCACTGGGCCCTTTGACAAGGGGAGACCCCCTCTGCTTCAATCTTATCAACCCAATGTGGACCAATAAGGAAGGCACCTCCTCCTTTACCCTTGTCATGGTTGGTGTACAAACAGGTAGCTTTATCCCAAAGAAAATTCAAAGTGTTATAAGCATGATACCCCACCACCTTGATTTCTTGTAAACAAACAATGTCCTTGGGTAAATTATTACACAACTTCCTAACTTCATGGTTTTTTTCTAGGATTTCATGACCACGCACATTCCACCTATGTATATTCGTCATCATGGATAATTGGATTGAGGGTTTCTGATTCTTGTAAAGCATGTTAAAACATTCAAGCATCTCTGCGTGTTTGTGCTTGTTTCCAAATCTAGGAGAATTAGAAATCGATTGTTTCCTTTTCGTCTTAGCGTTTTTACTAAGAACCTTTATGAATTGTTCACCTTCTTCTGTTACCATTTCTCCTGACTTATCATAGGGAATAACTGAGTATCAAAATTACCCTCCGGAATGAAGATCATGGGTTCAGGTGGGGGCACCTCTATTCCACAACTAAATGTTTGAGTCTCCTAATTTTTTCAGCTTTTTCATTAATACCTTCAAGCGCAATTTGTTGTGCATTTTTTTTTGTGAGGACATCAACCAACTTATTCCCACTATTGGGAGAAAAATGTTCTGCTTGACAAGTGCTTGGGGCATTGGGAAGTATCTTATTCTTTTCATTAGCATGAATAACTTCAAAGACTTCTTCGAACAGAGGATTAGCCAGGGATATAAATTTTTCCCCTAATTTATCGTGTTTTGGGATTTCATTATTTTTCACCTCATTATTCTTCTCGCTAGGATTGTCATTGCCCATACTCGCTACTGAAGTAATGTTTTTCTCTGCTAATATCTCATTGTTTCCAGCTTCATTCGAATTAGAATGACCCACATTGTTGCAATTAACAGTCGCATCAAAAAAAATGTGGATGTTTTTAAGAGACGGGCAATCTAGCCTTGTATGGCCGTTGAGTTTACAACGAAAACAAGCTCCCAAATTTCCTAGCAAGGCAATTTCCCATGAAAAGGAGTCGCCTTCAATTTCCAGAGAAATAATCTCTGGGAAATCAACTCCAGGCTCGAGGCCGATCAATACTCTGGGATTAAGATGAGGAAGAGTGACCCTCGAATCTTCAACCTGAAGAACCGATCCTAGGGGTTTCAATATCTGCGGGATAAAGGGCCAAAATTCTGCCTGAACACCTATTTTCAACCGAAAGAGGTGAAGACCTAGCCACAACTTGATCCATGTTGCCTTTAGGCGACCAGGGAAAAGCCCTAAACAGAGCTTGGCCAACATTCCAAAAGCTTTTCTTAAGAATTCTCTCCTACATGCTATGATTCTTTAAAAACACAACGAAAAGCCCCTTTTGAATCATTTTGCTAAAACTCACATGAATACCAAGTTTTTTACCCCAGACATTGTTAAACCAATCATCTAAAAAATTTCTTGTAGGCAAAAATTTAATATCCACACACAAAGAAAATTGCAATTGCAACATTTCTTAAATGAGACTGCTCAAATTTAATTGCTCTTACCATTTCTTCATTCTGAGACAAAGGGAGTGTTTCCAAACTAGGGAGAGGGGTCTTACCCTTTTCTCCCCCTCCAGGGTCTGTATCTTTGAGGATGCCTTTGTCTTCCATTCGATGTCCATCGGTTCCCGTCGCCACTCGTTCGTTTGTTCCCACGAAAGGAGTCTGAGAAATTTGCCATCAAAGCAAGCCTATACTGGACACTCAAGTACTGATTGCTCTGCCAGAATCGACTTGTAGGATGGTTTAACTAATTCTGACCCAGATTGCAATTTATCCTCATCGATGGCTTTACTCTCTGCATTAATGCCCCTATCGCTTCCATCGTCACTACATACATTATTAACAACATCCATTCAGAGAAATCAAGCCAAAGACCACATTGCAGTTTGAACCCTAGATGGCACTGAATAATGAATGAAAGCACACGAGTGGGCAGAGCGAGCATGATGAAAAACAATCACACAAAACGCAAAAAATCGCAAAACAGAGGAAAAGCAATCAAACACAAAGGAAAAGTGGAATAATGCCACGAACACCCTGCAAGTACGGGCTCCATCAATATTTGTTGTATTAGCCTCCTCATTAATTAATGTTTCAGCTTCACACATTGTTTGAAAACAGTGTTGACCAGCTCGTACGCAGTTGTAGAAACATCTTGTTCTTGCCTTGTAACAACCAACAATATAGATATAAGGGGCTAGGAAATAACATCACATTCATCAATTATTAGGATCATAATGGTTTGCATGCAAGAAGATATATTTTCTTCATGATCCTTACTGATTGTGGATATGAAAATTTGAAACATTTGAAGAATATCATCATCACAGTTCAAATCAATCATAAGAACACAAGTTTTGACACCGGCCATCAATTCTAAAATCTTCACCCTCTTACTATAAGAAGAGTTCCTGGAATCAGCTGTAGAGTTTCCCTTATTATGTCATCTTTGTAAGGTACTTCAAGAGTTGGGATCCTCATAATGTCACTAAGACAAGTGTTGACTAGAAGTCTCTCATCTTCATCTAAATGCCTCATCATTTGGAGCTGGACTAAAGCAACCAAAGGCCCCTTTGTCCCACATTTCACACCTTCAAAATTTGACTTGTCCAATTTTGTCAAATACCTTTCCATTTCACCCAACTTGCTAAGAAGTCGGTATTCAAGTTGCTTTCCCAAAGCATATAGCATGCTACTCACTTTCACAACTTCCAATGGAAGCTTGGACTTAATAATTTTGAATGACTTCCTAAATTGTTCTCTTAAAGGACTCTTTCACATGTTTGACATCACCCAAATTGAACAAACCACACAGGTTGGTAGGTTCGCAAGCTTTGATACCACTGTAAGAACACCCCCTATTCTTATTGTCAGTTCAACTACGTAGGCATTTTATCAAACAATTTGCAAGCATGTATAATTGATATCTTTTTAAGTTCAGGTTTCAGATGTTTCTTATATAAGTTTGGCATATTGTTGCGCATTCAATGATCACATTCGAATTCAATACACAGTGCATAACTATATAAACTGAAACAACTTAAACTTTTAGTTACAGAATGATTGGAATGATAACCTTTTTGTTCCTTGCTTTCAAAGAAAATACTTGATTTATAGAAGATGATCAACATTCATAACTGAATATATGCTCAGAACACCATATATAAGTTAACTTCCTCGATAGCATCAACTGGTACCAAACCTTGTCAACAACAATGTATCAATAATATGAAGTCTTCTTCAACACAATAGCTACCGACCCAAGCTCTAGCTGCTACCAGAACTCTGACAAAGTCCAGCAACAGCAATGTCTCTGTATACCCGAATGGAGGAAGCTCCGCTATGAATAAAACCGATGGCATAAAATGAATGTTGCGATGAATTTATTCATAGCCATCAAATCCAAGACCTTCCAATAACTTGAGTGGCACTCGATAAAGTCTTTCAGAAGTAGTCTAGTTCTCAAAATCTTCAAGCACAGCAAGCTCTGCCAATGGTCCTATACATTATTTTCATGCACCAAAGTAGTTAGCTATAGAAGCTCACTTATTCCCGAGCTTATAAAATACTTGCTCAAAGATAAACTTCTTTTATTTAGTCAAACCTTATTAATACTGGCAAATATTTGTATCGAATTATATTAGATAAACATTATGTAAATGATATTTCTTTAACAATCATCCACGAACAACTACACCAACAAATATCGTACTATACTTCTGCAATCATTAATTCACGATAACATTAAGGTTTATTAGAGATACACCATACAGACATGTGCGGCAATACAATAATTGTTAATCACTTATATACTTCAAAAATCGGGACCCACCATAAATAATTGCTCAAAACATTAGAATAATAACCCTTTGGAAGAGTCATAACCCTTCATCATTTCAGCCCATTGAAAGAGTCACAACCTTCCATAATTACCACCCTTTCGAAGAGACACAACCCTACGTAACTTTTGCCTTTTGAAGGAGTCACTTATTTTCTTCTCATTCATTTTTTAACTCTTCCACGAATGCTTTCTTGATTCACACCTTCCCTTCTCTCCCTTCCTCTCTCCCCCTTTTCAAATGAAGTTCTATGCTCCCTTTTATATCTCATGTTTGAGGGAGTCACAAGTTTTCATTTCATGCCTTTTGACCACTCATTAAACTTAGCTAAGTTTTAATTATGTTATATGTTAAATTTAATCTTTTATATTCTTAATTTAAATTTTATTTTTATTCGTTTGTATTTTAATTTTATTATTATTGTTTATTATTAAATCCTACTTCAATAAGGTGGCATTCCAATCCAACCAACCCAAGATTGCTTGTCCTAAAGCAATGTCATTTTTAATCTTGTCAATCGGATTATTTACCAATATGAAGGTTAGCCTAGGAAATTTGTAATCTTTTAGTCCTCCTTGTTATTAGCTTTTGGTGCGTCACTCTGATATAATCAATGTTTCTTTCAATGTGTGTTTTCCATAATGAGCAATCTTTTTATATGCATTACTTTTCACTGTAGACAAAGCTGAGAAGCGGATAACATTTCCTTGCTCTCTACTTGATGCAAGTTGTCTAAAACTTAAATTTTTTTGACCTTGAATCTGATTGCTTTTCTTATTACTATAACTTGAGTATGCGAGTCCCGAGGCAAGTCGGGTCTCCAGAGTCTAACTAACTCTGGACTCCGACTCTCCCGAATCTAGCAGAGTCCAGTCGGACTCACCGAGTCTGTGGACTCTCTGGACTCGCCGAGTCCCGAGCCCAGGACTCTGCCGCGGCAGCAGTCATAAGAAGAGAATAAATACATTCAGAAGAATTTTAAAATAGTATAGGCTACCTCTAGACCAGCTGGAGACAGCTCCCAAGGATGTGACTGTTAGAGCTGATGGCAATCATAATGAATAAGAATAATCATGCTCACTGATGCTAGAATCTCGTGGTCCAGCTGGTTTGTGTAAAGTAATAAATTATTGATTCAAACATGCCCACCAAGTAAAACAATTGCAGTGTGTATAAGACAATATTGTTTCAAATTGAAGATAATGCTAAGTAAAACAAATCTAATTATAAAATGAGAAACTTG
>MU228403.1:5946241-5966554 GCA_018584345.1 Thuja plicata
AGCAACAAAACTCCCAAGTATTCATACAAGAACACAACACAAAACCATGGTACATAGTGATGAAAAGAACATCAATAAGTTTAAACATTAGATTATAAACCTTCTTGTCACCCTGTAATTTTTTTTTGAGCTCCTGAATTGTAGCTACTAATTCCTCTCTGCTATTCTGTAGAACAGAAATAAGCATATCACATTCCATCCTTCCAAAAGTTTCTTATAAGCATTGAGTATATCAGCTAAGGACCATTCACCTTAAAAAGTAGATAACGGTACACAAACCAAACTGTGTAGCCAAAGCCGACGAACTCCATAGCTTTTGGGAGCTGTAGTAGAAATTCCAATGGAACATAACCATAATCAGACACAGGGAGAGAAGATGTCTGGACAATCTTCCATGACCTATCTTAGGCATACTCGTAGGAAGACACTAGGATAGGCTGCTATGATCCTAGTTTTGATATATGTTTTGAACTTTTGATTCCATGGATTTCATATTCCATGAATATTGTAGACATTTGACAGTGAAACTATTTATATTTTAGTTTCTAGTGTGTTATTTAGTTTAACAATTTATAACTTTATACTTTCGCAATCTATGTAAAGTTGTAAACTTGTATATGGGTGCAAAGTAACTTCTATTGATCTAAATTATTGTGTATTTGATGTTAATTGACTAAATGATGCATGAAAAATGCTTTAAATCATTAAAAATCTTTGAATTTCTTGGCTTTTTCGATTCGCCGAGTCCATGCCGAGTCCGATCGCCGAGGCCGAGTCCTAGGCCAATCCGACCTTGCCGAGTCCGAGGCGAGTCCGAGGCTTGTAACTATGCTTCAAACAATGTTCAAATGTAACTAATAGTGCAGCAAATTCTATGGGAGGAGGGAAACTAATTGTGGACATGTACCCACAAATATATTGAAGCTCATTTGCAGCCCATTGTTTGGATTTGTTGCTTCATGACTTGGCTAAATTCCCATGTATATATGAAGTGATTCATAGAGGGAGAGCAATCGCAATTTTCAAAAGAAATCATCATCTCGCATTGACTATTTACAAAACCATGCACCTAAGGAGTTGTTGAGGCCTTGTGACACAAGGTTCGCTTCATTTTATATCATTTTGAAAAGAGTGGTTGAAGAGAAAGCAAGTCTGAGATCTATAATTTCTTCCAATGAGTGGAAAAATTTCGTGCTTTCCAAAAAGCGTAAGGGGAAAAAACATAAAACAAATCATTTTAAATAACAGCTTTTGGGAAAGTGGAGAAAAGGTTTTGAATATATGTGGATCAATTGTTGGTGTGCTATGTATGAATGGTGACACTCGTTTCCTCTGTATGGATGGTGACACTCCTTTCCTCGACGTCCTTTATGAAAGCATGGATTGTTGCAAGGAATATATCCAAGGATCAATAAATAATGTAGAAGCAGAGTACATGGAGATGTGGGAGATAGTTCATTCGAGATGGAAAATGATTCATACACCTTTACATACAATAGCTTGCGATTTGGAGCCTAAACTATTTCATATTGATAGACAAGGTGATTATGAAATTGTGGGAGGGCTTTTGAAGCCAATAGAATGTTTGAACTAGATCCAACAGTTGCAGCTATAATCAGAGATTAATGTTGGAAATACAAAAGAGCAGAGGAGATGTTTGGGATGTCAGTAGCCAAAAATGATATGGCACGAGATAAGGTACTTGGCTTAGAAGGAAGATAAACTATGGAGCTCAAACTCCTTAAGTACAGTGCTTTGCCATTTGAATATTAAGTCAGGGAACAAGTTCATCAGATTGTGAGAGAAAATAGAGTTGCTTTGACCACATACATTCCAAAAAAAGGAACAAGTTGTTGTCCATAAAAGTGGGAAATTTTGTCTACATTTTCAGCAATTTAAAATGGATCATGAACAAAGCAGCAAATGACTCATCTTCACAACAACAAGAAATTTTAGAAGACATAGCAGTGCTAAGTAAAGATAAGCCTAACTTTTTCGATGACACATTGGGTAGTGATACTGAAAATGATGCTACACCATCTCAGGCAAGTGCTCTTGATAACATGGAGCTTTTCAAAGCTCTAAATTCTTGACTTTGATTGTACCTTCTTGACAAAAATAATAACTGTGCAATCATGATTTCATATGTTTCTTATGATTTATATTTTATAAACGTGACATCTTTTTATAATGATTTCAAATCTATTTAACTATTCTGATAATTTCTTGTGTATATTACTTAATTTTTTTTTTTAAAATCTATAAGGCGAATTTGATACAGAATTTTATACCGAATTCTTTAACCTTGCCAAACTTCATTCGAATTTCATTTTTGTTAAACTCGAACTCGAACTTGAACTCGAACCTTGTCACTTAGATTCTAGGTACAATTAATTCTTGAAAAGGAGGCACTCTCAATGATCCTTGAAAACCTGAAGGTTGTCTTCTATTGACTTCACACCTTTTCATGCACAACACAACACCCCAAATTCTTTTATCCCATCCATTATAACATTAGATAGTTTCACAAGAATAAGTAACTTTTACAACTACTCACTAACCATGTTAAAGAAAAACAAAATATCCTTAATATTTTTAACATGTTTGCTTTGATGGAAATAAAGTCTACCCAAACTCAACTTGATAATGAGAGTTTTCCATCCTATACATTCTAATACTAAGTAATTCCATGAGACAAATACCTACTACATTTTATCTGCTTGCTCTAGATATAAGAAAAAGGAAAATATATCCTTGTCCTACTTTCAATTTTTAACAAAATAACCTTACTATATTTTAAAAAATTTCCACCAAACTCAATAACAAGTGGGTAGAACACTCATTTGTCTTCTTTATTTGCTACACCGAGTAGTTCAATACAGCAAATATTTCATTAGATTAAGGGTATAATTTTTTCCATGCAACAGAACTAAACTGCATCCCAGTTTCTTCTTCAAACTTCTTTTCTTAGTCTTCTTATCTTTGTTGCATAATCTCATCTCAACTTGCCTAATAGAAGTTTTGCCACACATTTTCATGTTGCATATGTCCATGACTTCAAGCACCAAGAAGTTGTTTCAAAGAATCTGATTCTAATGAGTTTTTTATAATTAAGACCTCTGCCTTATCAAGCAATCCACATGCCCAAGTACATCAACAATGCAAGAACAATGCTCCACTATTGGAGTGAAAACATATTCATACAACTAAAATAGTAATGACCTTCCTCCACTTAACAATTGTTACTACATGAACATGAAAAAAGGTGACGTCCTTAGGTTTAAAAATTACACATTGCATTTCGAGGAATATTATGAATAACTTGATGGTCTCTTCAAAGGCCCTGCAATCATTACATAAAAAAATTGATGCATTGCATATATTTCCACACCAAGTATACATGTTAATACGTGTGCTTCCAACAGACATTTCACTCAAACACATTCATGATAATATTGGCATAAGAGAACACTTGTGATGATGAATTGGTTTTCTTTTAGGTTTGCCAAAAGAAACTCATTGTATAATTGCAGAACATACTGTGCTTGTTCTGAATATATCTGACTATTCATGGAAACAATAAAATGGCATTTCAATCAAGCATATTTTGAAAATATTACAAGGCGTTCTCTACAACCACCCATTCTGTGTACATAACAAGAAGGGAAATCTCAACAAAAAAATTTCAGCCCAAATCCACACGTATTACATAATCATAGAGCTCATTTCCACCATCTGCCTGCTTGGCACACATTCTAAGAACACCTGCAAGAACAAAAGTCATTTATATCCATTCCAAGCTCGTGTATTTGTCCAAAACACCTTAAAAACTCTTCAAGTATACCCAGAAAGTATACCATTCCATTGCACTCTTTCAATAAGAAACTTTTGTAAACACACTCCATGTGTTTGTCGTGTAAAAGCTATCAATAAAGATGCCTGTTATGAATGCATTTAAGTTGAATAACATTCTAGTAGTACAACCACATACTTGTTTATCCTATCGTATGGATCTCATCTCAGTGCAAATGTAAACATATTGATGAATCATGAATGTATAACAGCTTAGCTCAATACCTGCATTTTACATCTGGTCAAAAACCTTATAGCTCTTTTCCTTGCAACCATTTGAAGCACAACCATCAATTATTCAGTTACCCAACAGCTTATCTAACACTCCTTCCCACACAAAATCTAGAATGCAACTTATATGCTCTAATACAAAAGACCATTGAAAAAAACAGACCCTCTGATGAAGGAGCATCCAGGCTCATCACAAACCCTGCATAACCAAAAACATTTCTAGAGATTTGTTTCGAGTTCTTGTTTGGTTTTGTGCACTTTTTCTGTAGTTAGCTCATCACTTTGTGGCTTCAAACTTACCCTGTGAAGTGCTACAGAAAATTTTCATTATGATTTGTAATTTGATCATCGGCAGTGGCATTTGCAAATGTTTCTTTTTTGTTAACAGCAACAGAAAATTCATTATTTGAAATTGTTGTGGACTTTTGAAAAGTTGAGTTCGATTTTAAAGGGTATGCCAGCATATCCAAAAACTGTATGTTCAAAACAAAGTTTGCCAGCTATTTTTTCACAATCCCAAAGAGATCTCTGTCTATTTTGTTGACCTAGCACTAGAGCAAGTTGATAAATCAATTGCCATTTCCTTTGCCAAAGCAAATCAATTTCTAAGAATTGTTTCCAGTTTTTATCTCAGCTTATTGTTCTTTTAAGCAAGTTTCTTTTCCAGTCGCGACTTATTAATTTCTCTCATTTGTGGCATTGATTTTTCTCGCTCTGTTTTTACTTGTGTAATTACCACAGATTTTCTAAAAGTTTCTTTGGTTGTGTGGAGGGTCTTTAAGTTGTTTCTTGGCCATTTGAATTAGCATGGAGGCCATGACTATGTTACTGGCCACACTGAACACCCTTGAGGGCAAAAGAAATGATCACTGTTTTCCGCGAGTTCAAGGCCACAGATTAGGAGTATAAAAGGAAGACAAAAGACAAAAGAGGGGGACTGCAAGGGAGCAATGCGAGGCCAGATGGAATAGAAATGAACAGGGGATAATAAGAAGAAAAAAGGAAAAGAATAGAGAAGACTAGAGGGCAGCTAATGAAACGAGTTTTATGAGAAAAACAGAGACATTCAAAGAAGAAACAATGTCAAATCAAGATCGTGGCTGTGCCTATTTTGGTGCAGGAACTTTGTAATGTCCCCACTTTCGGATTGCCCAAAATCTTGCCCTAAAATCATAAATTTCATTAAATAAGTAGAGTAAGATAGTTAGAGGTATAGCATTACCATTTAAAATTGCCATTTGTAAGATAAACCCTGATTTTAAGTCCTGCAGCCATATTAAACAATATTAAATATAGATACATGTTTGTGTGTAATTCACAAATGTCAATTATCTTCATTAGGGTTTGTAATAACACATATAAATGCAAATAAATATAATTATCATAATTCATTAGATAGGTCCAATCACAATAGAGTTTGAATGATGGAGCATGATAGGATTGGCCCAAAGCAATCTTCACACTAAGCCCAAGAGCGGACATTCACCCTCTTGGCCCCAAGTGGTAGGGACATTTGACATCCAACAAGGGGTGGTCTACCTAGTGGGATGCTTGATTCTGCACCTCCTATCCATGTTTCCTTATTCATCCTCTTAAGACTTTAGAGCGTGATAAGTTTCAATCAAAGGCTTCACCAAACAACCAATCCACACTATCGAATCCCTTAGAGAATCATATAAGGCTCCGGGAGCCTGTCCTTTCTAATCAAGCCCAAGAGCACGGAAACACAGTCATTCGACCTCTTGGCCCCACCTAGAGGCTGGCATACTTGATGGTGTTACTGCCTCTTTATCATGTATTTCTCCATTCCAATCAATCCCAAGAGCACGAAATGAACACCCAATCATTCAGCCTCTTGACCCTTGGCATGCATGATGGGGGACTCAGTATTGTTGCCTCCTTATCATGTATTTCTCACTTCCAATCAATCCCAAGAGCATGGAATGAAAACCCAAACATTCGGCCTCTTGGCCCCTCCAAGGGGTTAGCGTAGTTGATAGGGTTCTTGGTGCTGATGTGGCAATTTAGACAGATCTGATTTAATGCCACTTTCTTCTTTGGATGATGATTGCTGCTCTTTTGGATGAGTGCTCCTGCCAATGGTTTGATGTATATGCTTCATTTGGAATTATTACTTGATCTTCTTTATTGGTGAAAGGATCACCACCTTTCATAAGAATTGAGACCACTTTTCATAGTTGCCTTTGAGAATAATAGGTTATTCCCCAATTCAATCTCCCTTGGATGTCCTCCTCAAATGAAACCCTCTCCCGTTTATATCTTCCCATGTGAGGGACAGTCACACCTCTTCATCTTTCTGCCCTTTGAGAGAGTCACAACCCTTCATAATTACCACTTTTTGAAAGAGTCACAGTCCTTCATCATTGCGGCCCTTTGAGAGGGTCATAACTTTTCATAATTACCACTCTTTGGATGAGTTACAAACCTTCATAATTACCACCCTTTGGAAAAGTCACAACCCTTCATAATTACCACTCTTTGGAAGGAGTCAATTTCTTATTTTCTCATGCCTTTCTTCCATTGATTCTTTCTTGATTAATATTTTACAATCCTTCTCCCTTCCTCTATATCCCCTTTCAAATGAAGTTTTCTTCTCCCTTTTATATCTCATGTTTGAGGGAATCAACGTTTTATTTCATGCCTTTATATTCTAAGTTGCCGGTACAGGAACGGGCACAAATACGGAATACGGGTACAGGTATAAGCGCTGTGTATGTGGATACATGCAAAAAAAATTGCCCTTGGGTATGTGGGTTTCAGTATGTGTATATATATTATTATTATATATTCTTATATATACAACAAAAACTGAAGAAATATACAGAATTGTAAAACTAAATACATCTGATAGTATGATACTTCATCATTGATCAAAGCCAAATGCCAAAATGGTATTGGTAAAGACAAATATTATATGGCACCAACAATTGATAGTAAAATATTTAATATTTTTTATCAATTGGCATTTAATAGTGATAATTTTAGTTGTCAAAGTTCTTGATTTTGATCTCCACTCCCAAACCCTCTCATTGTAATCAAATTTTTTATATAACAAGATCCCACTAACCAGTGGGGGTTTAGGAGTGAAGACCCTCTCATTGTAATCAAACTTCTTATATAACAAGATCCCACTAACTAGTGGGGGTTTAGGAGTGAAGACCCTAATGGGTTTTGAGGGGCAGCAATGATAAGCTGCACAAGGTGTTAGACGTGAGAAAAACCCAAGAATAAAAAGTGTGCAAAATGATCTTTGTATTGAGAAAAATGATGCTTTTAGGGGCATTTTAGGGTTTTGGATGCAAAAAAAAGTCAAAAAAATGTCTTTTTTGTTACTTTTTGGTGCTCGGTGCCTTTGGGTACGCTTGGGTACGTAACTGGATGTACCCAAACTCTTGGGTACCCAGGGCGTATCCAAACTCCAAAGTACATACCCAAGGCGTACTCACACTCCCAAGTACATACCCAGGTGTACCCCCAAGCAAACCCAGTACAGGTGCGTGCTGCCCTAAGGGCGTACCTGTTAACTTAGTTTATATTTTAATTTTATCATTATTGTTTATTATTAAATCCTATTTCAACAAGGGCACATTAAAAACTTCAAAGATAGCGACTAAGCACTAGGCTACAAGAACATAGCTATGAGCCAATGTCAGAAAAGATTGTTTCATATTTATTATGCTAAATATTAGTTTTCAAAGGCATTGTAGATGCAAATAGGCTACCATAAAGAAGGATAAACTGTTCCTTAAGTAAAAAACTAAAAATAAACAAATCTAGTCAACAATACTTGTCCCTGTAGTTGCTAATATATTATACTATATGTATTTTATCTGATAAAAAGGTATCATTTTCTTCCTAACACGTCATATGCATTAATATATCTGTAAGTTTGAATGTCTACCATGTGAAACAATCTCTAGATCCCGATGCACCGAAAACTGTCCCCCTCTCAAACACTGTATTTTCTAATGTGTCACAGGATTTGAATCTAAAGAACATATGTTTATGATAACTCTTCATTTTATTTATGGTATCATAAAAAGATTGCCAAATGCATGTATATGATAAGAAAAGATATTATACTTTAGATTCTTACACCCTTCACAGTGTGATTTATGCTATTGTAGATAAATAGAATGATATAGCTTGGTTTACAATTCTTTATACAAGATGGCAAATTGATTTGGTCTTATCTACACCACAATTAGACTCAATTAGTTAAGCACCTTTACTACTGCTGTTGCCGAGGCAGATATCGACTGTAGATTATAACTGCATACACAAATAACAAAATAGTTAACTGAGACAAAATTATACAAGAGATTGACAAAATAACTTTATAATAAATAATTTAAAAACTTGGCAAATCAATGTTTACAGACCCCCCTTCTAAGATAACAAGCATCTTTCCATTTGACAGACCACTTAACATCTGAGTCATGTTTGCAAAACCAGCCGGTGTGACCTGCAAAAAGACTGCTGAAGATGGTACTTATTGTGCATATGATACCCACGCTCCAAAATTAAGGGTGGTCATGTAGGACGAGAACACAATATTTGATAGTATTTATTTCAGTTTGATTCTACTTAGAGATACATTCATAAATAGACCATTAATTATTCCATGGTCATTCAAAAATGGGGAATGACAATACATGTTATGCTGAGCATTCAGTAGATGCTCATGCACCAAAAAAGGAACAATAAAAGTAAGTAGCAACTGATGCAAGCATTACCTCACAGCAGCCAAGAGGATCACCCTTTGCAGCATCAAATCCTGCTGAAATTATTGTTAAGTCAGGTGCAAACTGGTAAGCTGCAAGCAAAACAGGCCACGGTTTTTGGTCAAGGAGAAAATGCTGATTTCATTTACTCGCTATAATAAAAAACCCATAATATTTTCTACAAGTGACTAATGTATGAAACGTGACTGTGCTTTTCCAGTGTTCCTTTCTAGATTGTATAGCCTTATTATTCCCTTATCGTTCAACAAGAAGGCTCATGCACTACAATTCCTTCAAGAAACATAATCATGTGTTCAAGCATTTCTAATAGCATTTCAGATGATATCAGACATTCACCACCAATTGAAGATAGACAGACAGACATGAATGATAACAGAAAGCAATTATTAAGTCCTCAGATGAAAGAATGATAAGCATCCAATGTTTTGATTGTTATGTTATTATTTTAACTCTTTTCATATATGTAATTGCTACTACAAGGATAGTTGACAAAAGAATAAAGTGATAAAATGGCCACCATTAAAGGCAAGAATTGCATAAGAATTGATGACTTTTTAAGAGAATCTAACATCTAATCAAAAGAGACCTTATAAGTATAATGCGGTAGAACTGTTACCAAAATTAGGCATTAAAATTTGGATTTCCATTTTACTAATGCCTTGTAAATAATTAAAGCATATGATATCAACAATATTACTAATAATATTTTCAAAACTTATAAGCAAAATTGTAGCTTGGATCTGTTCTACTGATTCAAAACTTTTCATATTGAGCCGCCATCTTCCAATACAAATCGTTAAAATTTATCATTTTGTGAGTCATAATTGAATCCTTGTCATGGTTATTCATGTTGTTTTTGCCGTTTCTACTCGATGCATTTGCTAAGCCTATGAGATGATCTTTCCAATGAACCCATGGGGCAAAGATCCGAGTTCTGAGATGGAAGAAAAGGCCAAAACATTGTAACGCGCTCTAAATAGCTGCAAATTTTAATGAATATCAAAAAGATATAAGTGCATAGAGGAGCATGCCTTAGTGAAGCAGTGCGAGAAATTCTTAAGCTACTAATGTCTTACCCATAGTTCAAAATATCATTATCGGCAACTTATCGCCGAGGGCAAAAAAAAAAATATCGGGAAAATATCGGAGATAAATCAGCAACTTGTCGGGATAATATCGGGAACGTAAAAAATTGCTTAAATTTAATTAGAAATGCATTTTTTTGCAAAATTCAATGAGGAGATGCATCTAATGAGTCAGTAAATGAGTAAACAAACCAAACAAGCTGAGTATGGATATATATAAATGCAAATAGGGTACAAAATCACATCCTCATGTGGAATGTTGATGGCTGGTAGCCATAGTCTAATAGTCTGAACTCTGAAACAAACTAAAAATAGCAAAATGTCCTAGTAAAACTGTAAGCAAATACAAGTACAATATCAAAATAGTCTACATCCTCTTCTTCCCCTTCCCAACAGCTCTAGTAAAAACTACTGGAGTGGTAGGGGGTCTAGCCTTGGAAATCCACTTCAAATCCACAACAAATTGCTCAAAAACGCTACAAATCACTTTTTTCTCTTTCAAACCCTTTTTGCCTCTCCCAACCACCAATTTGCAAACAAAAAAATGTGAAATGACTGCTTTTTGCACCGTAAGTCCCTAATAGCAGATTGTGGCCGATATTTTGGCTAAATATCATCGATATTTTACCGATAAATTCATGCTTTATCTGCGATAAGTTTGAAACTTATCTGCAATATGTAATCCACGATAAAGTTACGTGTATTATCGCGGCCTCCAACTTATCGCAATAAGTTTACTTATCGCGATAACTTTACTTATCGGCGATATATGGGCGCTATTTTAATCTATGGTCTTACCAATGGAAGGATATATCCCACTCCAAAGACATGTTCAAATTTGAATAGTCATCAACCAATGTACGGGTTCATATCTTTGTAATGGATAGCAAAAAGTAAGTTCTAAAACCAAAAAATTGCCAACAATGCAAGGGCACACATTTCAATAAATGTGCAATTTTTAAACCAAAATAAAAAAAATCATGTCACTAGATAGGAGAACACCATTGCAAAGGAGAGCACCTAATTATTGAGATGCAAATTCAAAATTGTAAAAGAAAAGTGCAAATCAAAGTTACCCCAAGTTTCCAGGAAGGGGACGGCAGGGGACGGGGGGACGGCTTTCCGAGACGCTGATTTTTTTTGCCAATTTCAGGGATGGCTAGGGGACAAAGGGGATAGCTATATAAAAATAGGGAAAATATAAAATATACAGGGAAATTTGAAATGTGCATATGAAAACATGGATAAAGATGCATATATACATTATAGAAGTGTAACATATTATATTTGTATTCAAGAATCAAAATTCATTATCAACATTCAATACGCATTCAAAATTCTGAATTCATTATAAAAAGATTATAAAAATAATAATTAGTAAGTGATCCCACTAAACTATTTGCACATTATCATGCAACAACTTTGTGCAATCATATGTCTTTCCTATAGCAAAAAAAAGATTACAGCTATATACTCTTACTCCACAGCTGTACGCTTTCATTCCACAGCTTTCCGCTTTGTCTTACAATTGTATGCTTTAATTCTACAGCTGTATGCAGTCATACTTTTCTTCATTCTACATCTGCAGTTGTATGCTTTCTTTTTATGGATAGTAGTCACACTATAGTTCATTTTACAGCTGACCTGCTTATTCTACTGTTATATGCAGTCCAAAAGAATTTGTTGTCAATACACACAATGAAAATGTTTTTTTACCTTAGTTGCAGTGAGCTTTTTTTTATTAATGGCTACCTAGCCAGGGACATCCAACCATCCCGAGGACGGCAGGGGACGTCCCGGACGACCCCTAACTATCCCAGGCACAGTCGGCCATCCATGGGCCGGCCGGCCATCCCTAGCGCAAGGCAGCGCCGTCCCCAACTTTCCAGGACGTTTCTGGCAACTATCTGCAGATTGGGGATGCGTAGGAGACAACCCAGCACCATCCCCATGTCCCTAGTAGGGGACGGGGCTTTAAGACCAGCGTACGTGTCCCCAGATATTGGCGGTGCAAATCTTTCAAGGCACATGCCTATGTGAAGAAAAACACAAATTCAAAAGCAAAAAAATTGCACCTACATAGAGAGAAGTATTGCCAATATGAAGGAATACAAGGCATTCATCGATTGGAAATTTGTAACTGCAATTTTAATTTTTATGGCAGAAATTTTGTCATCAAAAGTGATTAGCAGCAGATTTTAAGCAACCTCCAAGAAAGCTAGGATGGTGTTATAAAACCACCACCTTATATGAAAAATTGCAGACTGTTCCTATGGTTTTCAGCAGCATTCTTTAGCAGATTTTTGGTTAATTTTTCAATCACGGAACAAGCATTTACACAGCAAGCTTACAAGAGTCATTTTACCAGTCTTCACTGAAGGTTTGTAACAGTCATTTTACCTGGCTTCATGGCAGTTTTTGGATATTTTCAAACACAAAATAACAGTTTTTCATATGTCCAAGGTTTTCCACAATCCAAGGTTGTCAAAAAACCATGATTGCAGATTTCATTCAGAACAGCTAGGGTTTGGTGCACAAATCAGGAAAGAATGTTCATTTTTCACAACTGCTAGGATTTATAATCATAACTGTATTGTAGGCTTACATCGTGTGCAAACAACTATTGATTGCATAGAAACTTCAATTAGCCTTTATTTATTCTTCACGTAAAGTATTGTGCACACTTACAAATAAGCAATGTTACCCTTGGATTTTGGGGAGATGGAATGATGATTTTTACAACTATTTTCTCCATAAATTATTTTTCAGTGTCACCCAATCTTGTTTTTGTTCATTTGCCAGATTGGACGGTTTTTCTTGAAAAGTAAATGCCTTGTATTGCAGGTTTCATTGAAAAAGTTAGTGGCATTGTTCATGATAGCACCTAACTAGTTTGCTAATGTCATGTCCCCAACAAAATGAGAAGTTGCAGCAGTATTTAAACTGTACTCCAGATGGTAGGCTTATACCGAAAACAGTAATTTAAATAAGAAATCCATTTAAAATTTATCTAAGACAACAATGATCATTAAATTAAATAAAGAGAACAGTTCAAGAAAGCAATAAAAGATAATTAGCATGTAGTTAAGACTCCAGAATTGTGACTCTTTCAAAACGGCAGAGATGTTTAAGAGTGAAACACATAAAAGGGAGAAAAATTCATTTGAAATAGGACATGGAACAATGACAACAGCATCAGATCACTAAGTAATCAGAAAAGGATACAATTTCAGAAAATAAAAATATACTAACCTGCAGCCCCTAAACTTGGCGGTGGTATAATGTATACTGTAATGAATTGCATGATAATTATTGGACTTACATCTGATATAGAATATTCCACCTTGCTGTAGATATACATATTAAATGATCTTAACCTGCTTTATATCTGCCTGTATATAATGTGACACATATGACAGTTCCCTTAATGATTCTATTCCATCGGGCTATCTCATTTTGGAGGGCAGACATGGTACATACAAGGATTGCAAGTATCTAGGAAGCCACGCCAGTAGAGACACCCCAAGTGGAGCTGGGATGTCGAATAAAGGTAGTCATTTTGTGATCCTAAGCTGGGTAAAATGGCTCGAGACGCCTTATATGTGTAATATGGAAAAATATGGAGATCAAGATAGGGTTTTAAACATGGGGATTTGCACCTAAAAGAGACCCTATGCCACATTTAACCACTTACATTTAATTGTAATGATAAGGAATGTAAATCTGGAAATGTTTGCAAAGAATAATGGAATAAAATGCATACCTCACAATATAACAGATCTGAAAAAGCCAGTTTTCTGATGTTTGTGTTCAGTTTCTGGAAATTCTGCAACCGGATCTGGAACAGAAACACAGAGACGGAGAAAACCCAGAAATCTTTTCCTTTTCTGAGTCAGGTCGACCTTGACCCAAATGCGGGGGCGCAATTGTACCCCAAAATGTCGACCTTAACCTGCACTGCCCCGACGGAAATTTTGTTTGCGGATCCCGAAAGTTGGCCGAAAAGGGTATCCAAATTTGTTCTGCAACTCCCGAATCAGGAACTGTAGATATCTGAAAATGGTGTTTCGGGGTGGCTATATAAGGTTTTGCCTTAGTCAAACCCCCGTTTTGGTGGTTTCCACCTCCACGAATAGCCAGATGTAATAGAATATGTGTGTGTGTTGCTCTTAGGAAGAGCTTTGAATGTGTAAAGCCAAGATCTAATTCTCTAGATTGAAACCCTAGCATGAATTGAAATGAGAGAGCAATGCATAGATTTGAATATGATAAAGAAAGCATACCAAGCCCCCAAGGCTAAAGTACTCCTACCAAACTCACAATCCATAGTTGCTACCCCATGATTGTATCTTTTGAATGCTTGAATGTTGAAGATGGTAGACCAAAGAAGAAGGAAGGATGGGAGAACTCTTTCTTGCTCCAGTGAACATCCACAATAGCTTGTCCACAAAAATGCTTGCATGTATTAAGGCATCATCATATCTTGTTCTCCTATATCATCCTCTTATATTTTTGAATCATCATCATATCGTCGTATCCTCTTGATATTCTTGATTGATTCCAAATGAAGGCAAAAGAGAGTGCTTATATAGGGATTTCAAGGTAAGCCTCCTAGGGCAATGCGAGGGCCCATAATTCAAATTTCACCTCGAATCATGGTCCAATCACAATGACCAACTAAGGAGGAAATGCATTTAATTAAATTTGAATGAAAACCCTTCCGCATTCGAATTCGGGGACCAATTTTAGATTTAGGACCCTGTAATGACCCAAATTTGAAAGCGGGAACCAAAACCTGACAGAGGTCACGGTCGACCTCGACCTTGACCTGGTCAAGGTCGACCTCGACCCTGACCTAGAACCTCAACCCTGACCTGAGGTTTCAGGCCGGTCAACATAGAATGCCAGTGAGGTTCCCAGGTGGGGCAGGGACCTAGGAAGATGGGAAAACAGAACAGAATGTTGGAAACAGGCACAGGGGCCTAGAAGAGATGTGATGAAGGCTAGGAGGACCAATACATAGGTCCTACCTACAAAATAGAGCCACGGAGAAGGAAATCAAGGAGAATCCTCAGGATCCTAACCCTAATTCCAAGTGCAGATGCATCCTAAATGCAAATCTATCGTGTAAATGCACTAAAAGAGGGTGCTAAACCTACCAAAATGGAAGTGCTTCCATTTTAAGACGATACATTTAGCCCTCACTTTAGCTTAGACATGACACTACGTGAATATGCAAGCTAAAGTAAGAAAACATCATAAAGATAAAAAGGATA
This sequence comes from Thuja plicata, assembly GCA_018584345.1. Lineage (NCBI taxonomy): Eukaryota > Viridiplantae > Streptophyta > Pinopsida > Cupressales > Cupressaceae > Thuja > Thuja plicata. Next base: position 5,961,452 of record MU228403.1, read on the forward strand.
TAGCCAAGTCCTCAATGTAGAGATCCTGCAAGAAATCGTTAGTGCCCGCAACCTACAGCACACAAGATTAATGAAAATCCATAAATCACCTAAGACTTACTAAGATGAGATTGAGAAGTGTATAGAGCCCCTTATGCCCCCCCTATTTCAGCGTTCTACTTCTGAAGGGTGAAACAGGGTGATAAGGATAGTCCTATACACTGGATATGCACCTTGTTGAAAAAGCTTTTCCTAAACCAGTTAGAAGGATCCTAAACCTTCCTAAACTGATTCAAGGAGTTGGGTATCTGAATCACCATTCCAACGCCGCAGACGGCACTGAAAACGGAGCTACAGAACTCAACTTATGATGAAAAGAGTGAATGTCTATCTAAAAGCGTATGAAAAGAAATTCAAATTTAACCTAGGTAAACCCTAACAAAAACCCTAAAAATCCTCACAAAAACCCTAATTTCTATTTATAAATAAGGGAAGAGAGCACATACCTCCTCATTTTTACCATTTTCAAAATTTAGGAGAGGAAGCAAGATGCCAATCAGAGAAGAACTTTGAGCGACATGGATGGAGCTCCTAAGACAGTGTGTGGCCATAGGACAGCCACTTCCCGAGGTAAGTTCACTTGTTTTTGAAATCTGTAATCCCAATTTCTTGTTTTGATAGGCAAGGTCGACCCTGACCCATAAAGGTCGACCTTGACCCAGTCATGTCGACCTTGACCCTTGAAGGTCAACTTGAACTGGGAAGGGCCAAATCCTCTTCTGGGGTGAAGTCGACCTCGACCCAGGAAGGTCGGCCTCGTCCCAGGAAGGTCGACCTCGACCTAACTGAGGTCGACCTTGACCTAGTCAAGTTGGATGTACAGTTTAGTGATTGCAGAGGTCTGATATGATGTTGCTTTGTGCTGACAGGACCCGGTTTGTCTCCGAGAGCACCCCTTTGGAGGGCCACTACTGTTGATCAGAGAGAAGTTGTCCGAGCTAAACGAGGATGAGACACAGCTACTGAGAGATGTGGGACTGTATTGGGTAGCAGTCCTACCACAGATGAGATTTCACCGAGCCATGATATCGGCTCTTATAGAGAGGTGGAATGAGGACACATGTTCCTTTCATCTTCCCTCAGGAGAGATCACAGTGACATTAGAGGGATGTATATAGGAAATAGCGACTTCTAGTTCAAGGCGAGCCCGTCAAACCGAGAGTACAACGGTGTTCCGAGGATATTCGCGCAGATGCAGAGTAATGTATAGGACGGGTTCCACAGATGCGAACCCAAGCAGACTACATCACTCTATCAGCTATACTAGCAGGTCCGACACCCTTGGTACGGAGGGTTATATTGTGTATACTTTCTTTGGTCGTAGTACCCAACACAAAAGGTACAATCTTTTCAACACCTTTTACCCATCTCGTACGCAGGATGGAGAGTGATAGGACTATCTTCGCATGGGGCCGCAGCATGCTAGCCCATCTATACCATGAGTTATGTCAGTTGGTGAGATATCGGCGAGAGAGTCTCACGGTATGCACTATTGATGATTTGGTTATTTGAGCACTTCACATGTACATGACTACGGGGTTATCTGGTGATGGTAGATGCGAGCACACCTAGAGCCTTTGCTTATCCACTGGGAGTTGCCTGGCAGTATGGAGATATCCTATACTAGAGGGTACGTCTAGACTGTATACCAGGGACATATGTGATATGAAGACCATACTATCGTATGACAGAGTGGCCAGATACACGACATCAGATGAAACACTCGAAGCAACGCAAGCTACTAGAGGATCATCCCAGTCACATAGTAATGTCGTATTACTATGACAGAGTGATGAGACAGTATGGTCTTGTACAGGGGCTCCCCAGAGCAGTACCTCGGTACGCACATCCGAAGAGATACTATCAAAGACCCGGAGCTATATGTCGGCCATCAATAGTAGATATTATAGACAGTGATACAGATGAGAGAGAAGATTTAGAGGTAGCCCCTAATGCGGCCCCAGCAGGCATCAACAGGGATTACATCAGATACTGGAGTCTGGAAGGAACCCATCCCATCTTCCCTGATGACTATCCCACAAGTGATCCAGGCCTTTCAGAGAGGACACATCGAGATAGTGACATACCAGAGGAGGATCACAGAGATGAGGAGGAGCCCACCTTCGAGGGAGATCCCATGGAGGAGGAGAGAGCAGACAAGATGCCCCTGACAAGTAGTATGGGTGTGGATGAGTATGTTGTTCAGGCTACACCACTGAGATCACGACGACCTCCACGCGCCCATACAAAGACACCACCTCTGAGACCGAGACAGAGCGAGCGTGGAGAGAGTAGTCACTCCATGCCCCCACCATCTAGACCCTTCAGTGATACCGAGGAGGGAAATCCAGGTATAAGACATGTATTTTATTGAAAAATTTAACTTAATTTTTAAAGAGAAAGTATTAACAGATAAATGTATTTTAATTCTGCAGCCAGCGTAGCGGAGTGGAGAAGCCTCGTATCCGAGGTTCTAAAGGATACATGCTTGTTCTACCGACTACCAGCCAGTGAGAGAGAGTTCCCTATTGGTCACAGAGATCCCGGCAAGCATGCCGATATCTTTGCTAGTGTCCAGCGAGAGCTGAGGTTATGTAGAGAGAGAGAGAGAGAGGAAAGGCTAATGGCTGACCTACGGAGATCACAGGAGCGTGTTTATGATCTCAGCATGTCGAGGAGCCACTCACGGACTACCGTACAGAGATCTGCATCTTCACATCATAGATCAGTGAGATCTGGGAGCCACCGACCATTAGAGCGTAGAGATAGAGAGAGTGATAGATAGGGCATTGTGCCACATATGTATCGAACTTAAAGAACAAAATTATATATGGATGAAAAACTCTATTTGCTAGTTAGTTTTGTGTTTGATTACTATATTTTCATCAATAACATAAAACTTAACAAAAAGAAAGAACGTGTATAAATGTATTCAAATGTAATCTGCTAAAATCACATAACTTATAAAACAAACATAAGTATTTCATAAGGAATACATAAATACACAAGGAAGGAATGATGTACTAAGGACAATAGCATTTGAGATGCATAATATCGATAGGTTCCTTAAGAGGCACACCATCCATATCAGTAATTTTGTAAGCACCTGAACCAAAGTCTTCAATTCTAACAAAAGGTCCAAGCCAATTAGGGCTAAACTTTCCTTTTTCACCAGGTAAAGCATTCACATTTCTTTTATTCTCATATAGCACTAAATCACCCATTGAAAATGATCGTTCAATTACCTTGTGATTATACTGCTTCTGAAGTGATTTATGATAAGCTTTTATATGTTCCAAAGCATTTATTCGTTGTTCATCCAACATTTCTAATTCTTGTAATCGTTGTTCGCGAAATGTATCTTTGTCAATTATCCCATGAAATGAAACACGTAAAGAAGGTATTTCCAATTCCAAAGGCATAATAGCATCAGTACCGTAAACAAGATTATAAGGAGAAGTACCCGTGGCAGTACGAACACTAGCCCTATAAGCCCATAAAGCATAAGGTAAGTTGGGTATTCCAATCTTTCGCATGCTTATTAACTGTTTTCTTCAGAATTTGTTCAATGACCTTATTTGATGCTTCAGCTTGACCATTAGATTGAGGATAATAGGGAGTTGAAAATGTATGTTGAATTCGATATTTCTCCAAGAATTTCGTGACTTCTTTATTCTTGAAAGAGGTACCATTATCCAAAACTATCGTTGAAGGAATACCAAATCGTGTTATAATATTGTTAAGAATGAAATCACAAATAACATCCGCAGTAGTTGAACGGAGAGGGACAGCTTCCACCCACTTCGTAAAGTAATTTGTAGCTGTCAGGATGTACATATGTCCTTGAGAAGAAGGCGGTGGATTTTTCCAATAAGATCAAAACACCAAATACTAAAAGGCCATGGAGCCACTTGATTACGAAGCTCACGAGCAGGAGCATGAATCAAATTACTATGTTGTTGACATTGAGGACACTTCTTAACAAACAAGAAAGAATCTTGTTCCATTGTTTGCCAATAATATCCCATTCTAAGAAGTTTATTGAGTAAAGCTTTCCACCAAAATGTCCCCCACAAGAACCGGAATGAACTTTTGCTAAAGCTATCGGAATTTCGGTTCTACCAAGACATCTTAACAACAAACCATCATTAAAGCGTTTGTAAAGTGTATCTCCTAAAATGAAGTAACGTGCTGCAAGCTTCCAAATACGATTACGCATGTTCCTTGTTGTCGATTCAAGAAAAGTACCATCTTTCAAAAAATGAAAGCTATGAGAATACCATTCATCCAAATGCAAATTGAAACAATCAGAGGTAACCTCATTGGAAATTGCAGGGTTTTTAAGAGTATGTATAGTAAATTGAAAGTCTTTAGCATTATTCTCAAGACAAACCAAAGAAGTTGCACTTGCCATGGCGTCCGCATGTTGATTATCTTTCCTAAGTAAAGTTTGAACCGTATAAGAAGAGAATTGTGAAAGAATATCAAGAGTCAAATCTCTATATTGTGTCATTTTATCATTCTTAGTCTTGTAACCTCCTTTAATCTGTTCCACAACCAATTGTGAATCTCCATAAATTTCCAAGTTTTTAATGTTGAGGGATGAAGTTGCTCGTAAGCCAGCTATAAGAGCTTCATACTCCGCACTATTGTTAGTACAAGGAAAAGTCAATTTATATGACATAGGGATCAGTTTTTTCGTAGGAGGGATCAAGATAATGCCAACACCAAAACTCGCCTTACATCTAGATCCGTCAAAATATAATTCCCAAACATCATCCTGTTTAATAGCTAGGATGTTTTCATCGGGGAATTCTATTGAAGTAAAGCATGTATCTGAATGAGGACAAGGAGCTTCAGCCAAATAATCTGTTAAAGCTTGCCCTTTACTTGACTTTTGAGAAATAAAATTAAGATCAAATTCCGTAAGTAACATCACCCACTTTGCAAGACGGCCAGAGAGATCAGTCTTTGAGAAAAGATGTTTCAAAGGATCAAATTTAACAATCACATTGACTTCAACATTTAATAGATAATGCCTGAGTTTCTGACAAGCATAAACTA
>MU228403.1:5966619-5979395 GCA_018584345.1 Thuja plicata
ATAAAAGGGTTTATCAAATTGAGCAGGTTGCAAAATAGGAGGATTGGCGAGATACTCCTTAAATTGCTCAAAGGATTGTTTACATTCCTCATTCCAAGAGAAAGTGGTATCCTTTCTAAGCAAGGAAGTAAAAGGAACAGTTCTATCAGCTAAGTTAGAAAAAAAGCGACGAATAGCTTGAATTTTTCCTTGTAAACTTCGTAACTGAGAAATGTTCTTAGGAGGCATATTATCAATAGCATCAATCTTTTCAGTATCGACTTCTATGCCTCTCTTAGAGATTATAAACCCTAATAATTTACCAGAATCAATTCCAAAAGCGCATTTCTTAGGATTCAATCTCATATTGAAACTTCTAATCCTTTCAAATATTTGTCGTAAAATGTTAACATGATCTCCTCTTTGTATAGATTTTGCCAAGATATCATCCACATAATCCTCAAGAATTTTATGAATGTAATCATGAAAAATCAAAGTCATGGCCTGCTGATAAGTTGCTCCCGCATTTCTTAATCCAAAAGGCATCATGACCGAGCAAAATGTTCCCCAAGGTGTTATAAATGCGGTCTTAAGTTGATCTTCAGGAGGAATAAAGATTTGATTATAGCCCGAAAAGCCATCCATAAAAGATAATAAAGCATGACCCGTTGTTGAATCCACAATTATATCAATATTAGGTAACGGGAAATCATCTTTTAAGGATGCCTTATCTACATCCTGAAAGTCCGTACACATTCTTATCTTATTTTCTCCTTTTGAAACGGCCACAATGTTTGAAATCCACTCTGAGTAATCAATAGAGCTGACAAATCCAGCACCCAATAATTTTTCAATTTCAACTTAACTAATAAGGCAATTCCTGGATTCATCTTTTGGATTTTCTGCTTTACTGGTTTAGCATTTGGTTTGAGAACAATATTGTGAATAACAATCTTAGGATCTATACCCGACATATCCGAATATGTCCAAGCAAAAATATCCTTATATTCAAGTAAAAGGAAAACCAACTGATCACGTTCATCTTGATTCAAACATTTCCCAATTTTTATCATTTTCTCATAATCATTTTCGTCCACTTGAACCTCAATAGTCTTAGTTATGAGCAAATTACTTTGCATCAAAGAATCCATTGGTAAAGGAGAAATATCTTGTTCATCACGTTCTTCAAAATAAGCTTTTGTGTTTAGACAATAGGGCTTCCTTCTTTTGTGATGAAACATAGGTAGATCCTCATAAGCTCCTAAAAAATCCGCTAACGCTTCATCTTCGGGAAAAACATCCAAGATAGGTTTTTGATCCATGTCAAAGAGGAGTGGGTTAACCAACTTCAAATGTCCACCACAGATATGATTAACATTGAGAGGAAAAGCTGATGGTTGTTTGTAAGAATTGAACCCCAATCCATGTGTATAATTATAGATTTCGTTGTCTAAAGGTACTTGTATGCCTTGTTCGTATTTACCACATCCTTTCCTATTAAATCCTGATTTCTTAACCAGATGATAAGTAGAACCATATCTATCGGCCATATCAGATTGAGTCAAAGGAGCCGTGTATGTCACAATGTCATAGAAATCAAGTTTTATTGTTTCAAGTGTTTCGTCCATTGAGGCAGCAACAAAGTTACTTTTTATATCCGCAGAAAGTGGGGAAGGAATAAAAACTTGTTTTTCAAACCCACTTTGTTGTTTCATGAATTCCAAATCAGAAACTTTATATTCTCTAATAAAAGAAGGATTAAAGTCCAACGTTCCCCAATCGTCCACAGTCAAAGAAGAAGATGGAGCTTCAGTCTGTTAAATCTCAGGTGTACTTTCAAGTTCTTTACTTGGTTGGAGAGGTTCGGAAACTTTAGCATATTCTGCATTTAAGCAAGGATTCAGTGCATCATCCACATGTAGCATATACATCAAATTTTTATAAATGAACCTAACCTTGCGATGAAGAGTAGAAGGAACTGCATGCATAGTATGTAACCAAGGTCGTCCTAAAAGAAGGTTATAATTGAGAGGTAGCGTAATAATGCCCAAAGTTTTCTTTGCAATATTATCAAATCCATGAATAGGGACATTATCAGGTTGAATAGTTGTAAGATCAGCCTTAATTAACTTAAGCATATCCATGCTACAAACATTAAGCCCAGATCCATTGTCAATTAATGTTCTACGAATGATACTCTGATTAATAGAAACAACCATAAAAGCATCATATTGATTCTGCACCTCAACAGAAGGTAAATCATCATCGGTAAACACAGTAGGAGGTACAAAAGGCATAGTATGCATGCATTCCAAAAGGGAATTAATATTTTCTTGGTTAGGAGGCGAAGCAGGAAGGGTAGATAAAGCCTTTTGCAATGCCTCATGATATGTCGAAGAAGTTTGAAGCAATTCCCATAAAGATATCTTTGCAGGAGTAGCACGTAATTATACAACTAAGTCATACTCCTTAAAGGAAGATGGTAACTTAAGTGCTTGAGGAAGCATAGGTTGAGAAGTAGGTAAAGAAGCTGGAACAGTAGGTTGAGGATTGTTCCGTGTGCGATAAGCATGTGAAACAGAATACGTGTTGTCAAAGAAATCCAAAGGATCTCGAGGTTTACCCTTAATTGTTATTCGAGGACATCCTTTTACCGTCAACAAAGGTTTAGGATATAACATTCTAGGTGCATCAATGTTGCAAAAGGCGGAACATCAAGGTAACCATGCACACACCCTATGGTAAAAGTCATTTGAAGAGGTTGTGGAGGAGGATGAAATAGGAATAGGATCAATGGAGATCGTATTTGAACAATTGTCATCCAAACTCCCATGTACCTCATTAGGGGATCTATCCTCTTTTGCAATAAAAGCATCAAAGTATTCAAAACAAAAATCATACATGTTGAACACAAAGTAGCACTACAAGCACTAAAATGTAAATGTTTTTGTATGTTTAAAGAAATTTATGATTTTTATTTTTTGAAATATAAATGCAAGAGCATAAAAGAAATCTACTTTTATATGCATGTAAGATCTAATATAAAATGCAAATCTAACACCAAAAAGAAAGAGTTGTCTATCGCGGGTTCACCAAAATGTAATATGGAAAAATATGGAGATCTTAAGATAGGGTTTTGAACAATGGGGATTTGCACCTAAAAGAGACCCTATGCCACATTTAACCACTTACATTTAATTGTAATGATAAAGAATGTAAATTTGGAAATGTTTGCAAAGAATAATGGAATAAAATACAAACCTCACAATATAGCAGATCTGAAAAAAACCTATTTTCTGATGTATGTGTTGAGTTTCTGGAAATTCTGCAACCGGATCTGGAATAGAAACACAGAGACGGAGAAAACCCAAAAATCTTTTCCTTTTCTGAGTCAAGTCGACCTTGACCCAAATGCGGGGGCCCAATTGTACCCCAAAATGTCGACATTGACCTGCACTGCTTCGACAGAAATCCTGTTCGCTGATCCCGAAAGTTGGCCGATAAGGGTATCCGAATTTGTTCTGCAACTCTCGAAACAGCGACTGTAGATATCTGAAAATGGTGTTTTGGGGTGGCTATATAGGGTTTTGTCTTAGTCAAACCCTCGTTTTGGTGGTTTCCACCTCCATGAATAGCCGGATGTAATAGAATATGTGTGTGTTTCTCTAAGGAAGAGCTTTGAATGTGTAATGCCAAGATCTAATCCTCTAGATTGAAACCCTAGCATGAATTGAAATGAGAGAGCAATGAATAGATTTGAATATGATAAAGAAAGCATACCAAGCCCCCAAGGCTAAAGTACTCCTACCAAACTCACAATCCATAGTTGCTACCCCATGATTGTATCTTTTGAATGCTTGAATGTTGAAGATGGTAGATCAAAGAACGAAGGATGTCAGAACTCCAATGAATATCCACAATAGGTTGTCCACAAAAATGCTTGCATGTATTAAGGCATCATCATATCTTGTCATGTTATATCATCCTCTTGCATTTTTGCATCATCATCATATCGTCGTATCCTCTTGATATTCTTGATTGATTCCAAATGAAGGCAAAAGAGAGTGCTTATATAGGGATTTCAAGGTAAGCCTCCTAGGGCAATACGAGGGCCCATAATTCAAATTTCAACTCGAATCATGGTCCAATCACAATGACCAACTAAGGAGTAAATGCATTTAATAAATTTGAATGAAAACCCTTCCGCATTCGGATCCAGGGACCAATTTTAGATTTAGGACCCTGTTATGATCCAAATTTGAAAGAGGGAACTAAAACCCGACCTAGGTCAAGGTCGACCTCGACCCTAACCTGAGGTTTCAGGCCGGTCAACGTAGAATGCCAGTGAGGTTCCCAGGTCGGGCAGGGACCTAGGAAGATGGGAAAACATAACAAAATGTTGGAAACAGGCACAAGGGCCTAGAAGAGATGTGATGAAGGCTAGGAGGACCAATACATAGGTCCTACCTAGAAAATAGAGCCACGGAGAAGGAAATCAAGGAGAATCCTCAGGATCCTAACCCTAACTCCAAGTGCAGATGCATCCTAAATGCAAATCTATCATGTAAATGTACTAAAAGAGGGTGCTAAACCTACCAAAATGGAAGTGCTTCCATTTTAAGACGATACAGTATGGTCTCCCAATTGGTGATCCATAATGACGATAAGTTGGATATTTAGAACGTCAAAGGAATCTCATATGTACATCTTGAATATTATAGAAGTGAATTGGAATTCTACTTGTGTAACATTGGCTTATATGTTTATTTATCTTGTGATACAAACCTGGTTGCAAGACCTATATCAGGATGTTAAAGTGACAATCCCATTCCCAAGAATTATTCAAACCCTAAAAGAGAGATTTAGGGCAGATTGAGTTAAGTCCATGTAGTGGACATTACATCAACAGACCCTTGGGTATTTCAGAATTCTTATTTCCAGCATCTAATAAACAAACAATTGTTCTTGCGGTATAAATATTGCCTATATGTTATTTGTCAATCAATTATCTTTTATGTGTTTATGATTGGATGGAAAATCCATATGTCAAAAGTTTGTTTGTAATTCCCCATCATGTATAGAAGGAAGAAGGCATAAGGAAAAGGGGATTCATGAGGATTGTTATCTAGATAGTATACCCCGAGTGGAAGTCCATATTGCCTGCCGCAAGGGCCAAGTGGGCCAAAGCTCCGCACTGAAAGCTTAGAGAGGACAATCAAGGAAAGGACAATCAAGGAACGTCCATTATGATCTCCTCTCTAACTCTATAATGATGGCTATTAATCTTAGGACATGAAGCATGCATAAGGAAAGCATGCAGAAGCACCCCACTAGGTAGGATACCTTGGGTGAATGTCCATGGTGCCTGCCACCGGAGCCAAGAGGGCCAAGGCCCAAAGTTCTGCTCTTAGGCTTACTGTGAGATTGCTTTTGGCAGACCTGTCATGCTTATTCTCCCACACCCTAATGTGTTTGAAATGATGCTATAGATATTATATGAATACCCTGTCTTATGCACTATCCAGAATAATGGATATGTGTGTGTGTGTGTGCGTTTCTTATGTTATGATTGTAATATTCAAATCCAGGATCACATTATTTGAAGAAATATTTTACTTGGTAAGATGTAACTCTAACCTTATTTTGCTACAATTGTGATTCTAGGGAAAATTAGGAATAGGACATTACAATTGGTATCAGAGCATTGATGCTCCCAGCCTGCAAGTCAAATAGACATTATTCCCAAAGATAGTGTCAAGGTTGAAAACAAACCAACAATCTTGTTGAAAGTGGAACAATAAATGGTAGCACAATACTGTTGTACAGAGTGACAATTCAAGGTCACACAATTAAGTATGAACCAAATAGTACTACACATGAAGAAATGACAAAGAAAGACCTAAAATCTTGCAAGGGGTGGTGTCAAAATCAATTAGCAATCATGTAAAGGGACAATATAATGAATCCAAATAAAATCGGTTTCAAAATGACAAAATATACTTTAGTTGCCATCTAGTTTTAATCTAGGCTAATGCAAACAAAGTTGGTGGGAGTCTCAAAATAGTGATACCTTACTGTAGTGAACAGTAAGAGAATCCCATCCCCAAGAAATGGTCTAGTGATGGTTTCAACTCTTGGCTAATCAGTGATGTTTTACTCACTGACTTAAACGTGTGCAGGCAATTATCTCTTGGCATGTATGTTCTTCTAAATTCAGCATCAAGGGGGTGGTCTACAACATTACTAGCAAGATTGAATTTCTCCCACCTATCAACATAATTGCCAACAACAACCAAATCAAGTCACACAACACCTCCATGCAATAGTTAATTACAATATGCAAAGTCTATTGGGTACAAAGAAGAAACAACACATACTATTCATAGACTATTCTATATCCTCAACGTGTAAAATAAATATTATGAGAAACAAAAAGAGAAAGGAGAAAAGGAACCAAATTCAATCGTACTCTTACCATCTTTTGCCTTAGTATCTGATGCTACAATTAACCCTTTATCAGGTCCAGAAATTTTTTTTATCAAACAATAAATTCATGCTGATTTATACATTAAGATACTCCTCCCTTTACTATATACAAAAAATATATATAACACATAATAAACAAGGTTGCACGGAGACGAGGGCACTTGAGAGACTTGAGAGATTGCTACCGATACTGGTACAACTATTTTTTTAAATTAGGCGACAGGGGTACTTGTAGACACCGCTATGTTTTTCAATACAACTTAATAATTTATAGAAAATCTGAAAATATAGTGTACTATAACTATAATTTAATGATACTTGGAGACTGTAACACCAAAATCCCCTACCAACACTGAAATTCCCACTCATTTCCATTGTTACAATTGCTCTTGAACTCTTAAACCCTGAAATGGCGCCCTTAACAATTAGATCTCTCACCACTAAACCAGAAAAGTCCCCACGGAAATCTCCAGTAGACGAGACACGTCCTAGTCTTCGGTATGTGTCCCAAGGAGTCGGGGACAATTCTCTGTAAAACTATGATAATAAATTAATACAAAATCTACCCTAGATAGAATTCATTTATATCATAAATATGTGACCACTCTATGATCTTGTAATATCCCCCTAGGACATTTGCTTCAGATTTTTCCAAATTTGCCACAAAAATTTAAACAATTTGCATGCAACTAATTTTTATTCATCCAATAGATTATTTTGAAAACCATATAATTTCAGATTGAAATAGAGATATGAATATTTTTTTTTAAATATATAAATCATTACAACCTAATTTCCATGCAAATATGAAATACCTCTATTACCGCACGAATTGTCTTCAGATGAAAAGCTTCACAAATTTGCCCAACTATGAACTCCGTCGTGAATTCACCTCCAAAGTTAAATTGGGTTTCCATCCAATCCACCGAGAAATCCTGAAGGTTTTCGTTCTCAGGTTTTCAAAACTAAAAGCCAAAGCTTCCCAAAATCCTCCAAAAGAAAACAAAACCAAGAGTTAATCAAGCATGTTGAAAATGAGCTTCTCAATGTTCGTTTACAACACATCCCTATGACTTCATTTTCCTTCTACCTGTCTCTTCAAATTACTTGTCTTTTTATCTTTATTTTCCCTTAACTTAAAATGACTTTATTAATTTTTCACTAGGCTTCATAAAAGTCATTTTAAAACTTTATTAAATAATTAAACTAAGTTGTCATTTAATTTGATATAATTTGACAACTTGAACTTAATTATTTAATTGACTTTTAAAGTCTTAAAAAGACAACATTACAATTCTCCCTTCCCGGAGATTGCTTGCCCTCAAGCAATCTGCACTTGCATGTTGAAACCAAATGCCAGGATCCCATATCAACCTCAGGAATGTTGCTCTGCCAATCCGCTTCACTACTCTGATATAAACATCACCATGCCCAAAATGGTGAAACCACTAATCAAAATCCCACTAAAATAAAGTACAAAACATGTCAATGCCAATATCCCAAATTATCAACATTGAACAACTCTCCAAGCTACAAACGATTTCCCATGGAAGTGCATAACACCCATCATAGGCACACACTAAAATATATCAGCCCATCCTGAGTTGCTGGTGTAAAAATCAAATTGCTCAAAGGTCGAGGTTAACACCAACGGTGCGCAGGAACTAGTACAACAGTAATCAATCTAAAATCCCACTGAATACATACGAATCATGAGTAAGGAAGTAGCTGAAAATCCATCTCCTATGATCAAACCATATCTACCATCAATCCTCAAAAAAGAACTACTCAGCTGATGAACCACAAAATCCATCCAACTAATCTGTAAATTAGAATTTGAACCCATGTTTAAGCTGATTGAAAAGTGGGCCGCGGTACTAACTCTAGAAATCGTTTCGCTACTCCAATCCTGTCTCCAAAACTCAGCACTAGAAATTGCACCTGGGTCCCAAATCCTGCAAGCAATTCCATTCTCATCACTGGAGTCGTAAAGAACTCTCATCCAACTCGAAGAGTGGATTATCAAATGTCCAATCGGCAGCCATCTTAAACAAAGAATTGTCAACCAACTGAATATTATCCAACTCATACTGAAGTTCTGGCTGGTCCAAAAATTGATCACTTCATCTTTTGGGTTAGTTATCCAAATCATAAGTTTGTTGTATGTTGTCAAGTTCCTTAATAACTTCCTTAATAAACTCAATCCTTCCTTTGTCCTGCTCCCTAAAATGATTGGTGGCAATAATCTGATTTTTTGCTTCTTGAAGAGCCATTTGCATATTCTCCAATATCTCATGTGTATCGTTAAACTCCATGATGAGCCTATTGATCTCATCCTCCTTTTCCTTCAATTTATCAGCATATACTTCACCAACCTTACAAATACGATCCATGTCTGAAAGTAAACACAAATAATCAGATTACATTGATTCAAGGCTACTTTAGCCACCTACAAGTCGGCAAAATAAGAATCACCTTCCATGCCCCTTTGCCTCTTTTCAAGCCGAGTCTTCCAATTGAGGTTTTCAATGATCTTGTGAGTGCTATCATAATGAACTAAGGCTGCAACAACATTGAACCAGTAACCTTCAGCTGATTCTTCAAAGTATGTTTCTCAACACCATCATCTTGAAATGCATTTTCTGATTGGTCATCCAAAACACCATCATCCATCAATGAACTATTGCTATTTAGAGCACATGCTTCATCATACCTCTCAATGTTATTATAAGCCTCAAAACCCTTGTTTGATTGATCTACATGCAAAGTTAAGGTTGCTGCCATGTCATCATTTTTAAACAATTTCTCATCATATGAAGATTCATTTTCTTCCTTGGAAACATCTTGAGTCTCCAATATGCCCTCTCCTTGAGTAAGACCATCATCATCATAATGGTTCTCAATCACCACTTCCAAGTCACCAATATAGAGATTTGTATATCCCTTGCCTATAACAATAGCTGAATCCATCTCCTCACAAGCATTCGCATTATTTTGTTGAAACATAGTTGCTAAATTCCTATTTTCTTCATCGTTGGTCCAAACTTCTTTGGATGTTTTATCTTCCTTACCAACCACACAACTGTGATCATGTGTCCAAGTTTCCGAACATGTGAAACAAATATGTTTCCTTCTCATTTGATTCTTACTTTTTTGAGGAGATCCTGCAACCTCTAAGCCCATTGAGATTAGTTCATTTTCAGTCATCTGTTTCTTGAACTTTTCAATTTTATGCTCAAGCAACCCTTTTGAGAACTCATAAGCCTTAGGTGAGATATTATGCTCCTTTCTCCAAATGGCCAACAAGTTTGATAGCAACTGCTTGTAGATATCACCATCCTCGTCTAAGACTAAGGACATAATAATTTGCATATAAGCCCTCACATTGTCAAGATGATGCTTCCTGCTTTCAATTAAGAAGCATTGAAATATTTGAAGAACCTTAGCCCTCTAACCAAAGGTGGGGCTTTGCATCATGTAGCCCATGTACTCTCCACAATCAGTTGTAGGACCTTCTTCGACATGTCATCATTATAGGGTGCTACAAGAGTTGTTCTTATGATCTCACTGTGCCAAGAAGCTATAGAAAGTCTCACCTCTTCTTAAGGATGTTCCATTAACTTGTGCTGGACCAAAGCGAGCATTGAGGGCTGCAAAGCTCAATTCAGAAGCCTCCAATCAGACTGGTCTACTTTACACAAATAAGAGTCTAATTCCTCCAATTTGGAGAGAACATAATTGGACTCTAATTGTAAACCAATTATATAGAGCCAATTCCCTATTTCCATTTCATTCTGCAAGTCCGTTAGCTGTTCACCATTAAAGGTGTCATTAAATTCTTTTGAGAAGAAACTTGCTTTTCTGATCTGCCATTGACTTCATTTTGTTTTATTTTTTTCCAAACTGAATTTCCCTGAATCTGATTCACACTGTAATAAGCTACCCCTTTTTACTAAACCTTTGTTTCAATGATTGGCCTTTCTTCAAACGCAATGCATACCACTGTAAGATCCCCTATAGGAATCTTTGAAGCTTCTCCAAACGTACACCTTTTCTTTCTCAGTTCTTTTGTCAAACAGTTTGTCTGTATAAAAAGTTTCAGATTTGCTAAAAAGTATTTGAACAAATGCTTTCAAAATGAATAGAAACAAAAATGGAATAGCGATTCTCTTCAGCAATTTCTTTCTATAGTTGAAATTAAAGAATGAATATATATATATGAATAATTTGTTCTCACACACAATGAAGCAATAAAAAACCAGGATTTTATTAGCAATCTGTGTGTAACAAATAGGACCTAGAATAAGTTTAGTGCTCAGAATGAATCCTCAGTAGTATTTTCCAGCGTCGGTTTCGGGCTCAGCACCACGCTACTTCTACTGCTGAGGCATGAAATCACTGCTTGTTGTTCCTTCACGTCTCCAAGAGAAGCCTAATGAAAATATGCAGACCAATGACTTCCAGAAAGGTTGCTGATATAATTCTCAGGTACAGAAAATAGCCCACCAAATGCTAATGGCATGTGAACAATAGCCAACAATATAGACACCTTCAAAACAGTAAACGAACCCAGCAAAATGATAAACTCACGGTAACAGTGAACCAGGCAAGTCAGTTTAACACAATCTGGTTAAACTCTGTTCCAGTTTAAGATGGTTGGCTTGGCATAATACGATGACAGGTAAATAACTCTGTTCCAATCACCAATAAATAATCATCCAATCTTACTTGCGGTTCCAGGACTTCAGAAATAGCACTAGCATAGATAGATATCTTCCTTCGATAGAGTTGCTACTGCAACTAACACTTCACCAACAATAACCCCTGCAAGCCAAGGAATGCAAATTTGTTATATCCTGATAACCACCTCTGGAGCTGATGTTCACTGCATATGCAGATTGAACCACAGCATAAATGTGTTACCTTCTAGTTATTGAGGAAGCCCATATAAACTTTGCCGCTTCCAATGGCTCTGATTCAATTGAACATGCCCCCTGCTAAAGAAGTCGTCTCTTCATTGATATATTGTTCATAGGCAGAAATGGATATGCATTCCCAACAATGGGCGAACCCTATATTACTGCTAGTTTGTATAAAATACCACCAACGTTGAGAGCTAAAATGGAATTACCCTCCAATGGTCGTTTGACATCAAAAAATACACAGCCAATAATGTTTCGGTTCAAGAATCTTCACCGTCAATACCTGTTGCTAAATATCCATATGGTTATTTCACAACAGTTACGTGCACACAGTATTCTTCAACTCGCAAAATCCATCGTTTGGTGAATACTTGTCGCACCTTTGTTACACATAGCAACTCAAATCTGCCAAAAAGCATAGTTTGAAACTCCCATTAATTCGTTTGTTCCAAAAAGCACCATATCATCTCCACACTCACAAGAATATGAAATGGTTGGCATTAATAGCACCCTTGTATAGAAGAATCTCCAACACTAAGAGGCATAGTTTGGTATTTGAAATAGAACTCAAGAAAAGAGTTCACACGAGCCACTAATTGCACCAGACGGCTGTATATTGCTCACACGGCAATGTTTTTTTCATTCACGACTAACAAAAACCAAGCTCTTAAGACTTCATCGGCGCATTAAATAAATACACAACATTCAGATTAATGGAGTAAGATGAAATCGAACCTATATAGCCGTTTAAATAATCAATAATCGCATATCTCCACAGATATTATTACTATGCCAATCTTAGTATAGCTATGGCTTGAATATAATAATAACAAACACCCACGGCTTGAATACAAGGAGGCCCAATGAAATATGCGACTAGAAACCTCATATTATCGGCAATAAGAGTAAATGCCAAACTTACAATACCCAATCCCAATGTTTAAATCCGTCAATAGCCTAATCAGTGCTCCAATATTATTAAACTTTGGAAAAGGAATATTTATTTTCCCCCGACTATAGTCTTCATGAAATGGACAGGCCCCGCACAACATTATTGAAGTTTTGTTGATGTTTTGTAGCTTCTATCGGATAAATCCTATGAGACTATAGAATATATATATATATAATAGTATTAGGACAAATTAATATAATAATGATTCAGAGATATTACATGTGTGCGTGTATGTGTGTATATATATTTATGTAGTTACATAATCAATTGTCATTATATTAATGTCATAATGAACAGACATGTCACATGAAAGGACATGTCTCTCCTATCCTCATTCTCAATATAAATGAAAGAGAGATTGCTGCATTTGGAAAACACATACAACATAGAGTGCTATTACATTTGCAGCTATCCTAAAACTTAACATGGTATCAGAG